>BFEA01000192.1:883712-912601 GCA_003427395.1 Chara braunii
GACGAGGGACTATTTGGGCTTGTGCCGAAGACTTGGTGTTGACGACATTCCCATCTTTCCCCTCCTCTTCGTCTATCCCCTTCCTCCTCGTCTGTGCATGTTCTGGGCTGGCGCTGTCTTCCTGTGGGAAGCGCCAGACCCATTCACACTATGAAACGATGATGATGATGTATGTTCAGGGCTGCATTACAACATTGATTGTTCGGATCACTGGTATCCAAGTCTTCCGCTGTGCTATCTTATACTTCGTATTGAAAGGTCGGTTCTTGTTCTGGTCTGCGCCTATACGGTATGCAACACTAGGTCTTCTGGAAAGACGTAGGTCTTGTCCACCTCGCTGAGTCAGCAAGCACCAAGGGCAAGTGGGGGGTTCCACGCGGTATGTCCCACGCGTTTTGGGCCCTCAGAGGCCTTCACGCGGTATAGGGGACCCAGGCTCCCACGTGGTTTAGGCCTTCCCAGGCCCACACGTTTTGGGGCCAGGGCACAGCGGGCCAGACCACAGCACAAAACAGTATAAATATAGAGCCAGCGCTTTACCATTCATTCATTCATTCGAGCGTGGGCCACGTGGAAGCGCTGCTACAGTGACTTGTGCGGAGGTCTGCAGGTGCCCGTAGCCGAAGTGGGCTGAGGAGGATGTAGACAGCCATAGCTGGCTGAGGAAGAAAACGATGGCCATAGCTGGGAGGAGGAAGAAGACGGCGGTCATAGCTTCCCAGAAGCTGAGTGTACAGTGTGTGTGTGTGTGTGTGTGTGCGGGTAGTGTGGACATTCAGGGTGGATCCTCGTACGTGCCTGTATGAGTGACAGTGAGGCTGGTGGTGGAGACAGTGTTCGGCGGCAATAGCCACAAGTTGTACAGTTGACTTGAGTTGATTTTTTCTGGCCAGAGGCCATTTCTCTGAGCTTTCTGTGTGGGCGCAAGTCGCCAGTGCAACTTCGTTGTTGATTATGAGACGAAGAAGTTGGTTTGCCATCAGTCCATACATGTATGCATGTTGCAAGCAAGTTTGGAGTGCAGTCTGATTTCACTTTCTATGTAGTTATTTTTATTCATAAACAGAGGGCGAACCATCCACATTCTTTTTGTTTTTTTTGAATTTTTTTCTCCTCTTCCTCCTCCTCCCGCCTGAAAACGTAGCCTTAATATTATTATCATTATGTGTGGCACCCTCATGGTCTGTATGCCTTCATGCCTCTGCAGGAAGGAACTACAGGGGAGCTGAACAGGTTTGGGTGGAGGCTCGGAAAGCGGGTCGCGCGAGGTGCCTTTTGAAAGCATCCAAAGACTTCAAACTGATGTGACAGGGTAGAGCTGCTGGCCATTGGATATTGTGCAACTGTAGATGACCCCACTCCCATTGCCCTGCCATGCTTGGACCTAAATAGGCAAGTGAAATGTTGGTTTGGGTATGCTTTGTTTTGCATGTAGCGGTGGTTTACGGCGGTCTGATGGTCAGGTGGTCTCTACAGGGGCATGTTGGAAGCGTTCGGGTTTGGGAAAAGTAAACTCAAACCTATTCGCATAAAGATAGAGTAACGGGGACACATTGCTAAATCTGTTAGCATAGGAACACGTTTGACAATCAACATGCTAATGAATTGGTGCCCGGGCTATAGCCTCTGAGAGAGTTGGGGGGGCAACAGTCAAGTAGGTAAATATGCCAGTCAGAAAACCCTTTTCCAAATCACCATGTGGGATGTACAGGGCCGTCCTAGAGAAGCTTGTCACACAACTATGGCCACCAACATTCAGGTACTTTGCCTGATCTGTGTATAGTATATGGGTGCCTGAGGTGCGCCTTCCTTTTCGGCCAGGCCCATCATCTACGCCCTCTGGTTGGTCTGCATGATCTAATGACATGTTTTATTTAACGTAGGGCGCCTATTGGTCTGTAGTATATGGGCGCCGCCTTCTAGTTACAACCTGTAAGTTACTTTGCCTGATGCAGTCATCGAGTGTTCTATTTACGTTGCCTGATGATAGTATCCAGTACTATTTACTTCGCCTGATCTGTGTCGCATACCGTAATGGTGCAGACCAGAACAAGAACCGACCTCTCTCACATAGAACAGGATAACGCAGCGGAAGGCTAATATACCAATGATCAGACCAATCAATGTCGCAATGCAGATCAAACATATGTCATCATCATCACAAGGTGTGAAGGGGCCTGGCGCTACACACAGCAGGAATGCGCCAGGCTCATATCATACACAGATGAAAAGGAGGGGGATCAGACGAAGAGTAAGGGAAGGATGAGGATGTCGTCAACACCAAGTCTTCGATATAGATCCCAAATAATCCCCCCATCCAATGTCGTGGTCCCAATGCCGAGTCGGAATCCAAATGTCATATCTCAAAGTCACTAATCTCTATCTCTCTTTCTCCCTCGTAGTCTGTCAGATAGCGAGAAGTCAGGTAGCGAGAGGGTGAGGGAGAGATGGTGGACTGGAGGAGGAGGAAGAAGAAGAACTCTCTCTCTCTCAATGCTAGGTACTAACCTGTGGAAGGTGGCGCCTTGTTGCAAGTACATCAAAGATGAAGCTGGAGCGATGGCGTCACAAGTAAGCTCCCCGGTAAGTCTCCCTGGCCTCCGCCACTCTCCTCCCTCTCCACGCTACTCTAAGGTCCTAGCAGCGCCCAGCGCTGAAGACTACTATCGTATTCTACTACTACTGCAGCGCTCCCAAGAGTGCTGCTGCCGAATGTTCGAAGACTGCCTCCTGAACTGCCTGTTGCCTCCCGGGCGGACCAACACTATATAGGGCTGGTCTGGCTGGGAGGCTGCTCTTGCCAATGACGGATTGCACCAGTCCCTGACGCCCAAGCTCAAAAAAAGGTTGTCTTGAAAAGGGCCTAAAAATGGACTGTGCTCATCCCTGGTCTGGCGCGTAAGTTCAGGAAAGGGTCGACTTTAAAAGGGCCTAAAATTGGCCTGTCTTCTTAGGCTGAACCGACGCAGGGCCTGGAGGGCCATTACTTATCCTTGTTCCGCCTGGTCGGGCCCTGCGGGGCTTGTGTGGTGCACAGTATGCCACCCCCCCCTCCTCCTTGAAAGACCGAGCTTACCTGCGAGGGCGAAGCTGCCTGTCGGAGGGAGGGACCAAAGTCCGGGTGGGAGGGGTAGGTTGTGAAGCTTCCTTAGCTAGTCTTCGTCGCTCGTAGTCGGCATGGATCAGCGGGGCAGATGCTTGCAAATCTGCTCGTGAAATCCACCGTGTGTTGTCGCGGTTGCACCATTTGCATGAGACCTTGTATTGCATCGGCTTGTTGTTGTGCTTGCGTTGTGTGACGACGCGATTGATCTCCTGATGACCATCCATGGAAGGAGGGTCCTGCGATCGTCGGTCTGGGAAGTCATCGTCCTTGGCTGGTGTGTATGTTGCCAGCTTTGAGGCATGAAAGACTGGATGGACCGGCAGAAGCGGAGGGATGTCGATCACAAAGGATAGGCCGTCGGGCTTGTCGCCTACGGCTGAAAGGACGGTCCATGATCCAAACCACTTGGGGAGTAGCTTGCTTGAAACATCCTGTTCGAGTGCAAACTCTTTCGTGGAGACCCAAACCACATCGCCGGCGCGGATTGGACATGGCACGCAATGCCTGTTGGCTTGCTGCTGCATGCGGACTTGAGCCTTGTGCATGTTCGCACGGGCTTGAGTTAGCAATTCTCTGTACTTCTGGACAGAGGCAGGAGAGCAAGCGGCGTCTATGTCGATAGTTCATGGGAGGAGAAGATCAACGAAGATACAGCCTTTCCGGCCACCGTGGTGAAACTCGAATGGAGTCTTGCCGATTGCTGGAAGCCGCGAAGTGTTGTAGGCAAACTCGATGTCGGGGAGACGGTCAACCCAATCCTTTTGACCCGTAGATGAGCGTACAAAGCATGATTTGAGCAGTCTGATGTGCTCTCTCCATTTGCCCGTCCGTTTGTAGGTGTCGAGCTGAACTTGGTTTCATTTCGGTGTTGGACTCCTTCATGAGAGAAGTCCAAAATGCCGACATGAACCGAGTGTCGTGGTCGCTAACGATATTTTTCGGAACATTGTGGCTGCAGATCCAGCCGGTGTGCAAGAGCCGTGCAAGCTCGGGAGCCGTGGCGTTGTACTTGCATGGAAGAAACCGCGCAAACTTACTCAAACGGTCTACGACCGTGAGGATGTCGTCGTGCCTGAAGCGATCACGAGGAAACGGGTCGGTGACGTGAATAGCAATGGAGAGGTCGGGTTCTCGAGGAATAGGCAACGACCGCAACTCGCCATAGGGGTTGCGATTGCGGGGCTTTCTTCGTCAGCAAACTTCGCAAGAATCGCAATACCTCGTGACGTTGGTGATGGCGTCGGGCCATCGGAATCGTTGCCGAAGTCGTGCGATAGTCCGATTGACTCCGAAATGGCCGGCGAGTCGCGAGTCGTGGTACTTGCCGAGAAGGCCAGTCCGAAGACAACGGTCTCGTGGAACACACAATAAGTCATCGCCTCGCGAGTGGAGAAGCAAGTACCCGTCGACGATGCGATAGTGGCTGGTCGGCGGGTGATCCGAAGATACCTGCGCATAGAGTGTGGATCAGACTCATAGCCCCGGATGAAGTGGCGCTGGAGTTCCTTGTCAAACGCAAAGGCATGATGTGTCATAGCGCAAAGATCGGGTCTTCGTGAGAGTGCGTCTGCTGCGGGATTGGAGAGGTGGGCGAGATGTTTCGGTGTGAATGGTCGATGAAATACATCCATTGTCCTATAGTGTTGCTCACCGTATCTTGCGCCTTGTAGTAGGTCAACGGGTTGTTATCAGTGACCCATGTGAACCTACGATGCCCAAGGAGGAAGTGCCGCCATCGCTTGAGAGCCATCACAAACGCGAGCAGCTCCTTCTTCCTTGCATCATCAAGTGAGGGAAGTACTCCATGGGATGCCAGTTGTCGTCGTCACGTTGTTCCAAAACTGCCCCAATACTATAGCCGAAGGCGTCGGTTGTCACTCTCGTTGGCAAGGTGGGGTCGTAGATGCTAAGGACGGGTGCCATGAGCATGGCCGTTTTGAGTGCTTGGAATGACCGGCACGCTTCGTCGTCGACTACGAATGGCACCTTTGGCGATTGTAGTCTCGTCAATGGTGTGGCAATCCTAGAGTACCTGGTGATGAAGCGTTGGTAGTAGCCTGCCAACCCCATGAATGAGTGAACGTCCGTGGTGTTGGTGGGCTCGGGCCATACGCGGATGGCCTCAAGCTTGTCCGCGAGCCGACGGATGCCTTGCGGCATCACATAATGGCCTAAGTATTCGAGCTCCAGCCAGGCAAATTCGATTTTGTCGCAGTTGGCTTTGTACCTGCCTTGTCGTAGCCGCTCCAAAATAGTGCGCAGGTGCTCCACATGCTCGTCCAAACTCCGGCTGTACACCAAGATATCATCGAGGTAGAGTACAAATTTATCCAGCATGTGTCGAAACTCCGTCGTCATAGCAGTTTGGAACGTGGTCAGGGCATTCGTAAGGCCAAAAGGCATAACCAACCATTCGAAATGCCCATATCGCGTCTTGTATGAGGTCTTGTAGTGGTCCTCTCGTCAGATCTCGAGTTGGTGATATCCCGATTCGAGGTCAAGCTTGGAGAAAAAAAATTGTGTCACCCAACCGTTCGAAAAGGTCGTCGATGCGCGGAAGAGGGCCGACGTTCGTGACGGTTTGCGCGTTGAGCTTGCGATAATCGATGCACAACCGCAAGTCCTTGATCTTCTTCCAGACGAAGAGAACGGGGGCACCGTATGGCGAAGAGCTAGGCCGAATCCAGCCTTTCTCAAGAAGGTCGTCGAGTTGTGCTCGTAGCACACTTAGCTCTTCCTCGCTCATGCGGTAGATGCAACCACGTGGAGGTACGGCCCCGGCCACGAGGATGATCTCGTGGCGGATTGGCCGATCCGGTACGTCTCCATGCGGGGCTTCAAAAACGTTACCGTAGGCGTCTAGAAGCTTGGTGATGCGTGGGTCCGTCGATGTGCCCGTCGATGGGATGTCATGGGGAGGGAGCACGTGGACAAAACACACACCCATCTCCTCTACCTCGTTCCGGGTGATGGAAGCTCGAATGCTCGCGGTGGACACCACGTGACAGCTAATCGAAGGGTGAGGTGGAGGCATCGTGCATGGGACTAGTACTCCATTCCGATCACGAATATGAATGGTGTGGCTGTAGAAGTTCACCGGGTGATCCTCGCTTTGCAGCCACGACATGCCCAAAATCATGTCGAACTTGGTGTCCAAAATGTCGAAGGGACACGACCTTGCTTGCATGTGGGGCGAAGTACATGGGGGCGGAATCAATGCACCGGTCGATTGACTTGTGCGTGTGACCTTCGACCAATGTGACTTGCGTGGGCTGTGACTTCCTGGCCCCAGGCCAGCGCATACCAAAAAATATTGGCTCATATAGTTGCGAGTAGCCCCACAATCGATCAAAGCGCTGCAAGTCGCTTCTTCGATTTGAATGCGTATGTACAGCAATTGTGCGTCATCGTCGTGTTTTGAACTCGCGACAACCCCTACTTCGCTGTCCATCAACGGAGCTGGTACTGCATTGTGCAAGTAATCCCGCAATTGTGCCATAAGCGCGTTGCAATGCGGTTTTGGCAATCGATTGGTCAGGGGAAGGGGCATCCATTGGAAGTCCTCGAACGTCAACGGGTCGAGTTTTTCAAGTCTTGACCATGACGTCGAATCCCTAGTGGAAGTTAGCGTCGAAGCTGCCGAATCGGTTGCTGATGGTGATGAAATCGTGCATGTGGTGGATTGTTGCACGTGGAGTGGCTGGTCCAATGATGGGACCAAGTGGACAGCGTAATCCTCGTAAGTGAATCGAAGACTTGCAACATCCGCATTCTCCCAAGATGTGTAGGAGGCCGCTAGCCAGGCGGCCGAATCTGGCGGAGTGAGAGGTGGAATCGCCTCACCTCCCGAGCGGCTCAGTTTCCCGAGCTGGTTTGAGGTCAAACATCCTCCTTGTCTTGATCTTGGCATTGGGAGGTCTTGTGCTTGGTGCTGTTGCACCAATAGCAGCAGCCATACCGGCTGCGCCACTTGTATTCGGCCTTGGTCAAGCTAAACTTGACCCATGGTACTGCCTGTCTGTTTTTGGCCGGCGATGCGGTTTTTACCTTCCCTTTTCCACGGGAGTTGTTGTTGCTTCACGGCTGGACGACGGCCACCTGATCTACCTCACGTGATGTTGGGGTGACTGTTGGGTCTTCCACAAGGTTGGCCGGTTGGACTGCAGCGACGGGCTGCGGACGCGGACCAAATTTTCCTTTCTCCACATAGGCTGGCTGCCGTGCAGATTTCTCGTGTGCAGCAGCCTGGTTGGTCTTGATGATCTCACGAGCCTTGTCGATAATGTTGGCGAAGGTCGTGTATTGTTCGCGATCACCGAGTGCAAGGCTCAAGGTGGCACACGACCGGTTGTAGAACTCCCGGCGATGCAAAAATGGCAAGTCGAGATTGGGTGTTCCCACGATCTTTTGCCATTCCGTGAGCCAGTCGCGTGTCGGTGTGTTGCCTTGAGTCATGGCGAAGAGGCGGGTGATGGCGAGCGCCGGAGCGTCGTCAACAATGAACCGCTTCTTCCATTCCTTTGTCTGATCTTCCCAAGGGATCTTTTGGTGCAGGTCGGCGACCTGGACGTCGTGGATGGTTGCCATGTGGCTAAGCCAGATCTGGCATCCGCCCTTGGCATTGAGGAGCAGCGCCGAGATGTACAAGTGGTCGGGGACCCGATGAATCCGAAGCTCCGTCGTAAAACCTTGCCACCAGGGGACCGGGTCCTGATGCGTATAGTCATCAAACTTTTCGATCTGGAACGTCGACATCTTGTACTGCCACGATGCACTGGTGCTGACATCGTTGTCGGGCGGCTGGTGTAGTTGTCGAACCTCGTTCTTCAAGGTGTCGAGCTGCTCGCTGATGGAGGCTGGTGTGGCGAAGGTGCTGATGTCGCTGAGCATCGCGAGTACATGGTCGAGTCTTTGCTCCAACTGGTGGGTTGAGGCTGCATTGCTGGGTTCGCCAGAATCTGGTCTTGGTGCTGCTTGCTCCAAGACCTGTACACGGGTATGAAGTGCCCGTGTGGCATCCTCGTGCAGGTCCTTTTGGCTCCGGACTGCCTGTCGGAGATTCTCCAGTTCCTGGTGCTGTTTCTCTAACTCGGACTGCAGGTGGTTACAAGTGTAAACCAACCGGGTCACGAGTTTGGAGAGAAATTCCTCGTGCTGCACTTCCAATGATGCGTCGTTGTGGCCCTCGGATGGTTCAAAGTGCCAGAACTTGAGCCTGTCGACGCTGGCAGCTTAGTGCCACTGCAGCAGATTTTGGGCCTGCCTGCGACGGGCCTAGGCATCTGCGTCAGCTGCGGCCTGAAGCCACTGCCTCCGCTTCAGCCTGTAGGCGGGCAGCCCCGGCTGCCGCCTGGCGCTGTTCCTCAGCCTCGATCTGTGCGAGCTGATCTTGGATCCGCTGTCGGAACTCGGCAATAGACTCGCTGGCCAGTTGGCCTGGCATGCCCAAAACTGAAACTATCATGGTGGCGGGGCACTGCTGACGTGTCACTGCAGCCGCGGTACTGCTGACATGGCACTGCTGCTGTCGTGGCACTGCTGACGTGGCGCTGCTACTGACGTGGCATTGTTGATGTGGCACTTACCAAACCGGGAACGTAGGCAAAGGGCTGGGTGGGAGGGAAACGTAGGAAGGTAGCCGAACTGCTCTTTCCATTCCCTGTCCTAATCAGCAGAACAAAAAAATAAAAAAGTAAAGAAGAGGATCCCCCCCGTTTTTTTTTTTTCTTTTTTTCAAATATCTGTCGATCGGCTATTAGTGAGGCTTTTACGGAGGAGTGCTATGAGTGAGATATAGACAAGGCTTCACAAAATTTCACTTAAAAAAAAAAAAGCGATTTTGGAACAAAACATTTTGTGCGAAATAGAATGTGCGAGGCATAGGCCTCGGTAAGCCCTACTGGGCCCCTATTTGCAACAGGTCGGCCGCCCTAAGTGAAGGCAGGTCCGACAGACGACAAGAGGCCTATTTTTGACTACTTCGCAACTGAGGCAAATTCAGGCAGTTGCGCAACGTCAGTTGGTTGAAGACGCCCAGGCCCTGGCCTCCTTTATCAATTGTATCTAAGTCAGGCCCTGGGCGAGATACGCAGCATAGGCCCAACTCAGACAGCGGGCAGTTGGGCACGGGTAACTGTCGGTGCCCTGGGCCTGGTTCGTTTGGTCTGAGGCTCAACCTCCCTAGGCCTACCGGAAGCTTCTGGGCAGGGACCCACCGCAGCCAGGCTGCAGGCAAGCAGGCTGGCAACTTCCATTTAGGAAAGGGCCAGCCTACACATTGGACATTCGGGCACTGACTGCTTTGTGCGCAAGCGCTGCTGTGCTATCGCCTGCCAGGCTCACGCGCTCACGCGCGAGCTGGAAGGAGCAGGCAGCCATAGCCGAGCTGCGCTGCTGTATGCTGGATGGGGCGCATGGTGGTCCTTGGGTGCAAGTGGCATCTGTGAGTTGGGGAACGAGGCTGTGAGTGATACGAGAGACATACCTGGTGCTTGACGCGTGCGGCATTGGCCGAGGTCTGCTCGTACTTGGGAAGTTGTTGACGTCATCAGCGGCATTGTAGTCTAGGCTAGATCTGCCATTCGTAGTCTGGGCGTCGAGCGCCAGATAGGATAACAACATTGGTTCTTCGTTGATGATGATGAGACTATTCCAGCATTGTCAGTTATGAGCTTTTGGTGTGCTCTTATTTGGTGAAACTCGTGATGCAATTCTGTTTTTGGTTCGAGGTCACGACTATCTAGTCTCATGTGTATGATGTTGTTTGATTGCTGAAGTTCGTTATTGCTCATCTTCCTTGCAATTTGGTATCAGAGCTGCGGTTCGGTGCGCTAATCTGGCGCTTATCTTCTGCCTAATGCGGTACATGCACGTGGTGTGTGTGCTGAGCGACCGTGTTGTGGGACGTGTGTAGTGAGGAGGGTGAAGATAAGTAGGTGAGCCAGGTGGAGAGGGGTTCGCCAGGAAGACTAAGCGGTGATTATTGGGTGTTCGTAGTGTGATGAGAACTATCCGGTGTGTGATTGATGCTGAGTTGGAACAGTTGTGCAATGTTGGTTGTGTCGAAGCAGCGATTGGTCATCACAATCAACATTGGGTCATCTAGTGAGAATATATGTGGTTGGGGGCAGCTATTTTGAGGTACATTGCACCTAACCTTATTTACCCTTGACACTTCTTATCGTGAGGATGTGTGTATTGTCTTGAGAGTCCTCTCATGTGAGGAGTCGTGTGCGCGCAACCTTGAGAGTCGTCAATCTTCACGCGGAGCATCTGGAAGGAGAGGGCGGTGCTATCTGAAGGGACGTGGACGACATTGGGTAACGGTCACCATGCCAACCCACCGGGAGTAGAGCATGCATGCTTTGCTGCTTTGTCCTTTTTCTGCTCGCTGCGCTAGGCTAAGCGGTGATTATTGGGTGTTCGCAGTGTCATGAGAACTATCCGGTGTGTGATTGATGTTGAGGTGGAACGGTTGTGCAACGCTGGTTGTGCCGAAGCAGCGATTGGTCATCGCAATCAACATCGGGTCATCTGGTGAGAATATGTGTGGTTGGGGGCAGCTATTTTGAGGTACGTTGCACGTAACCTTATCTACCCTCTTCGACACTTCTTACGGTGAGGATGTGTCTTCTGTCTTGAGAGTCCTCTCATGTGAGGAGTCGTGTGCGCTCAACCTTGAGAGTCGTCAATCTTCACTTGGAGCATCTGGAAGGAGAGGGCGGTGCTATCCGAAGGGCGCTGGACGAAGCACTGGGAGTAGAGCATGCATGCTTTGCTGCTTTGTCCTTTGTCTGCTCGCTGCGCTATAGAGGGGTTCTGAAGGGCAGGCGAGCCCTATGGGACAGACGAGACCGGGCGTCTATAAATAAGCACCGTCGGGATACCTTCCATCGGCTGTGATCGTCGCCCTGTTTGCGACGTTAAAGAATTCTTGAGGACTTCGGGGGCCGGCCATAAAAACGCCTCCTGATCAGCCAATTGGTCGGTGTAAGGCTTGCTGCACGCGAGGATAAAGACTGTGCAGGGCTGGCCAGCTCAACAAGACTCGGGGCACAGGGGTGGGCCGTGTGCACACCTTTAGACACGCACGCTGTCCGGATTGCTCAGGGACGACGACATGAGACATTCAGGAAGAACTGAGGGAGGGGTAGATTTCAGGTCATAAGTTTGGGTAAGATTCCACTCTGCAAACAGACCCAACAAGGGATTCTATTTTTATTTTTGATTAGTTAGATGTACAACCATTGCCATCTGACAGACAACATAGTTTAGAACTGTTCTTTGTTCATTGTGCTTCTGTTTGCGAACTAGTCAAAGTCGAAGTAGTTTTGTTTGTAGGGACCTGAACTTACCTGTTGGACCCAAATGTATATACTCTCTGACGCAGCCACCAATTAATTAGTTTAATTATAAGTCGGTCTGTGCACTACGCTGCGGTAATCATCAAAGAGTGTCTTAGTGCAGATTGTGTACAGTTCGGTAGCTTATGAGCGATAGGGACACCACTAGTGAGGACGACCGGATCTTGCGATCGGCTAGACGCCCGATAGCCCACTTGGCCTTAGGACCAGAGGGTGACAGATTTTTGTTCCGCCAGCTTAGGGAGAGGCAGCAGCAACAGAGGCGAGCTAGGGCAGCCGAGGCCAGCAGGGCATTCGCAAGTGAAGCCATAGCTTCGGCAGCCATGGCCACTTCGGCGTAGCAGAGTTCCCAGGCTAACAGTTCAGGGACCGTAGGGTCAACGGTCGCACAGACCATGAGTCAGTCCACTGGCGTAATGGCAAGCCAGCCATTAGTGTCGACTGCCGAGCAGGTCGCCATACAGCGAGCTGCTGATCGCGAGGCATAGCTACAGAAGGCTTTAGGAGAGATTAAGGTAGAAAAAGAAAGAATGATTAGAAGAAGAGCCAGGTTGCAGTGGCGACAAGCGGACATTAGTGGGTTAGAGGAGATGGACCCAGCGGAGTTGGATGATGAAGTGAGGACCCTAAGGTCGGTCTTGTTAGGAGTAGTAGAGATGCAAGATCAACAGACGGTGATCCTACAAGACATCCAGCAGAGTCTGGCCATGTTGGTCGGGCGAGCGCAGGCGGCACCATCATTGTCCGGGCTTGGTGTCTGGCCCGTTGTACATCCTCCTTTTGTCCCACCGGTGACTGGGGTGTCCCCATATACCGCTCCAGCATCGGTTCAGCCTCTCCCTGGGTATGCCTTTAACAGGCGGGTTCTCATCAGGTCCTAGTTTGCAGGTTCCTGTACAGACAGTGTTCTCCCAACCCCCGTCTCAGGTTGCTGTAAGCGGGCAGCCTGCTGTCTCGCAGTCTGCACAACTGCAGGGTTCACAGCCCTAGCAGATTGTGCAGCAGCCTGCACCACAGGGTCCACAGTCCGGAATGGTGCAGGTACCGGGACAAAGTCAGTGGGTTCCAAAGACGGCCATCGCCGCTCCTAAACCCTTCACAGGGGATAAGAAGGGCGAAGACCTCGACACTTGGTTGAGGGCAGTGTCGGTCTACGCCAAGTGCAAACTTACCTTGCCGCACGAGGAAGTGTTTGTGGCTGCCTCCTATCTAGAGGGAGTGCAACACGATGGTTGAGTGGTTTAGTGCAGCTACAGGGGTACGGTCATGACTTTCGCGCTTGGGCGGTCACCCAAAAATTGGATGACTTCCTCAAGTTGGTGGAAGGCAGGTGGCATGATCCGCAGGAGGCCCAAAAGGCTACTGACGCGATCTTGAAATTGCACACGAGGCAGTTTAAGTCAGTGAGAGAAGCCACTGACGCTGCAAAGCGTCTAATCTGTGTCCCTGAGGTTCGCTATGACCCCCATGTTTTACTCACCTCCTGCCTGAGATGCTTTCCTATGCCTCCCAGGAATCAGTTGGCAGGTGAGGCCAACATCAACATGCACAACTTCCCATCATTCAACAAGAATGCCCTAGACCTTGAAGCAAAGATAGGGCATGGTCAGACCCCCACGACGGACGGTAGGAAAAAGTTACTGCCTCCCAACTGGAAAGCGAACGGACGCATCATGCTCGTCGACAACGATGGTTCCACCATCGAATTGGACGACGACTTCCAGTCGGGAGTGGGTTCAAAGGCCGGCAGCATAGAAGCTTCAGGGGGTGGAGTAGTCGCTGTCGTAGCCCAAAAAGGTAAGGCGACCGGTAGATGACGTGGAGCTTCCCGGTCTAGGAGTCAAGTAGACCCCAATGCTCCTCCATGGGAGAAAGCGGGTCTTAGTGAGGACGTGTGGAGAGACTGGTACACCCGGCTAGCTTGCATACGTTGTGGCCAATATGACCATAATCAATTCAAGTGTCGTAACAGAAAGGTGACCGAGAAGATCCCGCCTATGATGGGGCAGGCGTTGGGATCCTCCGCTCCCGTTGGAAGCAATGTGGCCAGCAGTTCTGGCACTGCTCCAGGAAATGCGTCGGGCCAATAGGAATGGTAGTTGTTCCTGCTAGGGTCGAGGTGGTGGACACACCCTCACCATCTCGAGAGATGGCCCAAGCTACTGACTCCATCGTCGTCCCGCAAACACATTCTGACCCATCGAGCCTCTATTCGATGAATGTGTTAGAATCCTTAGAGGAGCTAGAGGAGGAGTGGTCTAGATCATACCCACTAGCTTCTTGGACGGCATTGGCCAAAGCCCCTAAGGGAGAGATGTTCGTCGGCAAGGTAGTCATCGGCGGCCGCAAGGTCGGGGCCTATTATGACACTTGCTCGACTAGGAACTTCATCAGTCGCACGTGCGTTGAGAGGCTGCGCTTACGGGGGCAAGTGCAGCGCCTGAGTCGACTTGTGGAGTCGACCTGTGCCAACAAACAGCGCATGGTAGTCAACGACTACCTCCAGGATGTTGAGTGTTGTTTCCCATACGAGGGAGGGGAATTGAGACATCGCGTCTTATTCCCTAGTGAGCGATGATCTCCCTATGGATATCTTGTTAGGTATGTACTACCTCTCTGTGGCACAACGCCAGTTTGACTGGGACCGAAAAATGGTCAAACACACTTTGCCAGGTGGGGGGACCGCTAGATTACGTAAGTTTAAAGCTAGTAGTCTGATGGAGTCCCACGGATGCATGTGTGCGACCACGTTCTATAACTGTTATAAGCAAAATCCGAAGGAGGGTATGTATCTAGTCTATTTCTCTACAGCAGGCGAGCCGGTGAAAATGCCATCGGAGAGAGAGGGAGTAGTTGCCAAGTACCCTGATTTATTTGAAGAGCCTACAGGGGTTCTTGAGAGGGAGGTCATCCACGCGATAGAGATTATCTCAGGGTCTAGCATCCCAAAGGGTAGGGGCTATCGGATGCTCCAGGCGAGCTTGATGAGCTTCGCCGGCAACTCAAGGAACTCATAGAAGAGGGTTGGATCCGGCCGAGCATTTCTCGTTATGGATCACCAGTCCTATTCGTACCAAAGAAGGGGGGAACACTGAGGATGTGCATTGACTATAGGGGCCTCAATGCCATCACTGTCAAGAACAAAGAGCCCCTGCCGCGCATCGACGACTTGCTAGATAGAGTGCAAGGGTGTCGGTACTTCAGTAAGATAGATCTGAAGTCCAGGTACCATCAGATTGCTATCCGGCCCGAGGATCAACACAAAACCGCATTTCAGACCAGGTACGGTCTGTACGAGTTTGTGGTGATGCCTTTCGGCCTTTGCAATGCTCCTGGCACCTTTCAGCACGCTATGAATAAGATATTTCATGACTACTTGGATAAGTTTGTCATCGTGTACCTCGATGACATACTTAGCAGGACGCTCCCCCAACTTGGATGCGGACATAGAGGATTGGTGCATTGTTGTCGTCGTACCACTGCGTGCAAAACTCGCGGGCCACCTTGGTAACATACGCAAGGATGTCCCCCACCGCAGCTTCGTCATCCGTCTGCGAAGTTGGTGGTGCATAGAAGCATATGTATGTGTGAAGATGAGCGCATAGTGCTGCACATTGCGGTCCCGACAAGCGGGCTGTGCTCGGGAGAGGAAGCCATGCGAAATTCTCGGGTGGTAGCGGGGCCAATACCTGTATGTTGAACTCGCGCACGGAATCCCGTGAAGAACCACTTGAATACGATAAATTATCGCCACTTCCGGGTGGAGAAGATACCGCACACACATCTTGTCCTTGAGCACGACTGCCCAGCGAAGGAACGAGCCGGGTAGCATAGTCCTCATAAGAATAGAGAATGAGAGGACTTTCGACTTCCGCATGTGCCGCGAAACTAAGGGAGGTTGCCCGCGTAGCAACCGGTTTCGAAGGCGTCGAGAGTGTCATTGCATCACTCTCGACAGTGCTCACTTTCTCAACTGGGTTTTCCCCTTGGCTTTTAAAGGACAGGCAACGGTCTCGTGGAGGTTGTTGTTACACCACAAACAATATCGGAATCTTGTGTGTATTTTGTATACATTTTCCGAGAGACTGTAATGGGTCCAAGGGTCTTGAACTGCTGCTGCGTCGGGCCCGGGGCTTGACGAGGTGTTGCTTTTCGATCTGCCATGTCCTCGGCCTTTGCCGGTGCGGCCACCATCCCGGGCGGCTGCGAGTCTCTCCCTTATTGGCAGAAGCATCCTTGCTTGAAGTGTCGATCGGTGTTGCTGCCACGACCACGACTACTTTCGGCTGATGCTGATCTCTACTCGGGCCTGCAGAACGCGAACGACCAAGATTTTTGGCCTTTGTGTTTGTCACTATATTTGCGCGGCTTTGTCGAAGAGCTCCGCACTTGTGGTGAGAGTCTCCGAGACTTGTGTCAAAGCATTTGACAATGTCGGACACGACCTCGTGATGAAGTAGTGCTTTAGGCCTTTGAAGGCCATCGGTACGTTTGGCGTGGACACCAAGCGTTGGTACTCGACGTTCCAATCTTCGCTCGACAACGTGATGGAACTTCAGCAATTTGTCTGTTGCTTGAAGTTTCGGCGGCTCCACTTGGAAACGCTTGTGCCACGCCGCCTTCAGATCAGCCTTGGTATGTAGTTCGGAGACGGTGACCCCGTGCATGGACAACATATTGTCCAGCCAAGCTTGGTACGCGTGTCAGCTGGTGTCGCGTTTCTTGTGGATCTCCAACTTGAGTTCAAACTGGCGAAACCAGGGAATCGGGTCTGTGTTCGTTGCATCGGAAAAAATCGGCTGGCCATCGAACTTTGGGATGCTCTCGCGTGGTGAAGCGGACGGGCCGGCGGCTGCTGCGCAGATTTGCTGCTCCAGCTGCTGAGTTGTCGCTAGTCGTTGCTAACGTCAATCTCCAAGACATCGAGACGATCCGCATAGTTGGAGGAGCCGGCGCTTGGGGCGGCGACAGGTCATTGCTCCAGCTGTTGTACGCGGCTGGTCACGTGGACGGACGACCTCTTGTGGTCCTCGACCACGTTATGGAGCCAGTGGATATCCTCCTGCTGCGCAATACAGGTAGCCAGGAGGTCTTTAAGGTGGGAGAACAACAACGAGATCTTGAGTCCATTGTCGCTGAGTGCACCGTTTTTTGCCTCTGCCCACCAGTCCGCGGCTAGCGCGAGTAAAGTTGTTTTCTCCTTGAAGACCTTCTTGCGCCGTATCTTGCATTCCTCATCGGCAGCCCTTGCTGCTGCTTCGTCGTGTTGTCGGCGTTGTTCCTCCGCGAGCATACGTTTTGTTCTGCCTCCTCCTTTTTCTTCTCTGCGGCTGCCACCACGTCTAATCGTTGCTTAGCTTCGGCTATCAAGTTCCAGCATCCGGGCAGTTTAGGCATCGACCGATTCCCCTTGCTTTTGGTCCATGATGCTGGTCTGTGATCTGGTGAGCATAGACTAGGCCAGGGAGCTGTTGACGTGGCGCTCTTTGTTGCTGATGTGGCACTATTCGGCTGCTGACGTGGCATTGTTGTCGGCTCTGCTGTCGACTGACTTGTCACTGCTGATGTGGCCTGCTGACGTGGCAGCTTACCAATGTCGCAGCAGGTAGAACCGAGACAGATGGAGAAGAGGAGAAGAGGGATGCAGCAGCATAGATGGAGTGGGTGGGAGTGATCGCCCAGATAAGGAGCCACTAATCAAAAGAAAAGATCGAACTTTGTGTTGAAAATAATTTCGAGAGAAAAAAAAATCGAAATTGAGTTCGGTAGGTCTCCCAATCCCCCTAAATCCGAAATAACGAATAATAATAAAATTCGAATTTCAGATTGGAAATGATTAATAGTAAATTAGGGTAGTCACGCCGACAGTCGGCGGCCCCAGACCATCGGCTGCCGACCAGTCGACGGTAGGCGCCGTTGGCGCCGACCGGTAGGCACCCCGCAAAAAAAAAAAAAAAAAAAAAGAAGGGTCCATAACCCCAAATAACCCCATCCACACCCCCATAACCCCCCCAACACCCCTATACCTCCCCCTAACACCCTCATACCCCCCCCTTTATAACCTCCCTATACCTCCCCTTAGAACCCCCCCCACCGCCCAAAAAACTTATTGCGGATTTGGGCTGCTCTCCTCAAGCCGCACACGACCATGTCATCAGAAATAAAAAATAAAAAAATTTAGGCAGTTTGCCGACCGTCGACGGGTCTGCCTACGGGTCGGCGCGCCTACCGCCTACGGTGGGCGTAGGCGGTAGGCGCCAAAACAACCCTGATGATAATGTTATATAATGAGTAACTAATGGAACTATGAAAATTTTTTCCCGCAAGTTTAAGTAATTTGAAACGGTTTTCACCTATTCGGTGGCAGATGCAGTACCCAGGGCTCGATCCCTACCCGTGTACAGTACCCGTTGACCCGTGTGTTTTGAACCCGTGACCTATGTCCTGAAAGTCGTATATTCATTTGTTGTATATAGTACGGTCGTCGGGGTTTGATCCGTAGGTCTTTGTTTTAGTGGTCGTAGGGTCAGCATAGGTCGTAGCCGCTACAATTCCGAAAGGTCAAGTCCAATACCTTTCGAAACTTCTAGAACTGGCTCTTGTAGGTCGTAGGGGTCAGTTAGCGGCTGAGTCAGTGAGGGGCAGTCCTGCTACAATCAGCAAAGGGCAGTCCCAGTCCTACCTAGCCTAGTCAGCGGTACCCAGTCCCAGGTCGCACCTTGTCTAGTCAGCAAGTACCATGCAGGACTGTGTGCACCCCGGGCCCAGAATCCAAGGGTAGACCAACGACGATCCGAAGTGTAAATAAAGAGGCGGCGTCAAGTCATTCATTCATTCTGCCTGTGAGCCGTGCGGAAGCGCTGTCGGTGCGTCTTGTGTACGAAGGTCTGCAAGTGCCCGGAGGAGAAGTGGGCTAAGAGGAGGAAGACGCGGCCATAGCCGTCAGTTAGTAGGAGGAAGAAAACGACAACCATAGTCGTCGTAGGTTAGTGGTAGAGGGTTAGTCTACGTGTAGTGTGTGTGTGCGCGGGACATCCAGGGTGATCCAATAGTGCATGCGCGTGTGTGAACAAGTTGCTGGTGGATACAGTTGATCGGATGGGAATCGTTGTTTGGCGCCCTGCGCCATAGCAATTTCAGACAAGTTTGAATATGAGATGTGTTCCTGGCGATGTTTTATCTCTGAGCTTTGTGAGAGTCTCTCTAGGCGCTTCCCCATAAGTCTGGCAGAAGAGTTGAAGGAGAGAATGCCGGCCTGGGCCAAAATGAAACAAGAAGGAAAAGGACAAGCTAGTGATAGCAGATGTAGAGGTATTTAGACGCAGAGTAAGGGCCCTTATAGACAGCGAGGCCACGCGTAGCTATATTAGCCATAAAGCGCTGAAGAAGTTAAAGCTTAGTTTGAAAGTCCAAAAGTTGGAAGAACCCGTAGTCAACATCCTCGCAGACAATCACACCGTGCAAATCGAGGATTATGTCAAGGGATTCCTGGCATACGTTCGCCTAGAGGCAAATGGGAAGGTAGAGAGAGTTCTCCATTCCTTGACTCTCCTCTAGAAGACAATCTCCCATTTGATATGGTCCTAGGAATGGATTGGGGTGAGGCAGCAAGAGCCACACTGCATTTGCGTGAACATGAGTGTAGGCTTCCTAGTCCTTCAGGTGGTGTGACGACGACTCGTCTGTTCCATGTGTCAGGGGTAGACAACTCCTTTGCTGTGTTCGCCTGTTTCATGTGTAAGGAGTGGACAACTCCTTAGCACATTGTTGTGTCAGTGCTCTTGCATTTGCGCAATTTGTTAAGAAGGAGCAATTAGAAAAGCAGGTTTTCGTACCCTATGTTAGGCCGTTCACTGAGCCTAAGAAAGAGGAACCGACCAACCCCATATTGCCAAGCTGCTGGAAGAATACGCAGATCCGTCAGAGGCTCCTTCAAGAGTAGTACCACATCCCATCAAGCACCTCATTCAGATAGAGCCTGGCAGTAAGACTCCCGAAGGAGCAGGTTATATGTCTCCTAAGGAGTTAAGAGGAGCTGCCCAAGCAGCGAGACGAGCTCCTCGAGAAGGGTTGGATTAGGCCCAGGTCATCTCCATTTGTCCCCAAGAATGAGGGAGAATTAAGAATGTGTATTCACTACAGGGGTCTCAACGCCGTTAAGGTCAAGAATGCAGAACACAGGTGTGGCAGAATAATTGAAGGAGAGGATGTCTGCCTGGGCCAAGATGAAGAAAGATAGTAAAGGGCAGCTAGTGCTAGTAGATGTAGAGGTTTTCAGGAGTAGGGTTGGGGCCCTTATAGACTCAGGGGCCACCCGGAGTTACATTAGTTGTAGGGCGCTGAAGAAGTTGAGGCTATGGTTGAAAGTAATTGGAAGACCCCATAGTTAGTGTCCTCGCAGACAACCGCACGATGCGAGTTGAGGATTACGTAGAGGGAGTCCAGGCGTACTTCCGCCTAGAGAAAGATGGGAAGGTGGAAAAAGTTCTCCATTCCCTGACTCTCCTCGTTCAGGATGACCTTCCTTTTGACATAGTCCTAGGCATGGACTGGGGAGAGGCAGCAAGGGCCAAACTCCACTTGAGAGAGCATGAGTGTAGGCTCCCTAGCCCGTCAGGCGAGGTTAAGACAACCCGTCTGTTCCATGTGTCAGGAGTAGACAACTCGCTGGCACATTGCTGTCTCAGTGCTCCCGCGTTCGCGCGATTAGTGAAAAAGGAGTAGTTAGAGGATCAGGTCTTTGAGGTGTATGTTAGACTTGCCACTGAGCCTAAGGAAGAGATAAGTTCCACGGATCCCACCATTGCCAAGCTGCTAGAAAAGTTTAAAGACTTTTACGAGCCGCCGACAGGAGTAGTTCCGCGGCCGATCCAGCACAGGATAGAGATAGAGTCTGGCAGTAGAACTCCTAAGGGCGCAGTCTATAGGATGTCGCCTAGAGAGTTAGAGGAGTTGCGCAAGCAGTTAGACAAGCTCCTTGAGAAGGGTTGGATTAGGCCCAGTTCGTCTCCTTTTGGAGCACCTGTTTGATTTGTCCCAAAAAAGGAAGGAGAGTTGCGCATGTGTATAGATTATAGGGGTCTGAATGCAATTACTGTTAAGAATGCGGAACCACTGCCCAGGATAGACGATCTCTTAAATTGGGTGCAGGGTTTCAAGTACTTCTCAAAGATAGATTTATCATCAGATAGAAGTCTCATTCTGATGACCAGTACACGACTGCGTTTCGGACTAGGTACGGGCATTATGAGTCCATAGTTATGCCCTTTGGACTGACCAATGCGTCAGCTACGTTTCAGCGATGTATGAACGATCTGTTTAGACCTTGGTTAGACAGGTTCGTCGTAGTCTATTTAGATGACATCCTAGTTTTCAGTAAGACCCTCCAAGAGCACCAGGGTCATTTGAGGCAGGTCTTGGAGAAACTGAGGGAGTCAAACTTCAAGATCAATGCGAAGAAGTGCGAGTGGGCCAAGACATAGGTTTTGTACTTGGGCCACGTATTAGACGGAGATGACATTAAGCCTGAGGACAGCAAGATAGCGGCAATTAGAGATCGGTCGACGCCCTGCACGTTGACAGAGTTGCGGTCGTTCCTAGGCCTAGCTAACTACTACAGGAAGTTCGTGAGGAACTTCTCCACTATCGCTGCTCCCTTGCGCAGGTTGCTTAAGAAAGAGGCAATCTGGCAACGGGATAAAGATTGTACGTCTGCGCTAAAGAGGTTAAAGCGCGCATTGATGGAGTACCCTGTCCTCAAGGTCGCAGACCCGTCCTTGCCATTTGTCGTCACCACGGACGCAAGACAATATGGGATAGGCGCCGTGTTACAGCAAGACGACGACAATGGCTACAGACCCGTAGAGTTCATGTCAACGAGGATGCCCTCAGAGAAGGTAGCCACCTCGACGTATGAGAGAGAACTCTACGCTTTTAGGCAGGCCTTAGAGCACTGGAAGCATTACCTGCTTGGGAGGCACTTCAAAGTGTACTCCGACCACGAAACGCTCAGATGGTTGAAGACACAGGCCAAGATGACACCTAAGTTGACTAGGTGGGCCGCTGAGATAGACCAATATGACTTTGAGCTCAAGCCAGTGAAGGGCAAGTACAACGTAGTTGTGGATGCTCTGAGTAGGAGATCAGATTACTTTGGAGCTATAGTTCACTATCTGGACATAGGGCGTGACCTGCAAGAGAAAGTTAGATAGGCGTATGCGTAGGACCCTATCTATAGTGACCTCCTCAAGAGAGTCAAGGAGGCCCCAGAGACTGAGCCACATTACCGCACTACAGAGGGTTTGCTATTCGAGAAGACTAATGTAGTAGACCGCCTGTGCATTCCCAACAATGAGGAGATCCGAAGTTTGATCTTAGGGGAATGCCATGATACAGAGGGACATTTCGGTTGGCAAAAGACTTTGGCCAATCTGATGCACTCGTACACATGGCCAGGAATGAAGCGCGACTACATAGAATGTGTCCGCAGTTGCAAAGTCTATCAGAGAAACAAGACTACTACGCGTGTTCCCTTATGTCTTCTCAGAGCCTTGCCCATTCCAAACCAGCCTGGAGATTCAGTCTCCATGGATGTCGGTGTCAAGAGTATGCAGAGGCGCGCACAGAGTTAGTGATTCAGAAGTTTTTTTTTATTTTGGGTTAGTGAGCATGGAGTCCCGTTGTCAATAGTTAGTGATAGAGATAGTCGCTTTACCAGCCGGAACTGGCAGGAACGGATGAGAGTCTACGGGTCTAAGTTGTTGATGTCGTCTGGCCGCCATCCAGAGACTAACGGTCAGACAGAGCTGATGAACAAGATCCTGCAGCAAGTTCTGCGCATGTACATTAGACCCGATCAGATCAACTGGGACGAGATGTTACCCAAGGTAGCCAGTGCATACAATAACAGCGTGCATTTGTCCACCTGTCGCACTCCCAATGAGTTGCACAAGTCCTTCAGACCGCATAGACCATTTGAGGGACTGAACCGGGATCAGATTCACAGGCTACCGCCCGGTACCAGGGAGTTTGCGATGCAACACGAGAAAGAGATAGCGACCGTTGTTGAGAACCTCAGGAAGGCCCAGCACCGCATGATAGAGCAGGCGAATCAGCACTGTCGCCCGTCGCAGTTTCAGGTAGGCGACTTGGTCTGGGTCAAGTCTAAGGAGTTTGCTCCTGAGGAGAACATCTCGCAGAAGTTACTGCCCGCGTACAGAGGACCGTGGCCAGTTCTAGAAGTTAAAGGCGGAGAAGATGGACCGTCCTATACTATAGAGATACCAGCACACCTCCACACCTACCCCGTATTTCACGCATCAAAGTTGCTGCCGTGTGTCACAAGTCAACAGTTTCCATCTAGACGGTTCATGATCCCTCCAGACATGGACGGAAGGTATGACATTGACGGCATTGTAGTTGAAGATATGTTCAGAACAGGAGGTAGAGGTTGTCCACGGAAACAGTACAAGGTCCGGTTCGCTTATCAGGAGCCGGAGGATGACCGCTGGTTCACGAGATCAGAACTTCTAGAAACAGCTCCCGATATAGTTAAAGCCTACGAGAGAGATCAGAGAGGTAAAGGTCCTGCCTTGGACTGAATTATTCTCGGAGGACCTCGAATTTAGGCCAGCGGGAGTGAAATGGTATTCAGCAGTTCGCAGTAGCTGATGCAGATCCCAGGGCTCGATCCCTAGTCCCCACCTTACCTGTGTATAGTATCTGTGTCGGCCCTTAGAGTTGAACCAGCGACCTGTGTATTTGTAGCAGTGGTAGACTGTCGTAGGTCCTGAGTTCGCAGGGGTTCGATCTGTAGACCTGCCGAGTAGGAGTCTTAGTCAGGTCTAGAAGTCGTAGCTGTAGCTTTCTTGAAAGGTCAAGGTCGTAGCTGCTACAGTCCAGAAGGGGTCAGAGTTGTAGCTGCTACAGTCACGAAAGGCCAAGTCTACGGCCTTCCGGAAGGTCCCAGTAGTGGCCTTTCGAAGCTGCCCACGTTTAGACTAAGGCAAGTGGGCAAGTGGTGAGGCAAGTGGTCAAGTGGTGGAGTCTACCCGTGCTGAGTCAGCAGTCCCAGTCCCCAGTCAGTCCTGGTCCAGTCCAGCAAGTACCGTATGGGACTGTGTGCATTTTGGGCATGGGAAAGGGCCAGACCAACGAGCTGCAGAAGTATAAATCAAGAGGCAGCGCCCAGCCATTCATTCATTCCTGCGTGAGCCATGCAGAAGCGCTGCCACAGCGACTTGTGCAAGGAGGTCTGCAGTGAGCCCGAGGACGAAGTGGGCAGAGAGACGAAGCTTAGCTATGGCGATAGGGTAGAGGCGGCCATAGCCGCCATAGCTGTAGTTAGTGTTCAGTGTGTGTGTGTGAGTTTTCAGAGAGACGCGTGTGGGATATCCAGGGTGATCCACTGTATGCGAACAGAGAGTTGTATGGGCGCTATATCGCCATAGCCATTTGGGAGGGAACTCGTATCTGGTTGCCATATCTCTGAGTTTGGACCGGGCGAATGTCGCCAGTTTGCTGCGCTACTGTTTGCATGCATGTAAAGTGCGAAAGAAAGCAAGTCTGATTGCAGGGCCTGCATTCTTTGGAAAACCCCAGAAAGCTCGGCCTGGGTTCCTCTCAACCAACTGACGCGTCGCAACTGCCTGGACCCCAAATATGAATTTGACAGCCGCCTCTTGTGATATGTTAGGCCCACCTTCACTTAGGGCGAGCACTCTTGCAACAGGGGCGCCTCAGGCCTGCCGAGGACCCAGATCCTCGCCCAAGGTCCATTTACTTCGCCTGATGATAGTTTCAACCCTGAGCTGTCTGGAGTATATGGGCCTTCTAGTTACAACTACCGTCTTCGACCAAACACAACACACCCGCATTATGGCTGTACCAAACCGGGAAGATAGATTGTATACATTCGTTATCAAAGTGTGTTGTGATGGTAGTTACTTTGCCTGATGTCTGTAGTATGTAGCCACCAAATTCTAGTTACAAAGCTAAATGTGCACCCAACTGTTCCAGGGGACCTTTCGGTGCTCATCCAGTGATGGCAGTTCTTTTGGGTCTGTATTTGGATATTTTTTGCCTGCATCTGAGTGTTTCCATCTGCGTTTTTTCTGCATTCTCACACAGAGGTTTTCCGAACTCACATTTGGAGGTCAGCTGGACGTACCTCCTTTCCTCCGTAGTGTGTCCAAAGTGACTGTCCTTTTGTGTGTTGCTCCCAAACAGGTTCCTTCCTTGTGAAGTTGGACAGAGTTGATGGGAGAGGGGGCAGTGATGTTTTGTACAGGGAGTGAAGGTGCAAGCAGAAGTGTGTGTGTGTGTTTGGCAGGGCCCGGGGGGGGGGGGCAGAGGAGGAGGACACGGCCAAGTGTTTTGTTGCTGCATGTCTCTTCCAATGCTGCATCTGGGTGTAGGAGTTTCTTTAATGATACTACGTGACTGGCAGACTCAGAGCTTCGCCCTATGAAAGTAGTAAATGACTGGCGCGCTCAGAGCTTTCCCAATGCATGTCTGCTCGAATACATCTCTTCGTCGATTGTCTAGCTCCTGAACCCACGTTGTGGTCTGCATTGCCTTCGAAAACCATCCTAGTCTGAGCAGAACGATGATGCTCAAAGGCGAGCAACAGAGCAAAGCCTTGCAAAGATCCTTTTCAACTTCATATTCTTTGACTGCCAACTGTGCTGTGTATGTGCAAGGAGTACTTAGGCTAGCATCTGCTCAGTCTCAGTTTGCAGTTTTGCGGTTCTCGCCAATCGAATGTCTTGTCCATTTGGTCATTGACTTGGTGTTGTTCTGATTAGTCTTTTTTTTGTTTCTACGTTTACGTAATAATAGTTCGATATAATAATACTTCCTATTAGTCAGTAATTCAGTATACTTACTGTAATAATGATTCCAACTAGTTAGTAATTCAGTATATGTGTGCAACCTGACGTGGTGGGTTCTTCCCTGGGGTCCTTGTCTGTGGTGTGCTGTCAGATTCCTGGTGGATCAGAGATCATGCTCCGCGCAAAGCTGACTTTGTCACAAGAGCGTCATGGTACGTCACTCAGTTGTGCTTTTGACCCATAGCGCAGATTTGTCTTTGCTTACTCTCTCTGTGAGAGTGAACACTTGTGGGCATTCTTTTCTCTCCAATATAAGAACAATTGTGTTTTCAACCTAGAGCAGATCTCCGTCTGCTTACTCTATTTGTGAGAATGAAAACCTGTCATCATTCTTTTTTCTTCAGTATGAGGTATGAGAGCATTGAGACACAATTCTGTCTTGGATAGCATAGCATCACAAGGAGACGAAGAGATGTGTTCTCTGGCCATGAGAAGTTCGGTCTTTGTTACGCCTGCTTCCATTTGCTGTTGCCATAAATCAATGTTGTAGACTTGCCACCCTGCCACCCTCTTCTCTCGCTCTCCCTCCCTAGCTCTCCCTCTTTGCCTGCACCCCCCCTCCTCCCTAGCCCCCATGTACGCCTGCGTACTTACTCCCCCCAATATCTGTGCACCTCCTGCTTAGCCTTCTGTCATCCTTATCTGTTCTATTTCCTAGCTATGACTGTTCATGCAGTTGTGAAAGGATTCATGCTGCAGACACCCAGTCCCGGTCCCAAGGTCCTAACAAGTCCCAAGTCCCAGGGGTTTTGCAGCATGTCGCAGGAAAGTCTGGAAGGTACTGGACCAACAAGTGTTTGCAGCAGACAGTTCGCTGCTGACCGGTACCGGTCTGAAGCAGGCCAAGCCAAGCCAAGTGAAGCGAAGACAAGTCCTATATTTAGCTGCTACAGTGCAGCGACTCGTCACTTGTTCACTTGCAAGATGCAGAAGCGCTGCTGCTGTTTGTGCGTTACGGCAACTTGGGCATTGTGCACCTGAGAGATAGTTCATAGCTAGGCTAGACGTAGAGAAAGAAGACGACGACCATAGCCGCCAAGGTGTAAGATACCTGAGTGGGTGTATCCAGGGTAACGATCCAGGGTAGAGAGAGAGACAGACGAGGGAGACAGCCGCGTGCATGCGCGCGCGCGCACGAGAGAGAGAGAGAGAGAGAGAGAGAGAGAGAAGGGGGATGGCATAGCCGCTACCTTGTTGAGACCCGCTGTGTGTGTGTGTGTGCGGCAGAGCTGCTGGTGACAAACATTCTTGTATACTGGCAATAATATTGGTGACGACATCTTCAAGTGTGGATTGTATCTCGGTTTGGCTTCTCATGTGTGAATTCTCATGTGGATGTTCGTTGGTGTGTGCAAGTTGAACTTGACGGGTACTTGGTTCATTTCAGTGGTATCAGAGCTGGTTCCCGCTGCATCCGCTCGGGTTGGAGACGCTGGCAAGGAAGAAGGCTGGCGGGTGAAAAAAAAAAAAAAAAAGAGATTAGGGTTTGACGAGTCGAGGGCCGAAGTAGAAGGAGCATTGCAAGGAGCAAGAAGAAGACTTACCTGCGTTCGAGGAGCTTCATCAAGAAGTGAAGTGCTTTGCTGCCCTGGCGTTGTCAATTATGCAATTTGTTGTGTATGGTACCTTCCCACATACTTTCTTGGTGACCTCCGCTGCAAAGTCGAATTTCTGTTGATGTCATCATGTCAATTCGAGTCAGCACGTCATAGTTGATCTGCCTGTTGCTTGAAGTCAGAGACCGATCTCTCCTGGAGGAAAGGCTCCTCCCCCTTGTGGGGGAAGTGGTTAGGGTTGCCGGACTACTTGGGGGCATAGGTACCCAGTGGGACCCTAATCCCGTGAGAGGGAAAGTTTTGTGTATGCTGTAGGTCGGTCTAGGGTAGCAACTCGGCGGCTGGATGTTTCTCTGGACCCAGTATGGAGCACTGGTAATGAGCGGCGGGCGCTCGTAAAACAACCCGGCTATGCCCAATGCCCGGTACTGACCGGCGTGCAACTGAAGACTCTTAGCGACACAGCGAGGAGTTGTAGATGTCAGTAGTGTTTGCCAGCTGTATAATGCACGGGTGAAGTAGGGGTGAGATGTAAGGTCCACCAGTTCAGGACGCCAGGGAGCCCCCCCAAGGACCGGTACTGACCGGCTGGCAGAGTTGCTGGTGGTAGTTATACCCGAAAACCGCTGCAATCAGTGAGGGACCAGTCTAAGTCTTGAGAGCGATCTTCATATGGTGGGCACGACGTCCTGTTTGCGCCGTTAAATAATTCCTGAGGTCTGTGGTGACTGACCTTAAACTGCCGGTTGCCCACTGGATTGGAAGAGAACTGTAGTGACAGACGTGGGGAGGGAAGTAGATTGTCAGACCCTGATTTAGGTTAGGATTAGGTGTTGAGGTGTAGGTCTACGTGGTGAGGAGGCCGAGTCCAGTCTTACTGTGCCATCTCTCATCATGGATGACTACCACGCAAGGCTCGATCCCTGGTCTGTGGGTTACCACCCGCCAGGCTGCTATTTTACTTTTTCGAGTTTCTGATCTCTGGTTCCTGACTGTTGGCGTCCTCTGCAGTTGGCGCCCGTTCTCAACTTCCTCTTCTGGCACTTCCGGATTTCGATACTTGGCGCCATCCGGCATTCTGGCGCCCAGGCTCGGACCTTCGATTTTGAGTTGAGCCCCGAGGCAAATTGCACTTCTGCCCCCCGGACTCAACTTGAGTCCAGTACTTAAGACCGGACTCAAGCTCAGTTTGGCACTCAGTTTTCGGCCTCAGTGCTTGTGCTTCAGTGTGACTTGCTGTGACATTGTGTTCAGAACCCAAGATTGCGACTTTGCGACTTTGCCACTTTGTGCCTGCGTCCATCAAGTCGTGTCGAGTCTGTGTCGAGTTGAGTGAGTGTGTATGTGCTCTCCCTCCCTCCCTCTCTCTTCCCTGACCTCGCTGCTCTGCCTCAGTCCCGTCACATTCGTATCGGAGCGGCAAACGGCCCTCCCTCCCTCCTGGTTCCGGCATCGCTATTGTCATCATCTTCGTCGTCGTCATCGCCACCACGTCATCGCCATCGTTGTCGTCGTCGTCGCTTCCATGTCAGCACCTCGTACCTGCCGTCGCCGCTATTGCCACGTCAGCACCTCGCTGCCTTCGTCATCGTCGCTGCCACGTCACTGATCCCGAAGCTGACGCGCAGGTAAGTGACCGATAAAATTTCTTTTTTTTTCCTTTTTTCTTCTTTTTTCCACCTTTATGTATTCTCCCTCGTTTCTTCTGCTTCTTCTTCTTCCTCGTTGACGTCATCGTTTTTTTCCTTTTTCTTTCATCTCCCCCTCTTTCTTCCCGGTTGCCAACATTCCCTTTCTTCCTCCTCGTCTTCTTCTTCAACGTCCCCATCCTTCGACCGCCCATTCCCAACTACCGACCCCCACGCGATTTCCCACGCGATCCCGATTCCCCGTGCAATCCCCCGCACGATCTTCACTACCGTCCCCCCCCCCCGCGCGCTACTTTCCCGCGTGACCGTCGTCATCTCCCCAC
>BFEA01000192.1:912684-933486 GCA_003427395.1 Chara braunii
CCCCCTCCCGATCCCGACTCCCCCACCTCCCTCCCCAACCACGATCCTAACCCGACAGCAACCAGGCTGCCCTTCCCTCGACATTCCCATCCCCAGTGCGCGCTACCTCCCAACACCCCCCCCATCGATCTCGACCCATTCACTGCTCACCTTCCGCAGCGCGACTTCCCCCCCCCACTGACCACACGCACCTCCCTCCTCCCCGCACCGCCGTCTTCCACCCGCCCCCCCCGTGCGTTACCACACGCTTTCCCTTCCCCCTGCGCAACTTCCCCCACTCTTCCCCCCCCATCGTCACCAATCATCATCATCATCATCAATCTACCCGTGCAGCCCTCCCCATTCTAACCCTACCTACTACTCTACCACCCAATCAATCATAGATAGGATCGCTCCGCCCTTGATTTACTTCATTAGTAACTCTCCCCATTCTAACCCTACCTACTACGCTACCACCCAATCAATCATAGATAGGATCGCTCTGCCCTTGATTTACTTCATTAGTCATTTTCTCTCTTTCTTCAAAATTTACTTGAAGTAATTATTCAACATTTCTTTTTCATTAATTCTTTTTCGAAAATATTTTTAATTAATTCTTTTTTGAAGTTTTTGAAAGTACGAAGAATTAATTATTCTTTCTCGGCCTTTCTTCCTTGAAATTCGAAAATAAGTTTAATTAATTGTTTTTTGAAATTTTTGTAATCCGAAAATATTTTTGAATTAATTAAATTCCTTCCTTTTTCATAATCCGATGGGGGTGGGGGAAGATGAAAAGGGAGGCACAGTTACTGGCAAATGCTCGGTCCTTGTGTGAGTCGAGCCCTCACCAGTGGCCCCAACCCTGCACCCTAAATCGCTAGGGCAAAGGGACGAACATGCCGTTACCCCTCTCCACCAAGAGAGGTAACCTCCCTTCACCAAAGAGAGGTAGAAAGCTATGCTTGCAGGGGTCCCCTGTATAGCCTTAGGAGTAGTGGTAGGTAGTGAAAAGAAAGATATGTTCCATGACATGGCAGAACGCCAGTTAAAAGAAAGATATGTGAGGTGAGAGAAAATATATGCCTGTCCCCGAATGAGGAGAAGGCAGCTTTAAAATAATAATAATAATAATATAGTAACCCTGTTCAGAAGTAGCCTGGGGCCCAGAACTCAGCCCCAGGCAACGCAGACCTGAGATGGTCTGCGCTGGGCTGTGTGACCAAGACACGCCCAGGCCTGAGTCCGTCGCGTGTGGCTGTGTGACCGAACGCTGCACACAGGAAATTCGAGGATCAAAGTCAACTGTAGAGTCAAAGGTACCGCACCCAGGCCCTTGGTTGGATACACTCACTTGTTGTGCGCAGGTACCCAGACAGCATCCAGACCGGAGGGAATTCGGTTTCAGACCAATATGGGCCCTCGTTTGCATTGAGATCTGTACGATTGAGGGATGCAGCATCCGGGGTCCAGACCCGGCGTCAACGCTACATAAGCGCTGACTTCCTGGCTTTGACATGCATTCTGTCCTGCGTTGATGCTGACTTCACGCGTTGACTTCAATGCTGACTCGACGCTGCGACGCTGGCATTGTGATTCGGCGAGGCGCTGCTGGTCCGGCATGGTGGCTGGCTTGCACCTGTCTTCTTGGCATGCTGACGTGGCAGCTGCCATGCGCTATCGCTGATATGGCTGCTGCCACATGTATCATTGGCTGACGTGGCTGCCGCCACGTGTTGTTCTTCTATTTGGGGACGGCGCGAAGCTACGTGACTTGTATTGCTGTTCTGATTATCATCATTCGGGAGGAGATCGGGACTGTGGAGAGATCGTGGATACGTGCCTGGTTGTCTTCATGTCGACATTGCTCCAGTGCTGCTGAGGGACTGATTAGACGTGCCACGTGGCACATTGAGGTTACTCAGATATTCGTTCAGATTATTGACTATTGAGGTGGTGATCGAGGAGGGAGCCCGAAGCAGGAGTGGGCCTTGTATTCATTTCCTCTCCTTTGTCTAATCTCCCTCCTCTCTCTTCGTTTGTGTATGATTATCTCATCTCATTCTGTCTGGATACAATTTTGACTATTGGTAATCATCAGCTGGTTGACATTCATCCGTGCCTGCATTGTTGACGACTGTCTTCACGATCTGGGTTCATTGCAATTCGGTATCGGAGCAGTTCTCCTGACGACGACGGTTGCACGTGTGTACGCGCCAGGTGGCGCATAGGTAAGTATAGTACACACATGTGTTGAGTAGGTGATGACGTGGGAAGAGATATGTCGGGGGGGCTGACGTGGCACAAACATCACTGGCGAGAAGACATCGCGGGGTTTGCTTCACTGGCGAGAGGAGATCTCAACGAGGCTGCTGACGTGGCAGTAGGGACCACAACCAAGAGATACTGCACGCCAGCCTGGATCGCGATTGCGACGTGGCATCGCGATCCCCAACTGACGTGGCATATGTTGTGCCGCGTCTGAAGACCTTGTCGATTGATTGCTGATGTGGCACTTTTTATGATGCTGATGCGCGACAGGGTCTACTGCAGATGCTGACGTGGCCTTGGGAAAACACAGGATTGATTGCTGACGTGGCAGGAAGCAAGTCATCACACCTGTCTTCGTGAGGTGGTGATTACCTGCTTACGTGTCATCGGTCTCCTTGGCTGACGTGGCATTGTCTGACTGGCAGGAACGACGACGGTATCGCGATGTGACGCGTGGAAGTGGCACGTGGGTTGACTTGGCATCCCCACCGCTGGTTGATTAGATGTGCTGACGTGGCAGGATCTGCTGTGTTGGCACTCCAGGGATGACACGTGGCAGGCAGGATTACTGCCAAGTAAGAGAAGCATTAGGAAGACGACGGCGGTACAACTGACTAAACCGACTATACAGCTGTAGTGCCAGCTGTCAGGGAGAGTGCAACATCGCATTGACACTTGGACGACACAGAGGGAAAGAAGAAGAAGGATTGCTGACAAACTGTTTGTTGTTGATGTTGGCATACTTACCTTGTTGTTTGCTGTGTTGTGGTGTTGTGCGCACTTACTTGTGTGTTGTATCTTATCACACGGGTCTGACGTGTTACCTGTACACTCTTGATTAGGACGTCATCACACAAACAGACAAAGAAGAGCAATAGTTAGGAATAGAAATAATTGTATTTATTTTCTCTTCAGTTGTTAGAAATCTTGCTGTTGTAGATCAGTGCGGCTGTGGAATTTATTATTGTTCATTAATTGTTTATTGTGCGGCAGATACACATCACGATGTCTTTTTCTAGAATTTTTTGAAATTATCAGTGCTCACTCGTTTTATTCCACTTCTCTTCTATCCAGTCTCACTCATGTTTGTTGTTGATGAGGAGACTCCTGACCCCCGAACTAAGCAACAAGTGAAAGAGCGGAAAAAAGTCTTGACTGCCCGTTTGGACAAATTGATTTCTGAACTTCATGATGCCGGTGAAGAGGCTGAGGCTGACGTCCGGAGCCTGTTTGATTTAAAAGCATTACATAATGCTACTGAATTGGCTGAGACAGGCACCGACATCATTCAGGTTCAGGATATACTAATCAAGTGTCGCCATGCACTTGATAAGTATATCATGGATCATCTTTCCAAGATTGCTGATCGGAAAGAAGAAGGAGGAGGGGTTGTGCCTGAAGAAACCGTAGATGAAAACATCAGACAACTTGAAGAAGCACTAGAGAGAGAAGAGGAAAGAGGAATTGAGAAGACAAAAAGAGCAGAATGTACAGCAAGAACAGAAAATAGAAGAAATCAGACAAACTATTATTGTAACTGAAGGGGAAGGACAGGCTGTTTCTTTGGCTCAACTTGTGACTTACCTTGCTCACCTCGAGATGAAGATTGATCGGTATGGGGTTCAGATTGATGAGGTGATCGCGTGTCTGCAGACAATTACCAATCTGGTCAAGGGAAAGAATCAGGTGATAGAAGAAGTCAAAGTAGAGAAGGAAGAAAACCCAAAGAAACTAGTGGGAGATGTCGTCAAGTCTCTTAAAATAGAGACTGGGAAACCGGAAGGGAAAAAGGGGAGCCTTCGAGTCCGATTGAAGTCTCCCAGAGGAAGCAAAGTCACCACCGCACAACCTGAGGAACCGAAAAAGAAGGAGAAAGTCAAAATGAAATTGCCTTTCACGTTCTGTAAAATAAAAGATGAAAATTTATTGTTGTGGATTGCTGAAATACAGACTTATTGTAGTACGGCCCCTGTTGAACCCAAATCCCAGGTTGCTTTCTCTACTTCTTGTCTTGGGGGGGAAGCAAAGGAATGGGTTCTGGCCGAAGCCAATGCAGCGGGGTTCGATGACATTGGAGAGTGGGCTGGAACGTTAAACCTCAAGCAGTTCCTTGGAAAGATCAAGGAACGGTTTTTGGACAAGACAACGTCCGACAAGGCCTTTGACCAGCTCACCACAATTGGTCAGAAACGTTGGACCTCTGTGGAATCGCTGTCTAGGGAAGTTGATCGGTTGCTGCAGGTGCCTGGACTGAACCTGCAAGACAACCAAGTCTTGTATATTTATTCTCGTGCTCTGCCCGAGCCCCTTTGTGGACAACTCGTGGCAAAGTCGAAATCCGACAAGTATAATTATAGGCAGTTTCGGGATCTGGCTCTCCAACGAGAGCAAATGACTTCTCAGGTAAAGAATTCGTATGCGTCTGTTGTGAAGTATGGTGGTGGTGCAGGTACAGGTATGTGGATACTTTGGCGCCAAAAGCGCCAGGACCACACCCTCGTCGTCTTTGATGACGATACTGTGGAGAAGTGGCCATTGGAGGCCGAGGGTGTGACAAGCAGCAGTGATTCCGGGAAGGGGGAAGTTACTGTTGCCAAGGTCAACAAGGGGGGACCACGACCGCCAACAATGAAGAAAAAGAAACCACGCTCGTTTCCTGAGCATCTCGGAATTGCGGCCGGGAAGCCATTGGAAAAGATGTGAGAAGAAACGGGGCAAGAAAAAATGAACCATGCACAGTGTATGAAGTGTGGTACCCCAGGGCATGTGATTGCATGGTGCCCACTTATACGTAACCCAAAAGTGAGCCGCCTGTAGGATTAGCATATGCTCCTACTGAGTCTAAGGGTTTGGACCAAGATGAAGGTAAGGCGCCTACGACCCCTTCCAACCCTTCGACTTACATGGCAGAGGATGGTTCTTCTTCGGCCCATCGTCCGGAACACCCTGAACCTGTCTTATGTACTGTCTCTCTGGACGACTCTCTTGACGAGCTTGGTAACGAGTTGCTAGCATTACGAAGCTCGTAGACTAAGAAATCTAAGTCTAAGGGTGACTTACTACTTGCGGACATAGAGATTGCACGTACACGTGTAGGTGCATTGTTGGACTCAGGATCCACGCGATCTTACATATCCGAGAAAGCAATCTGCAAGTTGCATCTCGGAATGAAGGTAAAGAATTTGTCTCGACCAATCACGTCTATCCTTGCTGACAAAAACACGATCATTGTCTCACAATATGTTGATCGTGTGAAGTGTCGATTTCGTACCAAGGAAGGAAAGAAGATTGTTCACGAGGTTTCCTTTCTTGTGGAGAAGAAGTTACCTTTTGACTTGATTCTGGGAATGGACTGGCGCGAGGAAGCCAACCCAGATATCAAGTTCAACGAAAAGATAGTGCAACTACGAGATGCACACTTTGAATTGAAACCTATCAAACTGTACCATAAGTCTCGTTCTGACTCTAGTCTGTCTTTCTGTTGTATGAGTTATCCAACATTCCAATCGATGGTTTCGAAGAAAAGGTTGGAACAGGAAGTAACTATGGTTTTAGTAAAAAGAGCAGGTGAGTGCTCTACTTCCTGCCCTCCTTCGATTGAGAAACTATTGGATGAGTATAAAGATCTACAAATCGAACCAACAGGAATAATTGTGCGTGTTATAAAGCACACCATTGCAATTATTCCTGGCAGTAAGATTCCCAAGGGCCCTATCTACAGAATGTCTCCAAGGGAACTTGAGGACTCAGAAAACAACTGCAGGACTTAACAGAGAAAGGATGGATTCGCCCTAACTCTTCTCCTTATGGTGGCCCTGTCCTATTTGTGTCCAAAAAGGAAGGTGAGTTGCATCTCTGTATTAATTATAGAGGGTTGAGTGTCGTCACTGTTAAGAATGTCGAACCTCTTCCACGAATTGACGACTTGTTGGACCAGTTGCAGGGCTGCAAGTTCTTCAGTAAAATTGATCTAAAGTTTGGATACCACCAGATCGAGGTGAATCCTACAGATCAACACAAGACTGCATTCCGAAAAAGGTATGGTCACTATGAGTTTGCGGTAATGCCTTTCGGACTGACTAATGCCCCAGCGACCTTCCAAAGATCTATGAATGAACTCTTTCGTCAATGGTTGGATCAATTCGTCATTGTCTACCTCAATGACATTCTAGTGTATAGTAAGACACTAGAAGATCACGAAAAACACCTACGTGTAGTGTGAGCAAAGTTGCGCGATGGCAACTTCAAGCTAAATCCAAAGAAGTTTGAATTTGCTAAGTCTGAAGCCTTATACTTGGGACATATTGTAAACGAAGATGGCCTAAGGCCAGAAGAAAAGAAGATATCAGCAATTAGAGATTGGCCACGACCTAAGTCGATAACTGAACTAAGATCTTTCCTTGGTTTGGCAAGTTATTACAGGAAGTTCGTTAGGAACTTCTTACTGATCGCCACACCAATTAGAAGATTATTGAAGAAAGAAAATATTTGGTTGTGGGACACAGACTGTGAGTCTTCGTTCAAAAAGTTGAAATGTGCATTGACTCACTACCCAGTTCTGAAAATTGTTGACCCGTCTCTACCCTTCATTGTCACTACTGATGCACGTCAGTATGGGATTGGCGTTGTTCTCCAGCAGGATGACGACAAGGGTTACAGGCCCATAGAGTTTATGTCTGCATGACTGTAGTCGGAAAAGGTTGCCAACTCCACCTATGAAAGGGAGAGCTGTATGCCTTAGTCTGTGCACTAAACACGTGGAAGCACTACTTATTAGGGAGGCACTTTACTGTGTACTTAGACCACTCTACTCTGAAGTGGATAAAGACACAACCTAGGCTCTCTGATAAGCTGGTACGATGGTCTGCGTTTATTGATACCTTCGATATTGAATTGAAAACGATCAAAGGTAAGTCTAATGTGGTTGCAGATGCATTGTCCAGACGGAGTGATTTCTTAGGTGCAACTGTCTCTTATCTGGATGTTGGGAATAATTTGAAAGATAGAATTCGGCAAGGATGCTACTGGCCCTATTTGGAAGCCTATCATTCATGTCCTTGCAAAAGACCCAACTCTACTTCCCAACTGCTGTGTAACCGATGGTTTGATTTTCTTGTTAGACCAGAGTGAACAAAGATTGTGTATTCCTCAGAAGGAAGAGATTAAAAGTCTGTTAATTGGGGAATGTCACGATTCTGAGGGACATTTTGGATTCAAGAAAACTTACGCAGAGGTGAGGGAGCACTTTGAATGGAAGGGATTAAAGGAAGACGTACTAACTTACGTGCGTACCTGTCTGGTGTGTCAGAGAAACAAACCTTCACATGAGAATCCACTTGGTCTCCTGAAACCATTACCAATTCCGAGTGAACCAGGTGAGTCAATCTCAGTTGATTTCATGAGCCTCACCAAGAGTCGTAATGGCAATAGTCAAGTAATGGTGGTTGTGGATCGTTTCTCTAAATATGCCATGTTTATTCCCTTACCTACTAAAGCAAGAACTGAACTTATGATCCAAAAATTTCAGATGCGACGGGTGACTGAATATGGGTTTCCCCTCTCCATTGTGTCTGATCGTGATGCAAGGTTCATAAGTATGCCATGGCAAAAGCTGATGGAAGCATACGGTACACGTTTCACCATGTTGTCAAGACGACATCCTAAAACGAATGGACTAAGTGAGCAGATGAACCGATTGTGCCAACAACTCTTGTGCATGTATGTGAGACCCGATCAGATTGATTGGGATGAGAACTGACCCAAAATAGCCAGTGCATATAACAACAGTGTTCACACTGCTACGGGTCGTACACCTAATGCACTGCACAAGGGGTGGAAACCTAGGCGTCCCAATGATGTGTTAATGCGGGACCAGTTCCTTAGGTTACCTCCAGGGACACGAGAGTATGCAGTTTTGTTTCAAGAAGACACAAATAAGGTAAAAGATAATTTAAAGAAAGCTTAGGACGAGATGATCGAACAAGCGAACAAACATCGTCGACCATCTACATTTAAGGAAGGTGATTTCGTTTGGGTAAAGTCCAAAGAGTTTTCCTTAGAAGAAGATGTGTCTCAGAAACTTCTGCCTGTCTATTTTGGATCCTTGGAAGTTCTCAAAGTAATAGGAGATGCAGAGGGACCGTCTTAGCGCATTGATATCCCCCCTCATCTCAAAACATATCCTGTATTTCACCCGTCCAAACTGTTGCCCTATGTAGAAGGGAATGAATTTCCAAACAGACCCTCTATGATTCCGCCATCTATGGAAGGCAGATATGAGGTAGACAAAATTGTAGAGCATGGTTACGTCTCTACAGGAGGACGCGGACGGCCTCAGAAGCAGTTCAAGGTACGTTTCAAGTCTCAAGCACCATCTGAAGATAGATGGTTTAGTAAACAAGAAGTACTTGAAACTGCTCCTGATATTGTCGCTGCTTATGAACGAGGGTTAAAGTCTTAAATATTTCTGCGGTGGAACTYGAAAATGGGCCGGCAGGAATGTAGTAACCCTGTTCAGAAGTAGCCTGGGGCCCAAAACTCAGCCCCAGGCAACGCAGACCTGAGATGGTCTGCGCTGGGCTGTGTGACCAAGACACGCCCAGGCCTGAGTTCGTCGCGTGTGGCTGTGTGACCGAACGCTGCACACAAGAAATTCAAGGATCAAAGTCAAATGTAGAGTCAAAGGTACCGCACCTAGGCCGTTGGTTGGATACACTCACTTGTTGTGCGCAGGTACCCAGACAGCATCCAGGAATTCGGTTTCAGACCAATCTGGGCCCTCGTTTGCATTGAGATCTAGACGGTCGAGGGATGCAGCATCCGGGGTCCAGACCCGGCGTCAACGCTACATAAGCTTTGACTTCCAGGCTTTGACATTCATTGTCTTCCGTTGATGTTGACTTCACGCGTTGACTTTAATGCTGGCTCGACGCTGCGACGCTGGCATTGTGATTCGGCGAGGTGCTGCTGGTCCGGCATGGTGGCTGGCTTCCACCTGTCTTCTTGGCATGCTGACGTGGCAGCTGCCATGTGCTATCGCTGATGTGGCTGCTGCCACGTGTATGATTAGCTGGCGTGGCTGCCGCCACATGTTGTTCTTCTATTGGGGATGACGCGAAGCTACGTGACTTGTATTGCTGTTCTGATTATCATCATTCGGGAGGAGATCGGGACTGTAGAGAGATCGTGGATACGTACCTGGTTGTCTTCATGTCGACATTTCTCCAGCGCGAATGAGGGACTGATTAGACGTGCCACGTGGCACATCGAGGTTACTTTAGATATTCGTTCAGAGTATTGACTATTGAGATGGTGATCGAGGAGGGAGCCCGAAGCAGGAGTGGACCTTGTATTCATTTCCTCTCCTTTGTCTAATCTCCCTCCTCTCTCTTCGTCTGTGAATGATTATCCCATCTCATTCTGTCTGGATACGATTTTGACTATTGGTAATCATCAGCTAGTTGACATTCATCTGTGCCTGCATTGTTGACGAATGTCTTCACGATCTGGGTTTATTGCAATAATTAAAAAAAACGAAAATACGTTAGAAATAATTAATTGTTTTTTGACATTCCTTTGAAATTCGTTAATAATATTAATTAATTCTTTTTCAATTTTTTATTCGGAAATAACTTCTTCTTAATTCTTTTTCGAATATATGTGAGGATCTGGGTCCTCGACAGACCTTTTTTTTTTTTTTTTTAAGTCCAGGGTGTTGTAGAGGTCAGTTAGTGAGTGCACAGTGATCGCCTGGAACTGTGAGCCGTGGGTGTCCCTTATGAGACCCCATCCCAACCCTTCCTCGCGTCAATACTCCTAGCGCACCCCCTATCCCACTATCCTACCTCAGTGTGACCAGCACTCACGACCATCGCCCTACCCACGAGCAGGCAACTTGGACCGAACAGCAGTGATAGGCACCAGGGCTGAGCCAGCCCTGGTGGAAGCGGAATTGAACGAACCTTATGGAACGAACTTCGAACGCCAGGCCCAGACAATGAACTACAGACCCCCATATATAGCCGCCAGACAGTTTTATCCGAATGTCAGTAGGAACTGCACCCAATGGCACCCTATCCAACCAACCCGAACCTACTGCAGGCCCTAGACCCCACTAGTGACTAACTCCCCAGTCTGTTTTTTTGTGTGTATACTTTGTGAATCTGTGTATGGAATATGTGTATATATGGTTGTATGCTGCTCCCCACCATGGAGCATCTACGAAGTGAAGAGTAAGTACTGGTGAGAAGTGCTCGTACCACCTCCCCAAGTACATGTATATATATATGTGTGTACTCTATGAATCGTGTGTATATCAAGGAGAGAACGGGGCAAGCTGGACAAGGAACCCCCGCAAGGACCGAGCCAAGCTCGAACCCGTAACCTTGTATCGAAGACTCTACCGTATGGACAACTACCCGATATGGATCGAACGTGTGATATGCCAGACTGGGTAGAAAACCAGAACACCCAAGACCAACACCCCAAGCAAATGCTGTAAACCCACAACCAACATACAACACCATGGACTACCCTTGGGTGGTGCGCAGGCAGTGTCTATAATAGTACTATGCGTCAGCCCAAGGGGATGTGTGTCCAGCTGTGCGTCAAACTAACGCCCTGCCGGTGTCCATGCGCAAGGCTGCGGGGTTTTGAACCCGCAACCTTATACCACAATGCGCATTTCCAACCGGTGCTCTAACCACTGAGCTACATCAGCTGGACAGGTCCTCAGCAGGCCTAAGGGCCCCCTGTTGCATCTGTGCCAGCCCTAAGTGAAGGCGGGCCTAACAAATTACGTGAGGCCCTCGCCTCTCAATTTCGTATTTGGGGTTCAGGCAGTTTCGTCGCGCCAGTTGGTTGAGGAAAACACAGGCCGAGCAGCGAGACCTTCGACGGCCTTCCAGGCCTTTCCGAAATGATGCAGGCTCTGGACGAGAATGGCAGCCTCATACACAGACAGTTGGGAGGCCCAACCGAATGAGGCCCGGTAGCTGCAAGAGAGGCGCAGCATCCTGGGGCCTACCGGAAGCTTTTGGGTCCAGGCCAGTCCAGCCAGGCTGCCGAATGAGGCCGGCTCTTTCTATATAGGAAAGAGCAAGCTGCCTGGCCAGGGATTCGGGCACTCGCATGTTGGCGGCAACGCTGCTGGAGCTGAAGCTCGTGGGTTGTTGCTAGCGCTGAGAGGCTAAGTGCAAGCACGTGCGGTCGTGCAAGGAGGAGGGCGCTGTTGAGGGCAGCGCCATAGCCCAGCGTCCATAGTTGGCGGGCTTGGATGTACAATGAGACGCAGGGGTGGTCTTCGGGTGTATGAAAGGAAGACGTGGGTGTAGGACGAGGGAGAGGGAGAAGGATGATGATGATGATGATGTGAGGGCACATACCTGGTATTGGCGATAGTCTGCTACGGGTGACATCTTCAAGTACTTCGGAGGCTGCTGACGTCAACAGTTGCATTGTCAATTAGTAGGCTAGTAGTAGTTGTGTAGAGAGTAGGCTGGGCGCCGAGCGCCAAGTAGGGAGATAGGGCCTGGTTACATATGTTGGTGGTGGCGAGTGCAAGCTCTCATTGACATTGGTTTTCAGTGCTACGAATCTCCATTGGTGTCGTATTGGTGCAATGCTGCTTTCTGAACACTGTGATACAGTCTGGCTTTCAATGTGATTGTGCAATCTGAATATTGTCATCTCGCTTCTGTTCATTTTCCTTGCAATTTGGTATCCGAGCTGGTTCGAACTGCGCTCATTGGTTCTTCGCTATAGTTGTTCGGTGCTTCGCATGAGGTGTGGGGCAGTGACAAGGCTTGGGCGTTGAACGTAAGGTGGCCCAGGGTCGTGTGGGCGGGCCAGGAAGCTATGTGGTGACATTAGGGGTGTACGCTGGATGATGAGAGCTCGCTGATGTGGCATTTAAGCCGAGGTGGAATTGCATTCTGCTGTTGGTTGTGCCAAGGCAAAGACCGGTCATCATAAATGCACATCAGGTTGCCGGTGAGAAATCTGTGGTTGGGGGCAGCATTATGAGGTACGTTGCTTCCTTCCTTATCTACCCTCTTCATTGCTTCTTACCGTGAGGAAGTGAGTCTTGTCTTGAGAGTCCTCTCGATGTGAGGTGTCGAGAGCGCTCAACCTTGAGAGTCGACATTCTTCCTGGGCAGCAAGCTGGTGGGAGATTGGCGATGCTTTTGAAGGGCCTTGGACAAAGCACTCGGGTCACGTTCACCATGCCAACCCATTGGGACTAGTACACGCATGCTTTGCCGCAAGTCCTTGGTTCAGCTGCTGCGCAATAAAGGTCATGCAGGGCATGCCAGCCCTTTGAACAGGCGCTTACCAGACCGTCTTTAAATATTTCTGGCAGGGACTCGGTGTTGATTCTGGTTGCGACGTTAAATCATTCCTGAGGAGCTACGGGGGATCTCCTTAAATGTCTCCTGATCAGCCAGATCAAACCGGGTGTAAGGCTCGTTGCATGCGAGGATAAATAAAGTGCAGGGGCTGGCAGGTTCGGCGTTGACTTGGGGCACAGGGGTGGGTCGGATTGCACACCTTTAGACACACTACTCAACCAGATGCTCAGGGCGTTGACACAAAGTGACAACTCAAGAAGGACACAAGGAGAGGGGGGATTCCGGTAACTGTTCGTGGTGACATTATTAGACAATCTACCATCCAACATGCATCTCAACAGGTAGGTTATTTTTATTTTTGATTATTTAGTTGTTACGGACTTGTTAACAACTGACAGACAGTTGCAAATAGTTTAGTTCTTTCCTTGCTGCATTGCAATCTGTGCAAGAGTAATCTAAAAATATAGTTAAAACTTACCTGTAGGATGTGACAGTGGTTGACACCTAACCACCTAACTGTTTCTGTCCAGGCCGATCGAAGATAGTTGTGTATCATAAATCGGTTGTGTGGCATGCTGAGGTAGGATTCAGTGTGGATTCTAGTTTAGATCACACACGCTGTAGCTCATGAGTGATGCAAGCAGTAGTGAGGAGTTGTTAGTGGATGACCTTAGGGTCACTTGAAGAACTGCTCTCAGTCGACCCTTGACTTTCCTAGTTTCCTAGAGTTAGGTCCAGGAGACGAGAGAAGACTGCTGAGAGAGGCTAGAGAGAGAACAGCGGCTAGAAGCGCGAGGGTGGCTGAGGCCAACGCCAGGTCTAGAACTACAGCTAGTATCGGTACGACCATGGCTACTTCCTCCACCATGTCGCAGGCCTTTACATAGGCCACTTCGTCAGGAGTCAGTCAGAGTGGTTCTCAGGCTTCTGTTAGCCAGTGTGCTGGCTTGCAAGTCAGCGAGCAGGCTCAACTCACGCGGAGGATTATGAGATCCTCCAAGCAGAAGAACTTCAGATGAGCTACAACGGCAATTGGATGAGGCTGCAGAGAGAAGAAGAAGAGCAATCATGAGAAAAGCTAGACTAGGTAGTAGATTGCAGGAACTAGGCAAGTTGGAGGCACTAGATGAGTCCACATTAGATCCCGCTATGCAAGCACTGCGAAATTCGCTCCTGTGTGTGGCGGAGACGTAGGATGTTCAGCAGGAGGTGTTGGCTGAACTAGTGGCAGGCCAGAAACGAAATTCGCTCCTGTGTGTGGCTGCACTACAGGCTCCTCGTCCAGTGATGAGGCAGCCTCAGTTTGCAGTAGCTCCCCCATCGGTTGTGGGTCCATCAATGACACCGTTGCCGGTTGGGCCCTCATTCTCACCTATGTTTGGCATGCCTCCTCCAGGTGGTTGTGTGGCGACTAGTGGTCCGGTCCTTAGAGTCTCTGTCGTACCATCGACGACAGTGGTTACTACAGTCCCACTGTCAAGCCAGGCCCAGGTTAGTGCGCAACAACCTGTTTCGGTGGCTATGCAACCACTGCAGCAATCCCCTGGGCCAATGCAGCCTATGCAATGGATGCCCAAAATACCCTTGCCGAGTCCTAAGCCCTTCTCTGGCGACAGGAAGAAGGATGAGGACTTGGATACCTGGGTGAGGATGTTGCCTACCTATGTGAGGCACAAGCTTACCAGGCCGGAGCAAGAAGTTGTAGTGGCTGCCTCCTTTCTAGAGGGGTCAGCAGCCCGCTGGTTGAATGGCCTAGTGCAGCAGCAGGGCTACGGTCAGAACTTCGATGCCTGGGCGCAGGCCCAGACATTGGAATAATTCCTACGGTCCGTGTATAATAGGTGGCATGACCCTCAAGGGGCTCAAAAGGCCACAGACGCAATCAATAGTCTTTGTGCCAGAAGGTACAAGAACGTTAGAGAGCTCACGGATAGCGTAGAACGTCTGCTCGTGGTACCTGGTGTGCGCTATGACCAGCAGGTACTCCTCACGGATTACCTTAGATGTCTGCCTTCAGAGGTTAGGACAAAGTTGGTAGATGAGGCCTATGTCGAACAACACAACTTCGCTTCCTTCAACAAGAAGGCCTTAGACATAGAGGCAAAGTTGGGATCTGCGCATCAGAGTCAAGGAGATGGTAGGAAGAAGAGACTACCCCAGGACTGGAAGAAGAAAGGGCAACTAATGTTCGTCGACCATGATGGTCAGGCGACAAAAATTGACGACTTCCCAGACCTTGGGGACGAGACAGAGCAAGATGGGGCCAGTGAGACTTCGGATGGGGGAGTCGTGGCACCCATCAAGGAAAAGGCTAGGGGGACAGGGGAAAATAAGGTAGTACGGTCCATGGGTCAGGGCGACCAAGGTACGCCCGCCTGGGTGAAACTTGGAGGTTTAGAGTATGAGGTGTGGAGGGACCGAGTTGCTAGGGGTATGTGGATGAACTGTGGCAACTATGGCCACACGTCCAGAACGTGCCGAGGTAAGAAAGTCCTAACGAGGGTAGCCTCTCCAACGGTGGTGGGACTATCCTCGAACTTTGGCGGTGCTTCTGTGAGCACTTCGCAGGGAAACACCTCGGGCCAGTAGGACTTTTAGCCGCTCTTACTCCCGCTGAAGTGGTAACGTTGCCTTCCCCACTTCAGGCGTTGGCCAGGGCTAGTGACCCACGTATCGCCCCGCAGACACATTTAGACCCACCAACACTCTGTTCGAGAAATGTGTCTGGGTGAAACTTGGTTTAGAGTATGAGGTGTGGAGGGAGAGACGGTTAACGGGGGCCCAAATATTCGTCGTTTTCGTTGGCAATTGCGGTGCAAATTTCATCAAAAATTTTAAAAACAAACTATATGAGACCATAGTGCAAACATCAAAAAAGGAAATAGGCCAAAATGAACGAAAAAAAAAAACAAAAAGGCACTATGAAACCCTAACACCAAGGCACTTTCCGAGTCAAAATGAAGCGTCCAACGAATTCAAAAAAATGCCAACTTTTTCATTATTGATCCAAACATGTCAAAACTGCACACATGACGTACCCTAAAGCACATATATGTCACACAAAAAGAAAAACAAGAAAAAAATCACAATATGACAGTTTTAGTGCAATTCGGTGCAAAATTCGTCAAAAATAACACCCCTGGTTAACCACGTGTGTGTTTCCCTGCGAAGTGCTCGCAGAAGCACCGCCAAAGTTCGAGGATAGTCCCACCACTGTTGGAGAGGCTACCCTCGTTAGGACTTTCTTACCTCGGCACGTACTGGACGTGTGGCCATAGTTGCCACAGTTCATGCACGTACCCCTAGCAACTTGGTCCCTCCACACACACGTGGTTAGGGCCAGTAGGACTTTTAGTCACTCTTACTCGCGCTGAAGTGGTAACGTTGCCTCCCCCACTTCAGGCGTTGGCCAGGGCTATTGACCCACGTATCGCCCCCCAGACACATTCAGACCCACCAACGCTCTGTTCGAGAAATGTGTCTGAGGCCCTAGAAGAGTTAGAGACTGAGTGGTCAGGGAAGGACCCCAGAGACTCTTGGGCGATGATCAGTGGAGGTCCAAAGGGTGCACATTTCGTGCTAGAGGTTGATGTAGGCGGCCGTAAAGTTGGCGCCTTCGCAGACATAGGCTCTACACGAAACTTCATCAGTCGTGCTTGTGTGGATAGACTGTGCTTAGGGGACCAAGTGCAGCGGCTTAGCAGAACTGTAGCTTTTACGCTAGCCAACAAGCACCAAATGGTAGTTAAGGACTATGTCAAGGACGTAGTCTGTTCCTCCTCTTATGGAGGAGGGGAAGTGAGACATAAAATCTCATTCCTCGTCAGCGACGAATTGCCCTTCGATATTGCTACTAGGCATGTATTACCTCGAGGTCGCGCAACCTCAGTTTGATTGGGATAGGAAGGTGTTGATACTCAAGTTGCCAAATGGTAGGACCGTTAGACTGCAGAAGTATAAGGCTAGCAGTCTAGTGGAGAACTACGGTTGCATGTGTGCTTCCTCTTTCTATAACTACTACAAGCAGAATCGCGAGGAGGGCATGTATCTAGTCTTTGTCTCTGAGATAGGGGAGGTCATTAAAACACCTCCAGAGATAGAATCAGTCGTCACACAATATTCCGACCTTTTTGAGTGAACTGTGGCAGAACACTGCCCAACGGATGGGAACCAGACTGCAAATGACATAAGGGAATAACCCTAAGTCAAATGGACAGGCGGGACAGATGAACAAAGTAGTGCAGCATCTACTAAGGCACTATATTAAGCCAAACCAGGATGACTGGGATGAGAAACTACCTCTCCTCGCTAGCCTGTACAACAACGCAGTACATAGTACTATTGGCATGACTCCCAACCAACTGCATCTTGGTTGGAAGCCCCGCTCCACCCTCGACTTCCTACTACCTGAAAAACAGGCTACTGCAGCACCCGGTAGCATAGAATTTGTTGTCACATACGAACAGATGTTGCAGCAGGCCGTTGAGCACACGAGGAAAAATCAGGATGCTATGATTGCATCTGAGAATAAACACAGACGGCCTTCTAACTTTCAAGTAGGGGAAAGGGTCTGGGTAAAGTCATCTGAATTGGGACAGGAAATGGGAATATCTAGGAAACTGGTCCTTGAGAGGTCCTGGACATAGTGGGGGAACAGGTGGATGGACCACCTTATGTGATTCGCGTCCCACCTCATCTACGGACACACCCTGTTTTTCACGCATCCAAGCTGGCACCTTTCGCAGAAATTGTACAGTTTCCCTCCAGACCGTCAATGCTGCCCCCAACCATGGATGGCGGAGTGGACATCGACCAAATCGTGGAGCATCGTCTGATCCCTATTCCTCGGTCACCGGGCAGAGACCGCCCTCCTTAGCCAAAAGTGCAATATCGGGTCAGATTCAGACATAATCTGGATCCCAGCGAAGATCGGTGGTTGACCAGAGAAGAACTCTTGAGAACTGCACCTCAAGTCATTGCAGGCTACGAAAGAGATCTCAAGGGGAAGATGTCTACAGAATAGAAGACTTCTCAGAGGACTATCGAAGTACAGGAGGAGGGAATGCGAGGATCTAGGTCATCGGCAGGCCTAAGGGCCCCCTGTTGCATATGTGCCAGCCCTAAGTGAAGGCGGGCCTAACAAATTACGAGAGGCCCTTGGCTGTCAATTTCGTATTTGGGGTCCAGGCAGTTTTGTCGCGCCCGTTGGTTGAGGAAAACCCCGGCCGAGCAGCGAGACCTTCGGCGGCCTTCCAGGCCTTTCCGAAACGATGCAGGCCCTGGACGATAATGGCAGCCTCATACACAGACAGTTGGGAGGCCCAACCTAATGAGGCCCGGTGGCTGCAAGAGAGGTGCAGCATCCTGGGGCCTACAGGAAGCTTTTGGGCCCAGGCCAGTCCAGCCAGGCTGTCAAATGAGGCAGGCTCTTTCCATATAGGAAAGAGCTCACTGCCTGGCCGGGCATTCGGGCACTCGCATGCTGGCGGCACTTGCATGCTGGCGGCAGCCTTGCTGGAGTTGAAGCTCGTGGGCTGCTGCTAGCGCAGACAGGCGAGGTGCTAACACGTGCGGTCGTGCAGGAAGCAGGGCGCTGCCGAGGGCAGCGTTATAGCCCAGCCTGCATAGTTGGCGGGCTTGGATGTACAATGAGGCGCAGGGGTGGTCTTCGGGTGTACAACGGGAAGACATGGGAAGACGAGGGAGACATACAAAAGGATGATGATGATGATGATGATGTGAGGGCACATACCTGGTATTGGCGATAGTCTGCTACGGGCGACGTCTTTAAGTACTTCGGAGGCTGCTGACATCAACAGTTGCGTTGTCAATTAGTAGGCTAGTAGTAGCTGTGTAGGGAGTAGGCTGGGCGCCAAACGCCAAGTAGGGAGATAGGGACTGGATACATATGTTGGTGGTGGCGAGAGCAAGCTCTCATTGACATTGGTTTTCAGTACTACGATTCTCCATTGGTGTCATATTGGTGCAATCCTGCTTCTGAACACTGTGATACGAACTGGGTTTCAATGTGATTGTGCAATTTGAATATTGTCATCTCACTTTTGTTCATTTTCCTTGGGGAAGGAGGCGAGTGTGGGTTGTCAAGGTCTGATGAGGGTGACGAGATACGTACCTGGTGCATGAAGAGAGGTCGGCTATGGTGTTGACATCATGTACATTGGTCTTCGAGAGTCGAAGTGAGCCTATTGCGTGAACACAGCTGTAGGTAGGATAGTGGAGTAGAGTAGGCTGGGCGCTGGGCGCCAGACAGAGAGGAGCGATGGATACTGTGTTGGTTGGCCTGAGGGCTTGAACATTGGCTCATTACTTCATTGTATTGCTGTGTTTGGATGGATTCTCGGTGCGATTATGCTCTCTGCTCGTATACGACTACTTGGACATCTGTGTGATTTCGCAACTTGTTTTTTTGTATATCGTTCACACTCATATTCCTTGCAATTTGGTATTGGAGCTGGTTCGTGATCGCCGCTTACCTGGCGCTGGCGACATTGTTACTTGGTGCGGTGATGATGCTTCATGTGCAGTAAGGATACTTTGGCGTTGGCTTTTATAGCGGGCCCCAGGTGGAGGGGCCGCCCGTTGGAAGGCTGTGGCAACAGCGGTTGTATGTATGATGATGAGAGTATGCTGACGTGGCATTTTGGCTGAGGTGGCACTGCATTGTGTTGTGGGTTGTACCGAGGCTATTCACCGGTCATCGAAATGCACGTCGGCCCAATTGGTGAGAAATTTGTGGTTGGGGGCAGGTATCTCCAGGTACGTCGTTCCCATTCCTCATCTACCCTCTCAATCTCTTCTTACCATGAGGAAGTGAGTCCAACCTTGAGTGTCCTCTCTTTGGTGAGGAGTCGTGCGCTCTACCTTGAGAGATGACATTCTTCCAGGTGGCGCATCTGGCAGGAGAGGGCGGTGCCTCTGAAGGGCCCTGGTCGAAGCATGGGTCACGGTCACCATGCCAACCCATGGGAGTAGTACACGCAGGCTATGCTGCTTTGTCCATTGAGGCTCTTTGCTGCGTTGATAGAAGGGGTGTGCGGACTGACCAGTCCGAAGTAGACGCTCCTAGACCGTCTATAAACATTTCTGGTTGGGGTTTGAACTGTCCACTGGCTGTGATCGGGTCCTGATCGCGACGTTAATATAATTCCCGAGGACTCTCGGGGGCTGTCCTTAAATTGCCTCTTGATCAGCCAGATCAGTCAGACATAAGGCTCGTTGCACGCGAGCATAAATAACAGGCATGTTGGTCATAAACATACGTCTTGGGCATAGGGGTGGGCTGTTGTTGCACACCTTAGACACCGCTGCTTGATGATGCTTTCAATTGTGGACTCAACTGAACATCACTATTATATCTATTGTGCATACATCTGCTCACAGTAGTTTATTTTTATTTTTATTACTTGGTTGACAGACTGCTGACAGCTAACAGACAACCTAGAGTAGGACTGTAATCTACCATAGTCAGTTCTTCTCAACGCTTCTGAACAGAACTTACCGAAATAGAAGGATAGTATGTGTACAGTCTGTGTAGGTGCTGTTGATGCCGCTTGACCGGTAGTCTAGGTAACTCGTCGGATATTAATTTATTTTAATTATTTTTAAAACCGGTCAGACGCATGCTGCGGTAGGTCCTAGAGAGGACATTAGTGTAGACAACGTCTGCCTAGCCCATGAGTGGATCAAAGGGTGGTGAAGGTACAGTTGACGATAGGAGGCAGACACGACAGGAGACCGGTAGGATACCCGTAGTGTTCCGGGTTCTACTACAAGGAGATGAGAGTAGACTTAGGGCCGAAGCAAGGGCCCGTAATCTAGAGACTGCGAGATGGGCAACAGCAGCGGTTGAATGGGCGTTGGCAGGAGGAGCAGCTAGCACGGTAGCAATGACTACCTCTTCAGCCACTTCTGCTGCAAACTCCACTAGTCAGAGTTTGGGCATGCCGCTCAACGCGACCAGTTCACAATCCATCTCCAGTACGTCAGGAGTTGGCACTAGTCAGATGGGGGGCTCGCAGTTCAGCTCGCCGCCTCCACGCACCCGGGAGCAGATGGATCTTCAGCAAGCAGCCACTTCTGCTGCAAACTCCACTGGTCAGAGTTTGGGCATGCCGCTCAACGCGACCAGTTCACAATCCATCTCCAGTACGTCAGGAGTTGGCACTAGTCAGATGGGGGGCTCGCA
>BFEA01000192.1:939340-967878 GCA_003427395.1 Chara braunii
GATCCTGGTCATTCCCAAAGTGCAAATTCACAATGAAAGACAATGCCACCCAATTGCGAAAGAAATGAAAGCACTTGCAAAGAGATAGAGACCAGAGGAGAGAGAAAGAAGAAGAAGAAGAAGAAGAAGAAGAAGATATGCACCAGCAAGACCAATGACAATTCCCCCCTCTCTCTCCACCTTCCTCCTCCACTTCGCCAATCTTATTCTTCTCCCAATAATAATAATAACAATGAATGGATGAACCAGAGTCAATATCCGAAGTTCCCTCTTACTGCTGACTCAGCAACAACAACAACAACAAGTCCACCATAGCTATGGATTCCCTCCTTCCTCCTCCTCTCACATGCCTAGGCTATGGCTGACTACTGAGGGCCCTGCCCTCCTGTCCAAAGGACAACCCAAAGCAGCTATGGCGCTGCACTCCTGTCCAAAGGACAACCCAAAGCAGCTATGTCGCTGCTGACTGATCCGCCATGCCAGACTCTGCCTTGAGCTTCCTTGGTGCGGTACTACCCCAACTGGGGCCTTCCAGATGCAGCGCCCAACAAGGTGATGAAGAGGGTGTCCACCATAGCCAGGTAGGTGCCTCGCCACTCTCCTCCTTCGCCCTCTTCTTCCTCCTCCTCAGGCTGGGCTGCTTGCCATAGCCAGGCTGAGCGCCAGCTCCCTTCACCTCCAAGCAGCGCTGTACCAGTCCAGCACTGTGCTCCAGCAGCATGTCGCCAATCCTTGCACACCGCAAATGAGGAGGAGCTACTTGCTCCTCCGGAAGATATAGCGGCCTACTGGCCTCTTGGGCGGTGACTTCCTAGGCCGAGTGGCCTCCCAGCAACCGGTACCTCCTCCCTTTCGGAGGGAAACATCATTGCAGGCTCTGCTATCCTCCGGACAGGCCCTAGACCCGGGCTACTTGGACTGGTACCGGCCTACCTCTAGCCTACCGCTACTGGGCCTCTAAAAATGCCAACTTTTTGTCTTCTTCTGCTCGGCCTCCAGTACCCGACACTTCTACCACTACTTCAGTGGTACCGCCTACCTGCTACTCGAGTGTTTTTCCCCTCCGCTCTAAGTGTCGCGGGCTTACCCCCGCTACTCGAGTGTTTTCCCCGCTGCAACCCTCAAAGTCACGGCCACAAGTAAATACCGGCCCTGCGGGGCCTTTCAACCAACAAGTACCCTTGCGGGTCATACACACACTCAGCCGACGAGCACTCAGACAGGCATGCAAACCAGCAGGCACGCACACGCACACAGACATGGAAATCACAGCAGAATGCGGGAATCTCAGCAAGGCACTCATTCCAGCGGCAAATCCCATAAATCAGCAGTGTTCTCAGTCTGTGTTTTGGCGGGTCATTACATATACATTGCCCAACTGGGCATGTAACAGTTGGTACCGGAACACCACACGTGAATCAGGACAACCTGATCTGACACGTGTGCGGGGACTAACTAGTTGTTTAGTTTTGATTGATTGATTGATTGATTAGAGCACACTAATTAGCCCCCAAAATCGCGATTTTGACCTAACTGCCGAAAATCAATTTTTTTTTTCTTTTCTTGGATGTTTTCCAGCTATTTCAGTTGTGGAAAATCGCAATAACGCAACACCTCAAATTTCCGTTTTCGTTTTTTTGAAAATTCAAAATTTCATTGTTGGAAATCCGAATATTTTTTCAAAAAATTTCGATTTCCTTTTGCGATTTCCCGTTATTTGGAAATCCACGTCAGCAGCCGAGCAGTGCCACGTCAGCAGCAGGGAGTGCCACGTCAGCAGTCCTCCGCCCTGGTCAATGCTCACTCGCTCACAAACAGCCGGCATGGATAAGAAGTCCGGGGAAACGGCCGAGGCCTATCAGGCCCGGATGCTGGCTTTGATTACCGAAGCCAAGAAATAGGCGCCGAAGCCAAGAAACATGCGGATGAGGTAGCAGCCGCTGAGAAAAAGAAGGTTGAGGACTCCGAGAAGGCACGTTTGTTGGCAATCGAACAGCAGCGCCAGCAAGACGAGGCAGCAGCAAGGGCTGCCAATGAAGAACGAAATCAACGACGCGAGAAGATATTCAACGGAGAGTGAGCCTTGCTCACAATGGCAGCGGACTGGCGGGCAGAGGCCGAGAATGGTAAGATGGAAGAGTGAAAGCAAGATCGCTCTACTCCTCTCCCATTTGACGGATCTCCTGGCAACGTGCATTGCACAGCAAGAGGACATCCACAACCTCGACGACGCGGTTCAGGCGCACAACCACGCGTTTGATCAAGTCAACAGCCGCCTCCAGCAGTTGGGGCAACGACCCGTCGCCGCCCCCGATGCCAGCTCCTCCAACACCTCTGATCGCCTCAATGCATTGGAGATCGACGTCGGAACCCTCGAGGATGACGCGCAGCTACAGCAAATCGCCACGCAACAACTGGAGCAGCGGATCTGTGCTGCCGCCGCCACACCGAGTTTGGCACCGCGTGAGACAACTCCAAAGTTCGATGTTCAGGACATCTTTTGCGATTCGACGAAGACGGACCCGATTCCGTGGTTCCTCAAATTCGAGCTCAAGTTGCAGCTACACCATGTCAGCGAGGACAAACATCACGCGTATTTATATTCCCGGTCGGGGGGCGCGTGCCAAGCATGGTTGGACAATCTCTTGTCCAAGTACGGGTTGGTAGCTGCCGACTTATACACCAAGATCAGCTGGGATGATCTAAAGGCGCCGTGGCATAAGCGGTTCCAAGTAGAGCCGTCGGAGATCAAGGCAATGGACAAATTGATGACCTTCGAACAAGGCACACTGCCGAGTGTTGACTGGATTGTCGAGTACCAACGCTTGACATATGTCCCAGACCTTCAGATGGGCTTCAAGGCCGTCAAACACTACATCTCGAGGTCGTGTCCGGCGTTGGGCAACGCCTTGATTCACATCGAGGGCACCCTGATGACAACGGGGGAGCTCTTCGAGAAGGCCTCACAGATCATTGTCACGAACAAGGAGGCTAAGAACCTCAACCGTTCGTCTGCGGCAGGCCTGAGCAGAGATTAGTATCGGTCGAAAGTGGCTGTGGTCGCGGCGGCAACGCCAACCGACCCTTCTAGCGAGGCCCTGTCTGCCAATGACGGGGGCAGACTCACAGCCGCCGGGTTGGTGGCCGCGCCGGCAAAGGCCGAGGACGTAGCAAGACGTAGACAAACACCGCATCTATTCTTGGGCCCGACGCAGCAGCTCCAGCCCCATGGTCCCACTACGGTCTCTCCGAACGTGCGTACAAGCTATGCACAAGATTCCGCTATTGTCTTTGGTGTAACAGTGATCTCCACAACACAGTGGGCTGCCGGTTGAAAGGCAAGGGCAAATCGGGAAACGAAGCACCACCGGTAGTGAATCGACGACACTTTCGACGCCTTTGGAACCGATCGCTTCGCTGGTGACCGCCCTTCGTTCCGAGGCACATGCGGAAGTCGATAGTCCTCTTCTATATTCTTATGAGGACTATGCTGGCCGGCTCGTTCCTACGTTGGGTACTCATGCTCAAGGACAAGACGTGCGGAATCGTCTCCATCCGGCAGCGCCGATTTATCGTCTTCAAGTGGTTCTTCACGGGATTCGGCGCGCGAGTTCAACATAGAGGTCTTGGACCCGCTCACGTCCGAGGATTTCGCATGGTTTCCTCTCCCGACCACGGGCCGCTTGTCGGGATCGCCATGCGCAGCATTATGCACTCATCTTCACACGTATCTATCCTTCTAGCCACCACCAACTTCGTCGACGGATGACGAAGCTGCGGTGGGGGACATCCTTGCGTATGTTACCAACGTGGCCCGCGAGTTTCGCAAGTAGCGGTACGATGACAACAACGCACCGCTCCTCTATGTCCGCATCCAAGTTGGGCAAGCGCCCTGCAGCGCTTTGCTAGATAGCGGCGCGACTCGCAATTTCATGAGCCAAGCCTTCATGCAAAGGGATGACCTTGGCGCACAAGTTCGAAGGAAGGCAAACCCGACGGCGATCAAGTTGGTGGACGGAAGGACGCAGCAGCTTATCGACCGCTATATCGAGGCAATACCGGTGTATTTCGCACCTCATGCATGCGAACCGGTGAGGTTCGACATTTTGGACACGGACTTCGACATTATTTTGGGAATGCCTTGGCTTGCAAGTGCGGATCAGACGGTCAACTTCCACCGGCGGACTCTTACCGTTCGGGACGCCTTTGGCGCCGAAGTGTCGTGTACTATTCCTCTTCCGCACCCTTCGATTCGGTGCCAAGTGGTAACGACCAAGTCATTCCGAGCTACTTGCGCTTACGAGCAGCGCGGCGAAATAGGCCTATGCTTCCTACGTGCCGTCGTGGTAGCCGATTCTTCCCCCATGGACTTGTCTTCGGACCCCTGTGTGGTGCGGTTGCTTGACGAGTTCACCGACATCTTCAAGTCACCTGCCGATGTGGTGCCGGATCGGCCGATCTCTCATGAGATCATTCTTGAGGCCGGTGTCGTGCTGCCGAAAGGCTGCATTTACCGCATGAGCGAGGAGGAGCTTACGGTCCTCCGCGCACAACTCGATGACTTGTTGGACAAGGGCTGGATCCACCCTAGTAGCTCCCCATGTGGAGCGCCAGTTCTCTTCGTACGGAAGAAGAACAAGGATCTACGATTGTGCATCGACTACTGTAAGCTCAACATGCAAACCGTCAAGAATGCGGGGCCTCTTCCTCGTATTGACGATCTCCTTGAGTGATTCGGTGCCGCAAAGTACTTTTCTAAGTTGGATTTGAAGTCGAGATATCATCAGATTTCGATGCGGCCGATTGATCGCTATAAATCCGCGTTCAAGATGCGGTATGGGCATTTTGAGTGGGTGGTCATGCCTTTTGGCCTCACCAACCCCCCGGCGACCTTTCAAGCGGCAATGACCAACGAGTCTCGTGCAATGTTGGACCGGTTCGTGCTAGTCTACTTGGACGACATTCTCGTCTATAGTTGAACATTCGAGGATCATCTTGAGCACCTTCGACGAGTGTCGGGGACACTCCGCCTCGCCAAGTACAAAGCCAACCGTGACAAGTGCGAATTTGTCCGGCAAGAGCTGGAATACTTGGGCCATTTTGTCACATCGGAGGGCATCAGTCCGTTGTCGGACAAGATTCAAGCCATCCAAGAGTGGCCGGAGCCGTGAAATGTCACGGATGTCCGTTCTTTCCTTGGCCTTGTCGGCTACTACCAACGTTTTATCAAGGGATACTCGAAGATCATGGCCCACTTGTCCAAGCTTCAATGCGAGGATCGACCGTTTGACTTCGGAGAGGATGCGCGAAAATCATTTTTGGCTCTCAAAGACGCGCTGTTATCTGCGGAGGTCTTGCGCATATATGACCCGCTATTGCCAACGCGCATCACTACAGATGCGTCTGGCTATGACATTGGTGCCGTCATCGAACAACACGATGGCGTGGACTGGCACCCGAGTACTTCAGCAAGAAAGTGCCCGTCGTGCACCCAGCCTTCGTCCAAGCGCTCAAGCGGTGGCGACACTTCCTCCTTGGTCGAAGTCAATTCCGATGGGTAACGGACAACGATCTGTTGGTCTTCTACAAGACCCAAGACACCGTCAATAGCACCATCTCCCGTTGGATTGCTTTCATCGACCAATTCGACTTCTTTCCCGATGACATTCCGGGGTAGTCTAACCGTTTTGCGGATGCTCTTTCACGGTGTCCGGATCATTGTACCGCAGTCTATTCGACCTTCGAGATCGACGACGACCTGCGGGACAGCCTCATCCACGGCTACAAAACCGACCTCGAGTTTCACGACAAGTACGCGAATTGCTCCTCTCCTAATCCGACGCCTTCTCACTACTGGATCCAAGAGGGGTACTTGCTTGTCCCCACGCGGCGGAAGGACCTTCTTTGCATACCGAGTGACTCTCACTTGCGTACACGACTTCTTGGGGAGTTCCACGATGCTCCTGCCACCGGACACTTCGGAGTCAATCGCACGATTGTCCGACTTTGCGAGCGCTTTTGGTGGCCCGGCCTTCTCGGCAACGTCACACGCTATTGCGAGTCATGCGAGGTTTGTCGACATTGCAAATCCCGCAACCATCTTCCGTACGGTGAGTTGCAACCGTTACCGATCCCCTTGCGCCGAAGGGAAGCGTTTGCCATGGACATAACCAGGCCGTTCCCCAAGCACAAGACCAGTGTGGATGGGATTCTCACTGTGGTCCACCGACTCACCAAGTTCGCCATGTTTTTGCCTTGTCGCTATCATGCCAAGGCACCCGAGTTGGCCGAGGTTTTGTACGCCGGTTGGATTCGAACCAAGGGTTACCCCAAGGAAATCATCTGTGACTGCGACACTCGGTTCATGTCCGATTTTTGGTTGGCGCTCATGAAACGATGGGGCTCATCTCTCAAGCTAAGTTCGGCTCACCACCCCCAAACCGATGGCCAAACGAAGAGGGCACATCAGACTACACAGGTTCTCCTTCGCACTCTCATCCGTCCCGACCAAAAGGAATGGATTTGAGCGGCTGCCGGATGTCGAGTAGGCATACAACTCGTCCATCCACCCGGCTATCGGGATGTCGCCCTTTCGAGTTTGAGCACGGCTCGCCGGTCACTTCTCCGTTGGACACAATCATTCCACGAGTGGCCGAGAGCGACGACCATCTTCTTTTCTTGCATCGGATGAAAGAGTTATTTGTGAAGGCACGGGACCAGATGGGTAAGACGCAGCAGCGCATAAGCCAATAGGCCAATCACTAGCGTCTTCCTTGTCCATTTCGCGCCGGCGATCTCGTTTGGGTTTGCGCCGCAGAGTTTAGCCTCAAACAAGATATATCTTGCAAGCTCCTCCTAAAATGGATGGGGCCCTGGCCAATCGTGGCACCCGTTGGGGATGCACCCGAAGGACCTTCCTTCATTATTCAGGTGCCCGCCCACTTGCCCGTCTACCCGGTCTTTCATTGCTCCAAGTTGGCTCTTCACACGCCAACGGAACATGACGATTTTCCCGGTCGACGATCACAAGACCCACCCTCTATGAACGGTTTTCAAGAGGTCGGGGACATCATCAACCAGTGACGCTACGACAACAGGCCGACCGAATACTTGGTACACTTTGCGTACTACACCCACAAAGCTGACCGTTGGTTGACCTGTGTGGAACTCCAAGCAACAGCTCCAGATGTTCTCGCACGCTACGAACGCAAGATGCAAGGCAAGCCGGTATCTTCGGCTCCACACCGCACCCGCGTCGCGGTTCCACCTTCATATTGTCAGCTTCGCCCTCGACCCGGCTTGACTTCATAAGGAGGGGGGGTTGTTACATGTTGCGCCTGAAACAAGGGCCATTTTCAGGCCCTGTGTTGTTTTCAGCCTAAGAGCCTGAAAACAAGGGCCTACAGGCCATGTGGCGTTTTCAGCCTAAAAGCCTGAAAACAAGGACCTACAGGCCTTGTGTCGTTTTCAGCCTAAAAGCCTGAAAACAAGGGCCTATAGGCCCTGTGTCGTTTCTGCCTTAAAGCTTGAAAACAAGGGCCTACAGGCCTTGTGTCGTTTCAGCATAAAACAGGGCCCTCCAGGCCCCGAGTCTTTTCAGCCTAAAACGAAGGGCCATTTTCAGGCCCTCATAAGATCGACTTGTCGTGAAACTCCGGCACCAGACTAGGGTTTTAGCACAGGCCATTTTGGGTTTGTTTTCAAGACAACCTTTGTTTGAGCTTCAACGCCAGGGTCTCGCACGTTTTGGCATTGGCAAGAGCAGCCTCCTGGACGTGCCAGCACTGTATAAGACTGGCCCGCCCTGCAGGCTGCAGGTAGTTCATAGGGACTTCCCATGCACTTCACGTGCAGTTCAGGAGGCAGGAGGTAGTCTTCAGGATTCGGCAGCAGCACTCTGGAGGAGTGTTGCAGTAGTAGTAGTAGCGTTAGCAGTAGCCTTCAGCGTTGGGCGCGAGTAGGAGCTAGAGTAGCACTGGAGAGAGAGAGATTGGGTGGAGGCCAGGGAGACTTAGCTGCACAGCACCATAGCTCCAGCTTCGTCTTCGAGGACCTGCAGCACGACGCCATCTTCAGAGGTTAGTACCTGGCACATGAGAGAGAGAGAGAAAGAGAGAGAGAGAGAGAGAGAGAGAGAGAGAGAGAGAGTTCTTCTTCCTTTTCTCAGTCCACCATCCCCCTCTCACCCTCTCGCTACCTGACTTCACTGCATCAGCAGACTATGAGAGAGCGGGCTTGGTGACATTTGGATCCAGACTCGACATTAGGCTTCAAACATTTGACGAGGGATTATCTGGGACTTGTACCGAGGACTTGGTGTTGACGACATTCCCATCTTCCCCCTCTTCTTCGTCTGATCCCTCCTCTTCGTTTGTGTATGGTCTGGACCTGGCGCATTCTTCCTGTGTGTAGCGCTAGGCCCCAGGACAACCTGATCTGACACGTGTGCGGGGACTAAGTAGCTGATTAGTCTTGATTGATTGATTAGAGCACACTAGTTAGCTCCCAAAATCAGGATTTTGTCCTCACTACCGAAAATCGATTTCTTTTTTCTTTTCTAGGGTTTTGTTTTCTCGCTATTTCTGCTGTGGAAAATCGCAATAGCTCAACATCTGAAATTTCTTCTGAAAAATCGAAATTTCGTTGTTGGAAATTCTGGAATATCTTTTTTTTGAAAATTTCCGATTTCCTTTTGCAATTTCCCGTTATTTAGAAATCCGGAATAATTTTTTTCGGTATTCTTTTTTTTTTTTAAACGGTACGGGGAAATCCCTCTCGCAGTACCATTTTCCAAACTGCGAATACTCTCATCTGAGGAAGTCCGAATACTTCTTATTTCTTTTTGGAATTTTTCTTATTCGGAGTTGATTTTCACTACCTGATAATCATTGGCAGTCTGAAAGTTCGAATTTTGTTTTTTCTCTCATTGATAATTTCGCACTTCAAGGGAGGTTGGGAGACCTACTGAACTTGCAAAACTCGGGATTTTTATTTTCTCAAATTTTTTTTGGCAAAGTTCAAACTTTTTTTTTTGATTAGTGGCTCCTTATCTGGGCGATTTATCCCCACCCACCCCTCCCCACCTATGTTGTTGCCCCCTCTGGTCTTACCTTCTCTATCTGTCTCTGGGTACCCCCTGTGGCGGCATTGGTGAGTTGCCACGTCAGCAGGCCACGTCAGCAGACCATGCAAGCAGGCCACGTCAGCAGGACACATCAGCAGGCCACGTCAACAGCAGGGAGTGCCACGTCAGCAGGCCCCAGCCTGGTCTATGCTTATGCGCTCGAAAACAGCCGTCATCGACCAGATGTCCAGGGAAACGGACGAGGCCTACCAGACCCTGATGCTGCTTTTGATTACCGAAGCCAAGCAACGGTCGGATGCAGTAGCAACCGCAAGAAAGAAGAAGGTAGAGGACGCCGAAAAGGCACGTATGTTGGCAATTGAACAACAGCGCCAGCAAGACGAGGCAGCAGCAAAGGCTGCCGATTAATAACGACTTCAACGACGCGAGAAGATATTCAGCGGAGAGCAAGCTTTGCTCACAATGGCAGCAGACTAGCGGGCGGAGGCTGAGAATGGGAAGTTGGAAGAGAGTGGAAACAAGATCGCTCTACTCCTCTCCCATCTCACGGACGTCCTGGCCACGTGCATTGCACAGCAGGAGGACATTTACAACCTTGACGACGCAGTTCCGACACACAATCAAGTGTTTGATCAACTCACCAGCCGCCTCCAGCAGCTAGAACAAACCGTCACCGCCTCCAGCAGCTGGAACAAACCGTCACCGCCTCCGTTGCCAGCTCTTCCAACACCTCCGGCCTCGAGGCATTGGAGATTGACTTCGGATCCCTCAAGGACGACGTGCAGTTACAGCAAACTGCAACGCAACAGTTGGAGCAACGGATCTGTACGGCCGCCAAACACTCGAGCTTGGAACCGCCCGAGACAACTCCAAAGTTCGATGGGCAGGAGATCTTCTGCGACTCGATGAAGACGGACCCGACTCCATGGTCCGCAAGTTCGAGCTCACGTTGCAGCTACACTACGTCAGCGAACACAAGCATCACGCATACTTATACTCCCGCTCGGGGGGTGCGTGCCAAGCATGGTTGGACAATCTCCTGTCCAAGTATGGAGCGGTGGCTGCCGACTTACATACCAAGATCAGTTGGGGGGATCTAAAGGCGGCGTGGCATAAGCGGTTCCAAGTAGAGCCGCCGGAGATGAAGGCAATGGACAAGCTGATGGTCTTCGAACAAGGCACGGTGTCGAGTGTTGATTGGACTGCCGAGTACCAACGCTTGACATCCGTCCCAGACATCCAAATGGGATTCAAAGCCATCAAACACTACATCTCGAGGTCGTGTCCGGTGTTGGGCAATGCCTTGAGTCACGTCGAGGACGCCCTAACGACACTGGCAGAACTCTTCGACAAGGTCGAGCAGATTATTGTCACGAACAAGGACACCAAGAATCTCCAGCGTTCGTCTGCGCCAGGCTTGAGCAGAGATCAACATCGGCCGAAAGTGGCCGTGGTCGCGGCGGCAACACCAAACGACCAAACTAGTGAGGCCGTGTCTGCCAATGAAAGGGACAGACTCGCAGCTGCCCGAGAAGGTGGCCGCCCCGGCAGAGGCCAAGGACGCGGCAAGGCGAAGACAGACACCGCATCTAGCCTCGGGCCCGGCGCAACAGCTCCAGCCCCATGGTCCCATTATGGTCTCTCCGAGCAAGCATACAAGGCATACACGAGATTCCGCTATTGTCTGTGGTGTAACAACGATCTCCACGACATAATGGCCTGCCAGTCGAAAGGCAAGCGCAAATTGGGAAACTGGGCACCGCCGGGAGTGACTCGACAACACTCTCGACGCCTTCGGAACCGGTCACTTCGCGGGTGACCGCCCTTCGTTCCGAGGCACATGCGGAAGTCGATAGTCCTCTTCTTTATTCTTTTGAGGACTATGCTGCCCGACTCGCTCCTACGCTGGGTACTCATGCTCAAGGACAAGATGTCTGTGCGGCATCTTCTCCGTCCAGCAACGGCAACTTATCGTCTTCAAGTGGTTCTTCACGGGATTCGGCGCGCGAGTTCAACATAGAGGTATTGGACCCGCTCACGTCCGAGGATTTCGCATGGCTTCCTCTCCCGACCACAGGTCGCTTGCCGGGACTGCAATGTGCAACATTATGCACTCATCTTCACACGTACTTATCCTTTTATGCACCACGAACTTCGCCGACGGATGATGAAGTCACGGTGGGGGACATCCTTGCATATGTTACCAAGGTGGCCCGCGAGTTTCGCAAGGTATGATGACAACAATGCACCGCTCCTCTTTGTCCGCATCCAAGTTGGGCAAGCGTCCTGCAGCGCTTTGTTGGATAGCGGCGCGTCTCGCAATTTTATGAGTCAAGCCTTTATGCAAAAGGCTGGCCTTGGCGCACAAGTTCGAAGGAAGGCAAACCCGACGGCGATCAAGTTGGCGGGCGGAAGGACGCAACAGCTTATCGACCGCTACATCGAGGCCGTAGCCGTGTATTTCGCACCTCATGCATGCGAACTGATGACATTTGACATTTTGGATACGGATTTCGACATTATTTTGGGAATGCCTTGGCTTGCAAGTGCGGATCAGACGGTCAACTTCCACCGGCGGACTCTAATCGTTCGCGACGCCTTCGGCGCCGAAGTGTCGTGTACTATTCCTCTTCTGCACCCTTCGATTTGGTGCCAAGTGGTGACGGCCAAATCATTCCGGGCTACTTGTGCTTACGAGCAGCCCGACGAAATCGGCCTATCCTTTCTACGAACCGTCGCAGTAGTCGACTCTTCACCCACAGACTTGTCTTCGGACCCCTGTGTGGTGCGGTTGCTTGACGAGTTCGCCGACATCTTCGAGTCACCGACCGAAGTGGTGCCGGACCGGCCGATCTCTCACGAGATCATTCTCGAGGCTGGTGCCGTGCCGCCGAAAGGTTGCATTTATCGCATGAGCAAGGAGGAGCTTACGGTCCTCCGCGCGCAACTTGATGATTTGTTGGACAAGGGCTGGATCCGGCCTAGTAGCTCTCCATACGGAGTGCCAGCTCTCTTTGTACAGAAGAAGAATAAAGATCTACGTTTGTGCATCGACTATCGCAAGCTCAACTCGCAAACCGTCAAGAGTGCGGGGCCTCTTCCTTGCATCGACGATCTTCTTGAGCGATTGGGCAGCGCGAAGTACGTTTCTAAGTTGGATTTGAGGTCGGGATACCATTAGATTTCGATCCGACCGAAGATCGCTACAAATTCGCGTTCAAGACATGATACGGGCATTTTGAGTGGGTGGTCATGTCTTTTGGCCTCACCAACTCCCCGACGACCTTTCAAGCGGCAATGACCAATGAGTTTCGTGCGATGTTGGACCGTTCGTGCCGGTCTACTTAGACGACATTCGCGTCTATAGCCGCTCATTGGAGGATTATCTTGAGCACCTTCGACGAGTGTTGGAGACGCTCCGCCGCGCCAAGTACAAGGCCAACCGCGACATGTGCGAATTTGTCCGGCAAGAGTTGGAATACTTGGGCCATTTTGTCACACCGGAGGGCATCAGTCCGGTATCGGACAAGACTAAAGCCATCCAAGAGTGGTCGGAGCCGCGGAACGTCACGGATGTCCGTTCGTTCTTTGGCCTTGCCGGCTACTAGCAACGTTTTATCAAGGGATACTTGAAGATCATGGCCCACTTGTCCAAGCTTCAATGCGAGGATCGGCTGTTTGACTTCGGAGAGGTTGCGCGGGAATCATTTTTTACTCTCAAAGCCGCGCTATTATGTGCGGAGGTCTTGCGCATCTACGACCCGCTATTGCCTACACGCGTCACTACGAATGCATCCGGCTATGGCATTGGTGCCGTCCTTGAACAACACGATGGAGTGGACTGGCACCCGGTCGAGTACTTCAGCAAGAAAGTGCCCGTCGTGCACTCCATTGATGATGCACGCAAGAAGGAGCTCCTCGCCGTCGTCCACGCGCTCAAGCGGTGGCGGCACTTCCTCCTTGGTCGAAGCCAATTCTGATGGGTAGCGGATAGCAATCCGTTGGTCTTCTACAAGACCCAAGACACTGTCAATAGCACCATCGCGATGGATGGCTTTCATTGACCAATTTGACTTCTTTCCCGACTAACTATCCTATTAGACCTACTACTTGTCTTAGCAATCACAGTAGCTTCTATTGCTTGAAAACGTGATTTATTAGCTTCTTGAACTATAAGATTGACTTTTAAAATATCTCCTACTCGAATAATAGGCAAACCAAGAGTAAATTGTTGTTCATCCCAACAATTTCCACCCGGTACCAGCACCTACTTCCACTATAGAAGAACTTTACACGAAATTTTATTTTTCTTTTTATGAGAGTGCTTGTTTTAATAATCATCAAATATGTATTTGTTTTGTTTGTTTTGGTGTCATCTTATATCCACTAATGAATCAAATCAATGTGGAAAAGAAGTCGCCCATCTGCCTCATCGCGCAAACAGACTTTAGGTGGTAAGATCCAAAGTCAAAAGGGAAACAGCCCAGATCGTACGCTAAGGTCCTAAAGCAATCACTTAGTGGGAAAGGAAGTGATCGAGCAATTACAACCAGGAGGTGGGCTTGGAAGCAACCATCCTTTATCTTCAAAATAGCCCAAAAAGCTATGCAGGTCATATTGGAGATGATGTACGAAGAGAAATTTATTGATTGCAGTCATGCTTTTCAACCTGGTAGAGGCTCCGCCGTAGCTCTGACTCGTCAAACCGTTTTGCGGATGCTCTTTCACGGTGTCCGGATCATTGTACTGCAGTCTACTCGACCTTCGAGATCGGCGACGGCATGCGGGACAGTTTCATCCGCGGCTACCAAGCCGACCCCGAGTTTCACGACAAGTAAGCGAATTGCTCCTCTCCTAATTCGGCGCCTTCTCACTACCTGATCCAAGAGGGGTACTTGCTTGTCCACACGCGGGGGAAGGACCTTCTTTGCGTACCGAGTGACTCTCACTTGCGTACACGGCTTCTTGGTGAGTTCCACGATGCTCCCGCCACCGGACAAGGCTGACTTCGCGAGCGATTTTGTATGGCCCGACCTTCTCGACGACGTCACACGCTATTGCGAGTCATGCGAGGTTTGCCGACACTGCAAATCCCCCAACCATCGTCCGTACAACGAGTTGCGCTCGCTACCGGTCCCCTTGCGCCGAAGGGAAGCGATTGCCATGGACATTACCGGGCCGTTCCCCAAGCACAAGACCGGTGTGGATGGGATTCTCACGGTGGTTGACCGACTCACCAAGTTTGCCATGTTTGTGCCTTGCCGCTATCATGCCAGGGCACCGGAGTTGGCCGAGGTTCTTTATGCCGGTTGGATTCAAACCACGGGTTACCCCAAGGAAATCGTCTGCGACTGCGACACTCGGTTCATGTCCAATTTTTGGTTGGCGCTCATCAAACGATGGGGCTCATCTCTCAAGCCAAGTTCGGCCCGCCACTCCCAAACTGATGGCCAAACGGATAGGGCGCATCATACCTCACAGGTTCTCCTTCGCACTCCCATACATTCGACCAAAAGGATTGGGTCGAGCGGCTGCCGGATGTCGAGTTGGCATACAACTCATCCATCCACCCGGCTATTGGGATGTCACCCTTTGAGTTCGAGCACGGCTCGCCGGTCACTTCGCAGCTGGACTCAATCATTCCACGAACAGCCGGGAGCGACGACCATCTCCTTTTCTTGCGTTAGATGCAAGAGCTACTTGTCAAGGCACGCGACCAGATGGCCAAGACGCAGCAACGCATGAGCCAACAGGCCAATCGCCAGCGTCTTCCTTGCCCCTTCCGCGCCGGCGATCTCGTTTGGGTTTCCGTTGCGGAATTCATCCTTGAACAAGATATCTCTCGCAAGCTCCTCCCGAAATGGATATGGCCCTGGCCGATCGTGGCACCCACTGGGGATGCACCCGAGGGACCTTCCTTCACTATTCAGGTGCCCGCCCACTTGCCCGTCTAGGCGGTCTTTCATTGCTCCAAGCTGGCTCTTTACACACCAGCGGAACATGACGGTTTTCCCATTTCCAAGACCCACCCTTTATGGATGGTTTTCAAGAGGTCGGCGACGTCATCTCCCAGCGGCGCTACAGCGACAGGCCAACCGAGTACTTGATACACTTTGCGTACTGCAGTCACAGAGCTGACCGTTGGTTGACCCGTGCGGAACTCCGAGCAACAGCTCCGGATGTTCTCGCACGCTACGAACGCAAGATGCAAGGCAAGCCGGTATCTTCGGCTCCATGCCGCACCCGCATTCACGTTCCACCTTCAGATCGTCAGCTTCGCCCTCGCCCGGGCTTGACTTCATAAGGAGGGGGGGTGTTACATGCTGCGCCTGCAACAGGCTGCACGGGCCCCCTTTCAGGCCCGTGACGTTTTCAGGCCAAAAGCCTGAAAACAAGGGCCTACAGGCCCTGTGTCGTTTCAGCCTGAAAGCCTGAAAACAAGGGCCTATAGACCCTGTTTCGTTTCAGGCTAAATCAGGACCTTTTCGGCCTCGAGTATTTTCATCTTGAAACTGAGGGCCATTTTCAGGCCCTCGTCAGTCCGACCCGCCCTGAAACTCAGGCAACAAACCAGGGTTTTAGCACAGGCCATTTCAGGCCTGTTTTCAAGACAACCCCTGGTTGAGCTTCAACGCCAGGGTCTGGCACGTTTCGCAATTGGCAAGACCAGCCTCCTGGACGGGCCAGCACTATATAGGACTGGCCCGCCCTGCAGGCCGGTAGGTAGTTCCTAGGTACTTCCCAGGCACTTCACGTGCAGTTCAGGAGGCAGGAGGTGGTCTTCAGGATTCGGCAGCAGCACTCTGGAGGAGCGCTGCAGGAGTAGTTGTAGCGCTAGCAGTAGTCTTCAGCGCTGGGCGCTAGTAGCGTTAGCAGTAGTCTTCAGCGCTGGGCGCCATAGGAGCTAGAGTAGTACTAGAGAGAGAGAGATTGGGCGGAGGCCATGGATACTTACCTGCAGCGCCATAGCTCCAGCTTCGCCTACGAGGTACGTGCAGCACAGCGGCATCTTCACAGGTTAGTACCTGGCATATGAGAGAGAGAGAGAGAGAGATCTTCTTCTTCCTCTTCTCAGTCCACCATCTCCCTCTCACCCTCTCACTACCTGACTTCAYTGCATCAGCAGACTACGAGAGAAAGAGAGAGCTTGTTGACATTTGGATCCAGACTCGACATTTGGGCTTCAGACATTTTGACGAGGGATTATTTGGGACTTGTGACAAAGACTTGGTGTTGACGACGTTCCCATCTCTCCCCCTCTTCTTCGTCTGTTCCCCTCCTTTTCGTCTGTGCATGATCAGGGCCTGGCGCCCTCTTCCTGTGTATAGCGCCAGGTCTCTTCACACCTTGTGATGAGAATGATGTATGTTTAGTCTGTGTTGCAACATTGATTGGGCTAGTCATTGATATTCTAGCATTCTGCTATGCTATCTTGCACTACGTGATAGAGGTCAGTCTCGGTCAGGTCAGGACTTGTATCTAAGTCTTCCCTACGCTATAAAGCACCATTTTTGTATGTATCAGAATGTACACTGCTTGTTGAGATTTCACTTGCACTGCATTGTCCATTCAGTCCTTCTTATCACATTGCGGATCCTCGGTTGTACATGTACATCGCCCAACAGGGCATGTAACACTTATGCAATGAACCTCGCAGTTCAACACCAATGAGTGCACATATTCACACCACATGCATGTATGACTTGACACGAAATTCACACCGGAGACCAGAGAGATGAAGACCAGGTAGCGCAGCTTATCTTTTTCAGAAAGTATTACAAGAGCAATAAGAGTTCAAGTTACTGGCGCTCATTAGCGAGTGCCAATAGGTAACCGATAATCAGCATAAACTCTCAGGTAAGTATCTCTTTCCCTCTGCTCTTCCCTCATATGTATCTTTCCACCTTCCTGGTCTTCTCCCTAGCTATGTCCTCGCTGTGTCTTCTCTCCCTACATGCGTTCACACTCACTATCTACTACTTCATGGATCTACTCTGAATACACCCGCTGTAACCCCTCTGGAGTCTACTACGAACAACTAGCACTAACACTTCTGCACTGGCGCAGCTATGGCTGCCTTCTCCCTGCCAGCGCTATCTTCCTCTCTCTCCCTCACTTAGCGCAGCACTCTGGCCTCAGCGCTCTGCCCCTCACATTCGCGCACAAGTGCACCAGCACTTCCACACTACTTGCGAATGAGCTTTCTGCCCGAATGTGAGGCTGGCCAGTCCTTTTGTAGTCTTGGTTTGCACTTCAACTCGTGCCAGCCTCTAGTTCTTGGGTCATGTCTGGTTCCGGTACCACATCCCCACGGCCTGTCTGCTATTGAATGTCAAGGCCTGGAACCTTCCCGAATTTCCATTGGACTGCTGCTGCTTGGGCCCTTGAGTCGTGACTTTTCACTTGTGAACATGACTTTTGACTGTGGACAGTGTCTCTTGCCTGTGGATCACGACTTTGGCCTGTGATGCTACCTTTTACTCGTGGGATGTGCCTCTTCAATATGACTTTTCATTAAGAAACGTGACTCCTGTCTTGAGACATGACTCTTGCTTGGTGAATCTGCTTTTTCACTCGTGGAATGTGACTCTTCTGAATGGCTTTTATTATGAGACGTGACTCTTGTCCCTGAGACGTGACTGCTTGCTGGGTGCCTGTTGGACCAGACTGCTGAGGTACCCGATTGTGACTTTTCTGAATTTGACGAACTCGGCCTTTTCTTGGCCTGGGCGTCTGACCCTGAGATCCGAATTTGGGGTCTGAATCGTGGAAGGCCTTTCACTTAGTGCACAAAACTGTTATATGCGCTGGCTACCTTAAGTTAAGTGCTCATCCCAATCTATCTGATCTGGCCTTATATACATGCGAAGGACTTGTTGCAATAGTTTGTTCATCCGTTCCGTCTGTTCGTTTGTCTCCGGATGTCTACCGGATGACATCATTAACTTTGACCCATACACCTTCATCAACTGTTGCCACTGTTCGCCGGTGAATCTAACATCTGGATCACTAACTAGAGTTAACAGATGGTCGCACTCCTTCACCGGATGGTTGAAGAACTCCCAAATCACTAAGTTTGTCTTTGCTTCGGGTGGCAGCATAACTAAAACAACAAATTTACTGAATCTATCTACAACTACCATTACTCGACTCTTCCCGTGTCGACTCTTGATCTTAGTATGCGTTTAGTCAATTGCAACGGAGTCACCGGGACCTAATGGTATCGGCAAGGGTTTCAACAGTCCTAGCAGGGGCTGTGTGGAACTCTTGATCCATTGACAGACTTTACAGCCTTGGACATAGACAATGCAGTCACTCTTCATATCGATCCATGTGTAGGAACGAAGTAAGTTAGTGTAAGTCTTTTTCCAACCAAAGTGCCCCTCCGTATTGTGGCATTCTCCTAGGATCAAACTCCAAATCTCCTCGTCATTCAGAATACACAGTTGGTCATCTACATCGGTCTTTTCAAATGGCAGTCCGTTGGTCATCCTATACTCTGGGACCTCATGCCGGGCGTCTTTCACCTTGACTATGATGTTGCGTAGGTAGGGATCTCTCCGGTAGACGGCTTTGATCTTCTGCTGCAACTCACTCCCGACATTGAGGCAAGTGCATCTTCCTACTTCTTTATGGTTAAAATGAAAAAACATAGAAGCTATAACATCGTATTTGTACCTATCACCTATTGAAATGCACGACAATTCTAGGGGTACAAGATTTATGACATATGAAGATTGACTTACGAGAGGGAACTGTTTGCGATGAGGGAAATGCTAGCTCACTGGCAACCCTCTGTTAGATAGACACTTCAAAGTTTACTCAGACCATGAGACCCTTTGCTGGTTGAAGATGCAGACCCATATGTCTACCAAGTCAGCTAGGTGGGCGACCGAGTTTGACGTTCTACTCTTGCTTTAATAACATCTTCAAACCTAGCAAAAGATGGCATTTGATCAAAATTTGTATGTTTTTCTAAGCATCGTCCTTGAGAGAAATAAAAACTTCTTTGGAAGTCTTCAAGTGTTAGCATATATTATCCTAATAGCATATCTTGACTAGGTAAAGTAGTCGGATCGCCTGTGGCTGGAGATAAAAGATTGTGATGAGAAATCATAATTAGACTTGCTTCTTTCTGTGATTGCTGCGACATTATCGCTAGGCAACCTCCTAGACATGAACTCTACAGGCCTATAGTCATTCCCATCGTTTTGCTGCAACACTGCGCCTTTGACGTATTGACTTGCAGTCGTTACTATAAACAACAGGGATGGGTCAGCTATTTTGAGGACTGGGTACTGGATCAGACACTTTTTCAACTTCTTGAATGCAAAGATGCAATCTTTGTCCCATAACCATACTGTCTCTTTCTTCAACAGTCTATGTAGTGGGGCAGCGATAGTGGTAAAGTTTTAACAAACTTACGATAGTAGTTGGGGAATCCTAAGGAGGACCACAATTCAGTTAACTTGCGCAGTGTTGGCCAGTCCCGAATCGCTGCAATTTTTGCATTCTCCGGTCTCACTCCGTCTTTGTCAACCACATGTCATAAATACAATACTTGCCTCTCAGCCCACTCATAGTGTAAACTTCGCCTCTCGTAGTTAACTTAGCACTAGTCGTAACTGTTCCTGATGCTCATCAAGAATATCGTCCAAGTACACAACTACGATACGGTCTAGCCATTCTCTAAATAGATCATTCATACATCGTTGGAAAGTTGTAGGGGTGTTGGTCAAACTGGACGGCATCACTACAAACTCGTAGTGCCCGTGTGGAATGTCGTCTTATGCTGGTCTTCAAGCTGTTTCTTTTTTTTTTTTTTCTTTTTTTTTTCAAAAACAGGGCCTTATGTTCCTGACTCCTTCTATTCTGGGGAGCGTCAGTCCGGTTCCTTTCCACCGGCAAGTACAAATATAGTACATCAACCCAAAACAACTCACGCTTCCTCCCGTCCGGCCGGAGGACCCCTGAACAGCATTGATTGCTCCACCCTGAGTGGAGGATTGACTGTCAGCTTGCCACTGGACACTCTTCCCTCTCAGATCTGCTCAAACACCTCTGCCCGATATCACTTTTATGCCTAGAAAGAGATCCTCCCTTGCTGTTGTCATCACGTGCTGTCCCCCACCATCGTACCGTCTTTAGTTGCTGTCTCCCCCCTGATCCCCATACAACTTTCCCCCTTCCTTTGAGTTCTGTTAAACCCTAAACCCTTCCCCCCGCTTAGATGTTTTAGATAGCGTCTTCTCTTTCATCACTCCCCCCCTTCGTTGACCTGTCGTCCGGCCCCGTCTGTGATCCGTGCTAGAACCGTTTCCTTGTGTGCACCACGTCTCTGTATTAGCATCCGCCTTGTCCTCGGCCTTCTCTTTTCGAGAGCAGTTTTTTTCGCTTGGCACCGTTATGATCTTGCTCCATTCTTGACGTCGTTCCTAAAATGTGCCCCTTTCTAGGGATGAGTTGTGCCGATCCCTCCACCATGTCGTACTGCAACAAGGCCCCTCATCTTTGCTCCACCTGTTCTTGTACAGCATCCCTTATCAATCTGCCTGCGATTCTCCGCCTCCGTCTCCGACGGTTGACCTCCCCCCATCTGCAAGAGCTCTCAGTTTGTAACCACGCCTCAGTCACCGACTGTGCCTTCCCTGAGGGTTGGCTTGACCTTCGATTGTTCTGCTGTAGCTCCCTTTCTAGTATGCTCAGACCAGACCTTTTCCCCCCTCCGTACCTTCACATGTTCCGAGGTGTTTGTAACCTGTTGACCAAGGGATCCGATAAGCTCACCAGTGTGCCTACAGTCATCTCCCACCGTTTAAGTCATAGTTTCTTCCTCCTGCGATGTCTATTGTCGAGCATCCCTTCCCGGAGTTGAATTATGCCAGTCTTTCCAGCAAACCCGGTCCTCTCGTATTTCTGCAACCTTGCCGTCGATCAGCCAAGTCCTACTGAATTTCCACCTCTCCTTCTTCCGCTGATCTTCGTCTTCAGGCCATGTTTGCTTGATTCTCCGCCATCTGCACAGGATCTCTGCCTGGATCATTGATTTGGTCTCCATCCATACCTTGTCCCTTGGGTTGGATAGTCGTTCAATTGTTCTGCTGCATCTTTCCTTCCATATAACCCGGAGGGTCACTTTCGTGATGAGTTCGAACCAGATCCTTTCCGCCTTTCGGGCCTGATCGGGAATGTTAGTGAGGAGGAGTAGTCGGATGGGTTGTTCAGGGATGGGGGAAGAGAAGAGGGAGTCCCAAAGGGACAAGGCTCTTGCCCAATACTCAGTCGCCTCGGTACAGTGCACCAAGCAATGAACTAAATCTTCTACCACCCCTGCCGTGCAGACTGTGCATAGCTCCGAGCTGTCCGGGTTGGTCGCCCTCCGTCTAGTGTGTAGCCATTGATTTACTGGTMAGGCTGAGTAAGCTATCAACCATTGCAGACTTCTAATSTTAATCRGTCTAATCCGCATAAATTTCTTCCATGGSATTTGTTGAATTTTGTCAGACTCCTGGCCCACCAGCTTTTGCCATCTACTTTTGATAATGGGGTCCGGATCTTTAGTTTTCAGCAGCAGTCTGTATCCCAGTTTGACGGTGTAGTCCTGGATTGGGGTTCTTGTCTTGATGCTGCTGCTGTTATTTGGGGTCCAAGCCCATTCTGCCRGGTCGAACTCCAATGAACGGATGGCCATATCTGGTCTAAAAATTGACTTCGGCCATATGCCTATAACCCTAACTTTTCGAAGGAGAAAGAAGTGTAATGTGGAAGACACAACGTCCTGATTCAGAATGGCTGGCATGTCGGTGGTGGTGATGGAAATCGGGAAAGAAAGGAAGGAGGCGCTGGTGGACGATCCGCGTTGCATGTGGGGGTAGTATCTTGGATCAAGAGGCCCCACTCCCCTGGTCTCCACGGTTTGTCTTTGGCTAGGATGTCTTTCCACTCTTGTGGAATGCGACTAAGTAGATACTGAAGGTTAGTTCTCCTCCTATGGCAACCTTTTAGTTGACCGCAGACTTCTTGTTTTGTTATCCACTCTTTTCTATCTTCTTTCCACAGGTGGTCTATCTTCCAGATCCCATTCCTGACCCATGACAACCACTTCTGTTCCATAAAGATCGGGTTGTTTGCCTCGTTGGTTAACCATTCATTCCCAAAGAGCGGTTGTCTGAGTATTTTGTCCTTAGATTTTGGTCTCTTGGTCCTGTTAGGGCACATTTTCCTCCATAATCGAAGCAGTGTTGGCCAGTACGGGGAAGGTGGCCGGATATCCTCTGGCCTGTTATTCCTTGTATGATTCCTGCGTCCTGTCGTTAACCGCCATTCCTTATTCATAATCCAGAACAGGCCTAACATATCGGCTGGGGAGGGGATTGGGGCCACCGCCCTTACGCTATCTAATGCCAGTTTGTTCCAGGCTGTGTCCGGTTTTGTCAGCAGTTTGATGATCCATTTAATCTGCAGCGCTTTGGTCTCCGTTCCCGGGTCGATGAGGCCCAGGCCTCCATCCCGTGGTCTCCTTGTGACATAGTGCCAAGCTACTTTGGGGATACATTTTTCTTTGCCAGGATCACCCGTCCACAGATAGAGCCTGGCTCTTCGGTTCAACTCCTTAACCGAGCTATCGGGGACTGTCCAGATAGAAGCTAAATACCACATCATTGAAAAGATGGACGTGTCAAGCGCCAGCACCCGACCGAACAGAGACGTAAAGGTGTTGCCCCACCTTCCTATCTTGTTTATCTGTTTGGTCAGCACTGCGGGTCCCATTTGGGGTGCCAGCCCATCTCTTGTCATCAGAATGCCTAAATATCGAGTAGGCGTAGCTGGTGTCTGCCAGGTCATGGCAGCCTCTTCTCCCTGGAGTGCGAGGGGTATGTCATCAAAAAGCCACCACCCAATTGTTTTCCCCCAGTTGATCTTCATTTCTGAGGCTAGTCTGAAGGCTTCCATTGCCCTGGCCAGCGTTCTAAAGGAGGAATCAGACGCCCTGATGAGGACTGTCAAGTCGTCAGCAAACATGATGGCTGTTGGGAAGTCCATCTGGTGAGCCGAGCCTATATCCGTACTAGCTAGTCTCTGTATCGATGGGTCTTTGCGCAGGAAGGAGGCAACAGCCTCCATTACGAAGAGAAAGATTGATGGGGCCAGTGGGTCTCCTTGGCGGACTGAACGGGAAATTGGGTAGCATTCTGATAAAAGTCCGTTAACCTGGACGCAGCCTACCGCATCCCTGTACAACAACCTAACCCACTTCCTAAAGTTTGGACCGACTCCCATCCTTTCCATGCTCTCCTCCATGAAGTCCCAGTTTACTTGATCGTATGCTTTTTCAAAATCAAAGAACAGGATGGCYGCATTGATCTTCCTCTCCCTAATTTTCCTCACCGACTCRTTCAGTGTCATCACATTGTCCAGAATATATCGCCCCGGGATAAATCCTGTTTGATCAATGTGGAAGCATTTGTTGGTGATTTTAGTTATCCGATTGGACAGGGTCTTGGCCAGTATCTTAYAAGGAAGAGTTAGCAAGGAGATAGGTCGATAGTTCTTGATGTCTTCCTTCTCACCTTTCTTATAAAGCAGCGTGACCACGCTGCTGCTGAGTAGATTACCCAGCCCTCCCCTAGACCAGCTATCGTTGTAGAAGTTGTGCAGATCATTTCCTAACAGTGGCCATAATTTTTCCCAGAATTCTTTGGTTAGACCGTCAATTCCAGGGGTCTTATTATTATTCATTGTTAGAAGCGCCTGATGTAATTCCTCTGTGGTAATTGGTTTGTCAAGYACCTCARCCTRTTCTGGTGAGATGGTTGGTTCCAGATAACGCARCATTTTCCGCCTTGCTTCTGAAAYGCTGGTTGATACCRGCGCAGWTGTTTTGGATTGGTAGAGATCCTTATAGAAGTTGTTAGCTATTTCTAACATCCCTTCACTGTCCGTTCTCACCGAATCCGGCGCAGCGAGCGTCTTTAGTCCCTCTATTGAGCTGGCTCTCGAGTTGGCTCTGATCCGGGCGAAGAAGTGTTTCGACATGGAGTCGCTAAGTTCAAACTCACACATTCTAGATCTTATTTGCAAGCCCTTCAGTTCCCACCATTTCCACATGGCCAGTTCTTCGCGAGCCTTTTCGAAGACCTCACTATGCAATGGAGAATCAGGGTTGTTGGTCAGATTGGTTTCTGCCACTTTCATTGCAAACTCTAGAGCTTGCTTCCTTTGCTTCCTTACTGAATCCAATTTTCTTGAGACCTTGGCCACCGTCTCTGAAAGGTTAGCATAACTCTTTTGGAACCATGACCAACGAGGTTCATTATCCAGGCATAATGATCTCAATCCTTCCCAGCAGTCACACACCTCGCTTTGGAAGGTTTGGCTTAGCAGGAGGGAGTTATTGAGTTTGTGGAAGCTAGCCCCTCTCTTAACCATTTGGTCAAAGCAAATGACCAGTTCGATCGGCTTGTGATCTAACCCCGGGTACRGTGCCATCGGGAGCACCTCTGCCCCTTTGATTGCTCCCGTCATGGTTCTCGACACTAAGAAGAAGTCTATACGAGAGAAGGCTGTATGGTTGGAGTGGTTTTTCTTGACTAGAGTGAAGGCTCCTGTGTTAGGATGCAGCATCCTAAGCGGGTCTACCAAATCCTGATCCAGCATCAATTCTTGGATCGGGGCTGCTTCCGTCGAGTTAGGGAGATTGGCGGAACTGGAGATCCGGTCTATGGACGGATCAATTGTTGCATTCCAATCACCCGCTATGATGCACAGGATCAAAGGGGGGGAATCAGCTGGTTTAGGTGCCTGAGGAAGATCGTCCTTTCCGTGGGGGAGTTTGGGGCGTCGATGTTGAGGAGTATCCATTCCTCCTCCTTCCATTTCAGGTGCAGCAGGCACCATCTTCCCTCCCTCTGATCCGCTCTCTTGTCAAGTACCATGCCTGATTGGTAAAAGCAGGAGGTTTTGGGGATCAGAATAGCCGTTCCCTTCGTGCTAGATTCCGGGTCAGCCGCCCAAACTTCGTCACCCAGGCCACCTAGTTTCCTCGCAACGAAGGTGCATATTAGTAAGATGGGTTTCTTGGAGCATCACTACGTCCACTGCCTTCCTGTTTCTTTGCGACATTCCCGCCCAAATGTCATTCCATTTCTCCTCCCTTTCTATTATGTTTCCTAGCCCATTAATGTTCCAGCTCCTAAGAATCAGACCTTGACTCCGCCAGTCTACTGAATTCCCAGCCTCGTTCGCCCTTCTTCTGAAGTTCTCCATTGACGCAGCTGGGGTATGCAAGTAACCTGGTTAGTCTGAGCTGTCCCTCTTTCTAATGGTACCCCGACTTCAAATCTACCTTTGAAAAATACTTGCAACTTTGCACCCCGTCTAAGAGATCGTCAATGCACAATAGCGGTTTTACGTTCTTAAAGCGCCAATACATGCCAGCTATCGGTCGCTGGCCCCTTTCAGAGGCCGCAAGCCACCGATTCATTTTATCTACGGTGCTCGTCCTCCTACATTTTCGGAGAGGCTCAAAACAGGTCCTCCAGTTGCCTGGGGCCATGTACTGGTGGTTTAATGGTTACCGCATTCAGTCCCCTAAAGTTTTTGCTCATTTGCAATTCTCCCTCTCTCTTTGGGACAAATAGGACCGGTGAGGAACTAGGCTTAATCCACCCTTTTCAATTTACTCATCGAATTGTTTTCTCAATTCTTCTAACTTGCGGGGAGACATTCAATAAATGTTTGCCTTCGGGATCTTGGTACAGATGTCGATCTCAATTTGGTGCTTGATTTCCCTTTCGACTACACCGACTGGGGCTTCTCCTCCGTCCATGAATTATGTCAGTAAGGACTCAACCTCGGCTAGTGTCTTTTCTTCTTCTTCACCCTTCTTACTTACCGGTCTAATATAAGCCACAAACACTTGGTCAACTACTTTCTCGTTGACCACGTACGGGGCAAATGCGGGCGGACTCATGCAAGAAAGAGAAGGGGCAGACTAGACACTGGAACAAGCGAATTTTCTTCTTTCCACCTTCGCCTCTGGGCAGCCAACACTCATGCTCGCCCGACTTGATATCGGGCTGTGTCGCTTCTCCCCAATCTGTTCCTAACAACAAGTGAAAGGGTAGGTTGTGCTCCACTAAGAGAGGCAGGGAATGCTCAACCCTTCGACATATTCTTCAACTTTCATCTCCCTATTGCCATCCAGTTTACTCACTACCGACTTGTCCAATTTCAACACCTCCATTCCAAGGGGCAATTTTTTTAATCCTCTCCTACTAATATAACTACAGGCCTATCCACTCTCGACCAAGGCACCTACCTACTCTGGTCGTATTACCCTTTACATCTGCCAAAATGACCTGCCCTTTACTTCTCTTCTTCATTTCGGCCCAGGCTTGGCGGCAAGTGATCATTTTGATGCTAACGCTTGCAAGGGAGCCACCTAGAGAGACCCTAGCACAAGCGACCTTCAGACAAGCTGTCTAGATGGGGGCCTACATCAGCTTTTGCTGTTGGGGCCTGCAGATGGGAGGGTGCCATCTCAGCATGCACGTCTATCTGTCTGTCAAAGTCTGCAGCCCCAGGAGGAGCAGCTGCCCCTCCTACTGGCCATTCCCTTTTGCTGGTTGCAGCTCCGGACAAAAAGGAATGATGTGGCCCATGTCCCCGCATTTAAAACACGTGCCTTCCTCCCTCCTCTTCCTCAACTGGAACTCGGGCATCTTCATCCCCTTCCATGGCTCTCCTTCCTCGTGCCTATGCGGGCCTTGAAATCCACCACCCCCAGCATTAGCAAGGGTGAAGTTATTGCCGCCTCCACCTTGCGGGGAACCATAACCCCTTCCTCCCGCATGGAAGCCTTGATTGCTTCCACTCCCATGGGCAACAACACCTCTTCCTCCTCCACGGCCTCCTCGACCTCGGCTGCCTCAACCTTGGCCGCCTCCTTGCCCTCCCCGCAGGCAACTACGGTCCCATAGTCCCCTCCCTGGACTACTTGACCACTCTCCTCCAGTCCGTAACCTATTTGTTCATAGGGGAGCTCCTCTACTCCCTTGTCCTCGAACTCCACCAACAGGCTGTCCTTTCCTTGAATGTTCCCAGAGATACTCTTATCCTTCCCATTCTTTCCTCTCTCTAGGTCCTTGTAGAAATGGAAATTAGCCTGCTGCAGGAATCTGGCCTGCTCCTGTGTATACTTGCTGAAGACCTCATAGGTCTGACCGGTTTCCCCAGACTTGACGTAAAGCCGAGACTTGAGGGGATCAGGAAGGGCCAGTGCGAAGTGATTCAGGATCTGCAAGGGGGTGTCTATATTTAAGATCAGACACCCGGTCCGTCAGGCCCAGTTCTTGTCCTCAAACTGAACGAACAATGCTTCCAAGAATGCATCGGTCACATTTGAGTACTGGACCATGTTCCTACCACAGCCAGCTGCCCCGACCAGCCACATAACGCAAGTCAGACCCCCCCCCCCCGAAACACGAGCTTGCCGTCAACACTTGTCCTTTATATGGGATCTTCTGTGCCCGCAGGTATGTCCTCACATCAGCTGCCCATTGCCTGATGTGTTCCTCCTCCTTCCCAATATACGTAAATGGTATTTTCACCTTTATCTTGTCACTTCCCCTTCACTGTCGTCTTCTCTTTTCTTCCCCTTCTTGTTCCTGTCGCCATCTCCACCATCTCCATCGGGATCCTTCTTCACTGGCTTCTTGCCCAGTTCTGTCTTGCAAAATTCAACAATTCGATTGGCATAGTCCTGACATGTCTTATGCACCACATTGAAGGTATGATCCGACATGCCACCCACTTATCAATGACCTCATCCTGCCACTTGATTACCTGCTCCAACATCAGTCTCTGGACAGCGGGCTCATTTGCGGAGGGGAGGACTATCTTAGAGAGAAGAGCAACTTTGGGATTGGTTTCCGTGTCCATCTGTGCTTTTAATTCTGCAATTAAAGTTGTGCAAGGAAAATGAGCAATAGCGAAATGACAGATTCCAGATTGCAAAATCATATTGAGAGCTAGGAAGTCCGACACTGTTCAGAAATCAGAATTGCACCAATATTTACACCAATGGAGAACTAAAACACTGAATCCGAGTGTCAATGAGAGCATACTCTTGCCATCACCAACATATGTATCCAGAGCCCTTCTCCTACTTGGCACTCGGCGCCCAGTCTACTATCATGCAGCTACTATCAGCCTACGAACTGACAATGCAACTGTTGACGTCAACAGCAGAACCGAAGTACATGAATATCTCGACCCTTGTAGACTTACATGAATATCTCGACCCTTGTAGACTATCTCCAAGACCAGGTACGTGCCCTCACATCAGCATCCACATGAATATCTCGACCCTTGTAGACTATCTCCAAGACCAGGTACGTGCCCTCACATCAGCATCCTCATCTCTCTCTCTCTCTCTCTCTCTCTCTCTCTC
>BFEA01000192.1:975607-986452 GCA_003427395.1 Chara braunii
TAAACCGCAATGATACTCAATCTGAGTGCCTGCTGGCACAATAAATCGCAATGATACTCAATTTGAGTGCCTGCTGGCACAATAAATCGGCATGCTCATACAAACAGCAACCCTCTGGTTCTCTAGCGCGGTGCGCTCAGGCATACAGGCGGTCTTCGGCGCGAAGCGATCAGGCATACAAGTGACCCTTCGGCTCTCTAGCGCAATGCGCACAGACATTCAGGCGACTTCGATGTTCTTTGGCGCAGCGAACAGCAATCCTTCGATTCTCTAGCGCAGTGCGCGCAGACAGACATTCAAGCAACTTCGACGTTCTTTTACGCAGCGAACAGCAATCCTTCGATTCTCTAGCGCAGTGCGCGCAGACATACAGCAGTCCGATTCTCTAGCGCAGCGCGCTCAGACATACAGAAACCCCTATGCTCCCTGGCGCGGTGTGCTCAGGCATACGGCAACCCCTATGCTCTCTGGCGCAGTGCGCTTGGGCATATGGCAACCCCTATGCTCTCTAGCGCGGTGCGCTTGGGCATACGGCAATTCTGATGCGATAATAGTGCACACCGAAAATGCAAGGGTGCGATCATAAAATAAAATAAAATGAAATAAAATTAAAATGGGGGTCTATCCATAAGTGATCGGCCTGACTACGGGGAATAACAAAAGCGAGCAAAGAGAGGGGAGATGAAGAGAGGGAAAGAATGAAGCAGAGAGAGAGATAGGAGGGGAGGCAAGGGAAAAGGGCTATGACCCTATTGAGAACCAGGACCACCTTACTCCCCCCTTGATGATCTACCCCTTTACCTCTCTCTTGCTTGCCTTGGTCCTTCTCTTTCTCTTACTTGCTCCAGCGCAGCAGCCCCAGTTCGCCGTTCCGCCAGTGCTTCCGTATTCCTGCAAGTGAGGGCCTCTTGTCTGTTTCTCAAGTGGCTCGGCCTCTCTTTTATAGTGAAGAGGCCAGGTGATCGGGCAAGGTGCAGCAGTCCTTGGGCTAAAAATAGCACAGGCCTGTGCTGAAATTAGCACAGGCCTGCGCTAAAATTATTTCGGGACTGGGACAGTCCCGACTTTGGGACACGAACAGTCAGTCCCGTGTTAAAAATAGCACGGGCCTGTGCTAAATATAGCGCGGGCCCGTGCTAAAATTAGCGCGGGACTGCACTAAAATTAGCACCAGTCCCGACTTCGGAACACGAACAGTCAGTCCCGTGTTAAAAATAGTACGGGCCTGCGCTAAATATAGCGCAGGCTTGTGCTAAAATTAGCACGGGACTGCGCTAAAAATAACGCGGGACTTGGCTAAAAATAGCGCGGGACTTGGGACAGCCCCCACCTTGGGATACGGACAGTTAGCCCCATGCTAAAAATAGCATGGGCCTGCGCTATATTTAGCTCGAGCCCGCGCTAAAAATAACCCAGGCCTGTGCCAAAAATAGCGCGGCCAAGGTTAAAAATAGCATGGACCAATGCTAAAATTAGCGTTGGGCTTGGGCTGGCCCGACTTTGGAATACTAAGGGTCGGCCTTGTTTTAAAAATAAAACACCCCTCTTATTCCTAATAAGGGGGCCAATCCCGTATTCCCCTTGACCATTTCGGGCCGTATTCTTCCCGACGTGGTAAGTCCGGGCCCAAGTGGTCCATTCTATTTTTCTCACTAACCCTTGGTCCGTTTTCACTACCGTTCGGACCGGGCCCTACTAATCTGGTCCTTGCAGACGCGGCGGTTCAGCCCAAAAGCCGTGATTCGATCTCCATGGGGCTGGACCGTCGCGCCGTCTTGTCCGTTGACTCGACCCAAGGGCCAAACCAGCGTGTCAACATTCTGCTGATCGTGACCACAAGCAGCCCTATGGTGCGGAGGCTGGCCGCGACGAGTCAACTATACGTTGATGCGGCGCGCCGCTCTCCGACACCGCGACCTGTGTGTTGCAAGTCGCCTGTCTGTTTGTTGATGGTTAGTGTGGTCGTCGGGTCTTGAACCGTAGGTCTGTCAAGTAGGGGTTAGTTGTGTAGAAGTCGTAGCTTCTACAGTCCTGAAAGGTCAAGGTCGTAGCTGCTACAGTCCTGAAAGGCCAAGTCTACAGACTTCCGGAAGGTCGCCTTTCGAGAATTGTTCAAGTCAAGCTAGAGGCAAGTGGGCAAGTGGGTAGTCCAACTTTGCCTGGTCAACGGTACCCAGTCCCAGTCGCACTTTGTCCAGTCAGTAAGTACCATGTGGGACTGTGTGCACCTTGGGCTCGATGGAAAGGAGCAGACCAGCGACCAACAAAATTGTAAATTACGAGGCAGCGTCCAGTTATTCATTGATTCAGACTGCGAGCCGTGCAGAAGCGCTGCCAGAGCGACTTGTGCAAGGAGGTTTGCAGGTGCTCGAGGGAGAAGAAGGCTGCGAGGGAGACGAAGCGGCCATAGCCGCTAGTAGTGGTAGAGGTAGCAAGCAGCCATAGCTGCGCTAGGTTAGAGACAGTGTACAACGTGTTTGTGTATGAGTGTGCAGTGAGTTGTGAGCGTGTGTGGGACATCCAGGGAGATCCAGAGTAGCGTGTGTGTGAACTGTTGCTGAGGATACAACGTGGAAGGGTGTTGTGAGGGCGCACAAGCGCCATAGCCATTTTGGAAGCAAGTTGAATCTGAACTGTGTTCTTGGCCACAATTTCTCTGAGTTTGGTGTGGGTGCTTGTTGCCAGTGTGATTGCCATCTGTTTCATGCATGCTAAGTAAGAAAGAAGACGAGTCTGATTTCATTGGTATCGGAGCTGGTTCCCGTTGCTCCACTTGCCATCGTCGTCGTCAAGAGAAAGGAGCCGCCATAGCTGCGCCGCTGCAGGAAGACGCTGCGTACCTGCACAGACAACGACGACGAAGAAGAGGAGAGAGAGAGAGAGAGAGAGAGAGAGAGAGAGAGAGAGAGAGAGAGAGAGAGAGAGAGAGAGAGAGAGAGAGAGAGAAGAGCGATACAAGATTGGTTGTGTGGTCCAAGGAGGAAGGTGGCGGCGATAGCCACTGAGATCAGACACGAAGGAGGAGACTAGAGAGGAGTACGAAGACCAAGTGAGGGAGAAAGAAGGTGAAGAAGAAAGGAGAGACGAGGAAGGAGAGAGAAGCCATAGCCAGGGTGAAAAGAAGAAAGAAAGAAGGAGAGAGAAGGAGGAAGGTGAAGGTTGTGAAAGAGAAGGGTCGACAGCCATAGCCGAAGTTGAGGTGTTGACCGAAGTTGACCGAGGTGTTGACCGTCGTTGATCGGGGTGTTGATCGGCGTCGACCAGCGTTGACCAGAGTTGTTGACCACAAATTTGACTAAGTTGGAGTTGGTATAATCTCACCAAGCCTTCAGCCTATCCCCTCACCTTATGGATGTGCACTCACCCCATGGTGCTTGCTTAGTCTGTATGTCTCTTCTTTTTGCATTGAGTCTCTTCTGTCCAGTGATGAGAACTCTGTGTACGAGGTCGTAGAGCTGTGTTGACTGAACCCACACGGGCTGAGCAGGGCTGCTGTCTATATCTGATGACAGACACGTCCCGGAGGACTAACCCTCCCAAGGACCGGTACAGACCGGCGGGCTGCTTAGTGTGGCATGGTTGGCCCAAAATCTGAGTTGTGGGTTGCACAATCGGCTATCTAAGCCTTGAGAGCACTTGCTGATCGCATCATCCTGTTTGCGACGTTAAAGAATTCCTGAGGAGTTTTTGGGGATTTCCTTAAATGCCTCCTGATCAGCAGTAAAGTCCTGTAGTGACAGCCTTAGTAGTAGGTCTAGGTTAGAGACCATAGGTGACAGGATCCTAAAGGGATTTTGTAGTCCTTAGAGAGTCAGTTTGTCAGTCAGTGGGTAGGTCTAAGTGGTGAGGAGTGGAACAGTCTACTGTTGTGCACCGCACACCATGGATGACTACCCGATGTACGGCCTGCTTGTGGAGTTCTCCCTCCGAGTGACCCTCTGGCGTTTCCTGTTCCCATTAGGCTTCTGGCACACGTTCACGTGCAACGTAGAGACGAGGGGTGGTACTGGGACCACTCGTTACACCAAGGAGCAGGAACGGGAGGCGCAAAGGTATTGGTCGAGCAGAAGGCCAAGAGAGAAAAGAAAGAGTTAGTGAAGCAGGCCAAGAAATTGGCCTTATTGGAGGGACAGGCGGCAAAAAGAAGAAGTTATAGGAGGAGATGGAAGAGTTGAAGAAAGATGTAGAGGAAAAGTTGAAGGCAATGGAGGAGGAAGAAGTGGAAGAAGAGGTCCCCCTAGAGAGAAATGTAAAAGGGAAAGAGGGGAATCAAGTGGCACGAAGAAAGAAGAACAGTGGATGGAGAAGGTGGTGTCTGAGTGGGTCACCAATCTGTCCCCGGGGGAGGAAGAAGAAACGATGTTATATGTATCCACGATAGAAGAGGAGGCGGTGATGGAGTTAGAGGCGAAAGAGAATCCCCTACGCCGCCAGACAATGGAGGAAGAGAAGAGATTGGAGTGGAAATTGTGCCTCACCAGAGAGAAGAGGCAACGGATGGAGGCGACAAATAAATTGGAGGAGTTGAGGGTGATAGACGAGCAGAGAAAGCAGATGGAAGATCAGGCTAATTTGCAGGGAAAATGGAGGTCATGGCTAGAAATATAGAACTCCTAGTGAAGGCCCAGCAGGAACAGTTTCAGTTCGTGAGGGGCCAGGATATAACTTTGCATACGTTTAGGCTTTGGAGGGTTCGCACGTGAGATGGTGATGCATGTGGGAACATAAATGAAGGCGAGGATAGAAGGTACAAAGCGATTCTGCACATGTACCATAGAGGGCGCCAAACTGGCAACTCCACGTCCCCGTAGAGACCCAATCAAAGTCAAGTTCCATGGCTCCTATAGTGGGAAGAAAGGGGAAAACTTTGACAACTGGGAGGCGAACATTAACTCCTATGTTCACCTCCAGAAGATCTTGCCTGAGGATTAAGTTCTTATTGCCTTCCATGCTCTGAAGGACGAAGCAGCAAGCTTCGCTAGATCACTCGCCCGTGCTGCTAGGTGCGAGAACGACATGGTAGCCTATTCCATCATCACCCCCCTCAACACGCGAGCGCTTTGCAGACGCCACTCGAGGGCTTAGGGTCTCTGACAAGTTGCAAACCATCCACTCTCGTCAGTGGAAGAGTGCCAGGGCACTCAAGGGAGTCATGGACGAATTGGTAGGCGTCCCTAGACATGGAGTAATTGAGACTCAGGTTGTTCATCTGTTTTATCGTGCCATGCCTGAAGCTTGAGCAAACAACCCACCATGACCTACGATACATTGAGTAGGGAGGTAGTGACGTTTGAAGCCCAGTCCATGCCAGCATCCACTTTTTGGCACAAAGATTTGGACAAGGGGCAAAAGTGGAAGGGTTGTACCATCTCTGGCCAAGTCAGGGCCAAGGATCACTTTATCCTCACACTAGACGAGGGTGGTATGGACGAGGTCCCCTACTGTCAGATAGAGTGGGGCCTCGAGGAGGAGGACAATGGCAATGGTAGGGGAAGACTTATGTTGTTGCCTCGGCTGGAGGGAGGCCGCAAGGAAGAGGAGGAGGCTGGGGCCAAGGGGGTGGGGCCTCTGGTGGTCGGGGACAGGGCGATCGGGGGGTTGGCGGCAGAGGAAACCGCCAAGAGGGAGGCAGGGGTCAAGGTCCCCTGCAAAACCGTCCTCGTTTTAATCGATCACCTTCCAGGAAGGGTGAATGGCACCTTGGTCTACTGCAAGGCAGACCCTGGGAAGCGCTGGGCATAAAACAGACCGTATGGCAAAGGCGAATAGACGCGGATCAGTGCATTTTCTGCGGTGATTCTAGGCACATCATTAAGTACTGCCCAAGTATAGAGATGCCTGGGGAGCTGCTGTAGAGACAGCAAAAGGCAACCGCCGGTAGGGGTTGCAACTGCCCTTACCCCTAGACCATGTGGAGAACGGTGTGCGCATCACAGAGAAACGCCCAAACCACATGTGTCCATGGCAGAGGTTGCTGGCGAGTGCCTAGGTAGTTGTCCAGAGACTGCTTGCGTTAGAGACTCTTTAGGCACTTCCCTCACAGGTCTGGTAGAAGAGCTGAAGGAAAGGATGCCAGCCGGGGCCAAGATGAGAAAGGATGGAAAGGGACAACTAGTGTTAGTAGATGTAGAGGACAATGGGGCCACCCGGAGCTATATTAGTCGTAAAGCGCTGCAGAAGCTGAAGTTGAATTTAAAAGTCACAAAGTTAGAAGATCCCATAGTCAGTATCCTCGCAGACAATCACATAATGCGAATCGAGGATTATGTCGAGGGAGTCCAGGCATATTTTGCCTAGAGAAAGGCGGTAAGGTAGAGAGAGTTCTCCATTCCCTGACTCTCCTTGTAGAGGACAATCTCCCATTCGATATGGTCATAGGAATCGACAAGGGAGAGGCAGCAGGGGCCACACTCCATTTGAGAGAGCACGAGTGTAGGCTCCCTAGCCCATCAGGTGAAATTAAGACTGCTCGCTTGTTTCATGTGTCAGGGGTAGACAACCCCTTAGCACATTGCTGCCTCAGCGCTCTTCCCTTTGCAAGGTTAGTGAAGGAGGAGCAGCTGGAAGAACATGTCTTTGTAGCCTATGTTAGGCCAGTTACTGAGCCTACGCAGGAAGAGTCGATCGACCCTCGTATTGCCAAGTTGTTGGAAGAGTATGGTGATTTGTTTGAGTCGCCTACAAGAGTAGTGCCGCGACCAATCCAGCATCGCATTGAGATAGAGTTTGGCAATAGGACTCCTAAGGGAGTTGTGTACAGAATGTCCCCAAGGGAGTTAGAGGAGCTGCACAAGCAGTTAGACGAGCTCCTCGAAAGGGGTTGGATTAGGCCCAGTTCATCTCCGTTTGGGGCGCCTGTCCTGTTCGTTCCCAAAAAGGAGGGAGAGCTACGAATATGCATCAACTATAGAGGTCTTAACGCCATCACTGTGAAGAATGCAGAACCGCTGCCCCGAATAAATGATTTGTTGGACCGGGTGCAGGGCTGCAAGTATTTTTCCAAGATAGATTTAAAGTTTGGCTATCGTCAAACAGAAGTTCATCCTGATGATCAGTACAAGACGACGTTTTAGACTAAATATGGGCACTATGAGTTCATAGTGATGCCCTTTGGACTAACCAACGCGCCAGCCACGTTTCAGCGTTGTATGAACGAGATAGATTTGTGATTGTATATTTAGATGATATTCTAGTGTTTAGTAAGACCCTCGAGGAGCACGAGGCTCATCTGAGGCAGGTATTGGAGAAGCTGAGAGAAGCGAACTTCAAGATCAACGCAAAGAAGTGTGAGTAGGCCAAGACGCAGGTATTGTACTTGGGCCACGTACTAGATGGAGATAACATAAAACCTGAGGATAGTCAGATAGCGGCGATTAGAGACTGGCCAACTCCCCGCACATTGACAAAGTTGCGGTCGTTCTTAGGATTGGCAAATTACTATAGGAAGTTCGTGAGGATCGCTGCACCCTTTTGCAGACTGCTAAAGAAAGAAGCGATCTGGAAGTGGGACCAAGACTGTACATCCGCACTAAAGAAGTTAAAGCGGGCCTTGATAGAGTACCCAGTCCTCAAGGTAGCCGATTTGTCTTTGCCTTTTGTTGTCACCACTGATGCAAGTTAGTACGTTATAGGTGTTGTCTTACAGCAAGATGATGGCAATGGGTATAGACCCGTAGAGTTCCATGTCTGCTAGGATGCCTTCAGAGAAGGTAGTGACATTGACTTATGAGAGGGAACTCTACGCTCAAAGGCAAGCGTTAGATCACTGGAAGCATTACTTGCTTGGGAGGCACTTCAAAGTCTATTCAGACCACGAGATGTTGAGGTGATAGAAGACTCAGGCCAAGATGACACCTAAGCTTACTAGGTGGGCCGTCGAGATATACAAGTTTGACTTTGAGCTAAAGCCTGTCAAGGGAAAGTATAATGTAGTTGCGGACGCTCTGAGTAGAAGAGCCGATTACTTTGGAGCGATAGTACATTATCTGGACATAGGGAGAGACCTGCAACAGAAAGTCAAAGAGGCGTATGAGCAGGGGATTATTTATAGCGACCTCCTCAAGAGAGTTAGGGAGGCACCATAATCAGAACCAAATTACCGCATTATAGAAGGATTGTTATTCGAGAAGACCAATGTAGCTGATCGATTATGCGTTCCCAACAGTGAGGAGATCCGTATTTTGATCTTAGGGGAATGCCACGACACAGAGGGACACTTTGGTTGGCAGAAGACATTGGCCAACCTCGTCCGCGCGTATACATGGCCTGGCATGAAGGTTGACTGCATAAAGTATGTACGCAGTTGTAAAGTATGCCAAAGAAATAAGACCACTAAGCGAGCCCCTTTACGTCTTCTCAAGCCTTTACCTATTCCCTCAGGGCCCGAAGAGTCTGTGTCCATAGATTTCATGGATGCAGGGACATGGCGAAAGCCAAGTCATGGTGATAGTTGATAGGTTTAGTAAATATGCAGTTTTTGTTCCTTTGCCTTCAGAGGCACGCACAGACATAGTGATAGAGAAGTTTTTTTTATCATTGGGTCAGTGAGCATGGTCTACCGTTGTCAATAGTTTGTGACAGGGATACCAGGTTCACTAGTCAGAACTGGCAGGAACTGATGAGAGTCTACATCGTCTGGCCGCCATCCAGAGACAAACGGTCAGACCGAACAGATGAACAAGCTTCTGCAACAAGTTCTTAGAATGTACATTAGACCTGATCAAGTTAACTGGGATGAGATGCTCCCAAAGGTAGCCAGCACGTACAACAATAGTGTTCATCTAGCAACTTGTCTCACTCCCAACGAACTGCATAAGTCCTTTAAACCGCGTAGACCGTTTGAGAGACTGAACTGGGATCAGATTCGGAGGCTACCTCCCAACACTAGGGAGTTCGCCATAAAGCATGAGAAAGAGATTGCGACCGTGATAGAGAACCTCAGGAAGGCCCAACAGAGGATGATAGAACAAGCCAATAAACACCATCGCCCATCACAGTTTCAAGTAGGCGACTTAGTCTGGGTCAAGTCTAAAGAGTTTGCTCCTGAGGAGAACATCTCACAAAAGCTATTACCTGTGTATAGAGGATGGTGGCCAATCCTAGAAGTCAAGGGCGGAGAAGATGGGTCGTCCTACACTTCAGAGATTCCAGCACACCTTTATACATACCCAGTTTTCCATGCATCAAAGTTGTTACCTTGCATGACGAATCAAAAATTTTCTCCGAGAAGATCGATGATTCCTCCAGATATGGACGGAAGGTACGACATTGATCATATAGTAGGAGAGGATGTGTTCAAAAAAGGAGGTAGAGGTCGTTCGCAGAAACAATACAAAGTCAGATTTTCCTTTCAAGAGTCTGAAGACGACCGTGGTTCACACGAACAAAACTTCTAGAGACTGCTCCCGACATAGTCCGCGCCTATGAAAGACTCGGAAAGAGTAAAGAAAGGTAAAGATCCTATGGTAGACTGAATTATTTTCGGAGCTCTCTCTCTCTCTCTCTCTCTCTCTCTCTCTCTCTCTCTCTCTCTCTCTCGCTCTCACACACACACACACACTCACTCGAAATGACGACACACAAACACGCACTCACTCGAAATGACGACACACACACACACACTCACTCGAAATGATGACACACACACTCTCCTCCCCCACCTCTCTTCCTTCGTTTCTACCCCCCCCATGTCTCCTCCACCATCTCTCTCTCTCTCTCTCACACACACACACACACACACACACACACACACACACACTCACTCGAAATGACGACACACACACACTCTCCTCCCCCACCTCTCTTCCTCCGTCTCTCTTCCTCCATCTCTCCTCCACCATCTCTCCTCCACCATCTCTCCTCCACCATCTCTCCAGCAAGCAGGTGTGGGGGTGGCTGGTTGCAGGGGGTGGCGGGGGGGGGAGCGCCATGTGTAATATTTTTTTCCTGCGCACATCGCGCACAGGCCGCAGCGCGCGCACAGCGCACAGCGCACAGTGCGCGAGCAACTAAACCAGCGCACAACGCACGGCGCACCAGCGCGCACCGCGCAGCTCACACGTGCGTGGCACCTATGGTTGTTTTGTTTAAAAAAAAAAAAAAAAAAAGGTAGGCTGGGGACCCCACCGGCTGGCGGTAGCTGGTGGCCAGGAAAACATCCGCCAGCACAAATCGTAGCCGATGGGAATGGGCAACCGAAATAAGACTCCACTGCCACAGTAATTTTCGGCACTTCCTGAGGTTTCTGTTACTTGATAAGGAAGACTTGTCTTTTCGGGCAAGTTTGCCTCCGCTTTTTCAGCACACCAAGCAGTCCCCGTGCCTCCTTTCTGCACGGGATGGCTGGTATGCTGGCGGACTCTAGATGTTGGCCAGCGTACCAGCCATCCCATGCGGAAAGGAGGCGTGGGGATTGGTCCGTGTGCTATAAACGTGGAGGTAGGCAGAGTGGAAACAAAAGTGCTTGCATTTGCCGCCAGCTGTGGGGTCTCAAAACATTTCTTTCAATGGCTAGCGGCCAGTGACCGCCAGCCAGTGGGGTCCAAGCCTAAGGGCTGGACCCCACTGGAAAACCCTTGGAAAAGTGCGTTATTTTGGAAATCGTGGAAAGGGCACTTGGAAGATTCCGCGGATGAAACGACGGGACCCCACCAAAGAGGCTGGAAAAGGCCTGGAAAAGCGATTTTTTCCAGACTTTTCCAAGCTCGTGCCGTAATTGTGGACCAGTGAAGTCCGTTGGGGTGGTATGGGCGCCCACGATGTCGGACTCGGGAGGTGTGGGCGGCGGCGTGTGGTCGCTGGAACGTAAGGTGCCACCTACCGGACACTCCATGGACCCGGGTCGTG
>BFEA01000192.1:986461-999754 GCA_003427395.1 Chara braunii
CACACACACACACACACACACACACACACACACACATACAGGGGGTGGGGGGTGGCTGTTTGCAAGGGGGGGGAAGGGCGCCATGTTTAATATTTTTTTTCCCTGCATAGATGGCGCAGCGCGCAGCTAAACCAGCGCACAGCGCACACGTGCGCCGCAACTATGGTCAAGTCTACAGACTTCCGGAAGGTCCGGACGTGGCCTTTCGAGAATTGTTCAAGTTAGGCTAGAGGCAAGTGGGCAAGTGGGTAGTCCAACTTTGCCTGGTCACCGGTACCCAGTCCCAGTCTTACTTTGTTCAGTCAGCAAGTACCATGTGGGACTGTGTGCACCCTGGGCCCGGTGGAAAGTAGCAGACCAGCGACCAACAAAAGTATAAATCAAGATGCAGCGTCCAGTTATTCATTGATTCAGACTGCGAGCCGTGCGGAAGCGCTGCCAGAGCGACTTGTGCATGGAGGTCTGCAGGTGCCCGAGGGAGAGAGGGCTGCGAGGAAGACGAAGCGGCCATGGGTGCTAGTAGTGGAGAGGTAGCAAGCAGCCATAGCTGCGCTAGGTTAGAGAGAGTCTACAGCGTGTTTGTGTATGAGTGTGCAGTGAGTTGTGAGTGTGTGGGACATCCAGGGAGATCCAGAGTAGCATGCGTGTGAACTGTTGCTGAGGATACAACGTGGAAGGGTGTTGTGAGGGCGCACAGGCGCCATAGCCATTTTGGAAGCAAGTTGAATCTGAACTGTGTTCTTGGCCATGATTTCTCTTGAGTTTGGTGTGGGCGCTTGTCGCCAGTGTGATTGACATCTGTTTCATGCATGCTTAGTAAGAAAGAAGACGAGTCTGATTTCACTTTCCTCCTTCTCTCCCCATCTCCCTGCTTATCCTTCCTCCACCGTCCCGGCTAATTATTTATGCAGTCCACTGAGATCTGTGTGCATGCCCACTTGTGCGCCCATTGAGATCTGAGTACGTGCCCGCTTGTGCGCCCATTAAGATCTGAGTTCACGCCCACGTGTGCGCCTATTGATATCTGAGTTTGCGCTCACTTGTGCGCTCATTGAGATCTGAGTACGGGCCCACTTGTGCGCCCATTAAGATCTGAGTACATGCCCACTTGTGCGCCCATTAAGATCTGAGTACACGCCCACTTGAGCGCCCATTGAGATCCGTGTGTACTCACTTGCGCATACCTTGTGCTTGGTGCACTCGCCCCACCCGTGCACACTACACCCGTGCTAATAGTCATGTGTCATTTTGCGGAGATCCAGCGAGCATAACCGCGCGCGCCGATGTGCGGTAAGTCAGAGCGCATAATCGCAGCCAACGATTGGAGAGCGCCCTTGCACTCCTTTGATCGAGAAATGATTGGAGAGCGCCCTTGCACTCCTTTGATCGAGAAATGATTGGAGAGCGCCCTTGTGCTCGCTGCCTGCTGATTGAGAAAAGATTGCGCTCGCTGCTGGCTGAATTGAGGGGAGTGCACCCTTGCAAATACTGATGAACGGGTTGACCGCGAGCTCACCGCTGTGCAGCCCTGCCTGTGATGTTGATTTGTGCGCCCATGCGCACTACTACCGTTGGGAATTGTGCATTCGTGCTCGCTGTTGATTGGCTTTGGAATCTAGTGATCATGCACGCACGATCTGCCACTCGGCAGTCTGGCGGAACTTGGTCAGTCACTTGGCTGCCCTGCGCAGCTTGATAAGGTTATGCTCAGTCACTTGGCAAGTTTAGCCCTCGCGCACTTCATCATTGCCATCTGTGCGACATTGCAGTTCGTGGCCGGTGCGCCCTTGCGCATACCATTGCCATTGTGCGACATTGCAGTTCGTGACCAGTGCGCCTTTGCGCATATCGTTGCCATCTGTGTGACATTGCAGTTCGTGACCAGTGCGCCTTTGTGCATTTCATTGACATCTGTGGGACATAGGAGTTTGTGACCAACGCGCCTTTGCGCATATCATTGCCATACGTGTGACACTGCAGTTCGTGACCAGTACGCCTTTGTGCACTTTATCGTCGAGGTGACATTGTTGTTCATGACGTGTCATCTCATTACCATTTGGATACTGTGCACGCCCTTGCTTTGTGCGGCTCATTTAGTGCGCGCCCAGACCAGGCTTTGCTGTTCCAGTGCATGCCCATGCTTGGTGCTGCTGATTTAGTGCGCGCCCTGACCAGGCATTGCCGTTCCGGTGTGCGCCCATGCTTGGTGCTGCTGATTTAGTGCGCGCCCTGGCCCGACAATGTTGTTTGGTGCACGCCCATGCTTGGTGTTGCTGATCTAGTGCGCGCCCGGGCTCGAACTAGCTGGTCTAGTGCGCGCCGAAGCTTAAACGTTCTGATCTAGTGTGCGCCCGGGCTCGAATTCGCTGGCCTAGTGCGCGCCCAAGCTTAAACGTGCTGACATAGTGCGCGCCCAGGTTTGGACTGGCTGTTTGAGTGCGCGCCCAAGCTTGAACTTATGATTTAGTGCGCGCCCAGGCTTAAACTGGCTGTTTGGGTGCGCGCCCCAGCTTGAACTAGAAGATGTAGTGCGCGCCCAGGCTCAGTGTAGTTGTTTTAGTGCGCGCCCATTGCCGTTCTAGTGCGCGCCCGTGCCTGAACTTGCTGATTGAGTGCATACCCAGGTGTGGCGTTACTGATCTGGTGCGCGCCCGTGCCTGAACGTGCTGATTGAGTGCACGCCCAGGCATCGCGATGCTGATCTAGTGCGCGCTCGTGCTTGAACTTGCTGATTGAGCTTGCGCCCATGCACAGTGTCGCTGATTTAGTGTGCGCCCGTGTTTGGTGTCGCTGATTTAGTGTGCGCCCATTCCCGGTGTGACTGTTTGAGCGTGCGCCCAGGCTGGAACTTGATGATTTAGTGCGCGTCCAGGCTCGAACTGGCTGTTTGAGTGCATGCCCAAGCCTGAACTCGATGTTTTAGTGCGCGCCCGCGTTTTGTATTGCAAATTTAATGCGCGCCTAGGCTCGACGTTGATGGTCTGGTGCGCGCCATGCTCAACGTTGTTGATTTAATGTGCGCCGTAACTCTAGAGTGCGCGCCCTGTTGAGATGATGAGCGTGCGCCCGACTAGTATGATTGAGTTGAAGCTGAGTGCTTTATTGGATGGACGCTTGAGAGCGGTTGTTGGAATGATTTGGCATCCCACTCCTGCTCATTTGATTCCTTGTTGATCAGTCCCTGTGCAGACAGTAATTGCAGTTCAGTCCCTGTGCAGACGGGAATTGCAATCTAGTCCCTGCGCATACGATATTTTTCTTGACAGGTGATATTTGCGGTTAGTCCCTGCACAGACGGTATTTTTCTTGCACAAGTGATATTTGCGGTTCAGTCCCTGCGCAGACAATTTTGCGCAGTCCAGCCCCAGTGCATACGGTATTTTATGATTGGTCCCTGTGTATTCGATGCTTTGCTGATCAGTCCTCCGCCGTGATGATACTGGCGTTCCCAGTCCTCATATTTTGGATCCACTTGCTGTGGAGATATATTTACGATATTGCTATATTGAGTTGCTGGTTGCTGTTCAGCCGGGCCTATTCAGGCGGGCCCTTTCATTGAGTTACTAGTTGCTGTTCAGCCAGGCCCATTCAGGCGGGCCCTTCCATCGAGTTATTGGTGGTTGTTCAAGCGGGCTTACTCAGGCGGGCGTATACATTGAGTTGACCTGATCGCTGTTTGGTCGGGCCTATTCAGGCGGGCCTGTACATTGAGTTGCTGATTGCTGTTTAGTCAGGCCCAATTAGGCGGGGCCCTACATTGAGTTGCTGATTGCTGATTGAACCAGACCCATTCAGGCGGGCCCAGGTATTGAGTTGTCGCTGTTCAGCCGAGCCCACTCAAGCGGGCCAAGACATCGTTTTGTTGTTACCTTCTGCAGATAGACCCACTCAGGAGAGCCCAGGTATTGGAGGGAGCGTTTAAACTTGCGGGGGTGCAGCCATTGTCCGAGCTGGCCCGTCATCGTGAGACAACCCCGAAGTGGGGCAAACTTGTTGAGAAATTTTGTTATCGACATGTCGGACATCAGAGCTTTGTCATCAGGGCCAATGAGTCCCCTACTATGAGGCACACGCTGGTGGTTACTTACTCGGTAAAGGGGGCAGAGAAGGATGGAGTGAAGGGCACCACTTACGACAGGATTGCAGATTACATATTTCGCAGGGAGACATATTGGAGGGATAACTGGATGTATGTGGTGTTCCCTCGCGTACCTTCAACGCCTGGGGGCATACTCTTCGATTTTGATGGATGCAATCTTGAACCTCTCAGTGAGGCACACAGCAAGGGGAAGAGGCAGAAGGATGAGCGGATCAGGAGCGAGATAGCCAGATCCGGGATACCGATCACTACTTGCGCACAAAGACCGGAGACCGATGAGTCTGACCTTGAACCCTTTAGCGTGAGCGACATCGATCTTGGTGACTACTTCAATTGGGACACCCACAGAGACTGATCCCATTGTTGATAGCTTAACGCTGAAGACTAGTAAGCGGCATCGACGGAGAGCAACATTTCGACGAATAACATACCTCCTTGCACGGTACTTGCTTGAGGGAGACTGATTTGTTAATTTCACGCGAGCCGAGGACCGAGGTGGTCGTTGGACCCCCAAGAGGGGAAGGGCCAGTCCCATACTTGGAGATGGCTACAGTCATTTCGTTGGAGCGGACTTTGCTATGCAGGCTTTTCGAAAGCCACTTTATGGAGATCGTTTCCTTGAGGTTTCATATATTTACATTGACGGCGAGGGACAGATTGAGATACTCATTGGTGCTACAGGCAATATCACCCTTGCCGAGGAGCTTTACCTCAGGAGTGTTGCAGACGAGGAGATGGCAAGATGCATGGCATACGTCAGGAAGATTGATCCGATAGCGCCTCTTGATATCAGCTACGTGGTCCCAGAGTCGATAGCAACTCAAGTTCTTAATATGAGGAGAACCAGCGTGTACCGGATGTGGAGTCCCAGACAGTAGGGCCTACTAGCGAGTACCGGGTGTGGAGTCTCAGACAGTCAGGCCTACTCATGAGTGGGTACCACTTATCATTATCGACTGAGACTCTTTCCTTCTAGTCACTGCGATGTATTATGACATTATTATGATTTATCAGTGACTGCAGCCCTCCAGGGGCTGCTCCCTACATTCCCCGTGTACTACTCTTCAATCTCGTGTCTTTGGTCATGCTCTTGCAGAGTCTGGTTTCATGTCTTCTTGTTCTTTCACTGTCATTTGTTCTATGATGCATGGGATGTATGTTATTTGTTTTTCTTATTACACAGGTTACACTGAAGGCTACTATGACTCCTGGATAATAGGGACTCCAATGACCTTGAGTTTGACCTTTATATGGGGTTAGGTGCAGGCGATAAACCCGAACACCTCACTCTAAGCCGTGTTGCTGCTGGCAGGAGGGATATCCCTGACTACTCGGTTGCATGACTGAGAATGACAAACGCTATTTTTCTGAATGTACTCACATGATTCCTATACCTACTAAAAACCCTGCATGACAACCTGCCAATCCACCAACCCACTGCACTCGGCTCGAGAAGAGACACCGAACTTGGCCCTGGAAGCGGTGGGGCGTGGCCAGGGATGCGAATGACATACGATGGTCCATCTCGTTGATCTCCCACTACATCTAAGACCTCTCAGGGCCCAAAGTACTTTGGGATACGTTACCGTGACATCCTTAACTCTTGCCCCAATTCAGATGATTTTACCCAGACTCGTTCGCCTGCCTGAAACTCAAACGGTCGTCTATGTCTGTTCTCAGATGCAACCATGACATCGTGAGCTTTCTACAGCCTGCTGCAACATCTGTTCGTATATTCCAACCAAGATGCAATTGGTTGGGAGTCATGCCGGTAGTGTTGTGCACGGTGTTATTGTACAGGCTGGCGACGAGGGGTAATTTCTCATCCGAGTCATTCTGATTTGGTCTAATGTAATGTCGAAGCAAGTGCTGCACTGCGCGGTTCAGCTGTTCAACCTGACCATTTGACTCAGGGTGGTTCCCTGATGTCGTTTGCAATCGGGTACCGATCTGTTGGGCTGTAGTTCGCCACGTTCCCTAGTGAATCTGACATCCCTGTCGCTTATAATAGACTTGAGGAGGCCAAAGTCACGTATCCAATTGTCCATAAATAGCTTGATGTCGTGGTCAATCCTAGTTGTCTCAGGCATAGCTATTAGTCTAGCATACTTCGTGAATCTGTCCACAAGGACAAAGATGTGACGTTTACCGCTCTTGCTGGTCACAAAGGTATCCATGAAATCCATGGACACACTTTGACTTGTACCAGTAGGGATGGGTAGGGGCTTGATAAGCCCAAGCGGTGCCTGGTCCGTGGCTTGTCACGCTGACAAACCTGGCAAGTTTCCACATACTTCTTTGCATCATCCATCATTGTGGGCCACCAAAATTTCTGCACTATGTTTGCTGCAGTCGTTTTATAGCCAAAATGACCAGTTGCATCGTGACACTCACCTAAAAATAGACTATGCAAAGACTCTCTATTTGGTACGCACAAACGTTTATTCCCAACCTTCTCAAGGAACAACAGTCCGTCAACCAACACAAACTCATCGGAAGTGGCATTGTCTTTAGCTTCCAGCTTGCGAATGATCTCAGATACGACCGTATCTTCTTGATAGGCGTCGACCATGGACCGAGTTACATCTTTAGAAATTCCAAACTCAGTTACTAGCGCGTGATAGTCAGTCATACGAGATAGCGCATCAGCCACTTTATTGTACTCCCCCTTCAAAGGACCAAGTTGAAAATGATACATATCTATGACTTGAATCCACCTTTTGAGTGCATCGGAGAGCACGAGCTGTGTCTTAATCCAACGCAGAGTCTCATGGTCAAATCTCAGATAGAAGAATATGCCAAGGAGGTAATGTTTCCAGTGTACTAGCGCTCTATAAAGTGCATACAGCTTGCACTCATACGTGGACTTAGCTAAGTTATGAGATGGCATCTTTTTGCTTAGCTAATTTATGAGATGGTATCTTTTTGCTTAGCTAATTTATGAGATGGCATCTTTTTGCTCATGTACTCGATCGGTCGTAATTTCTTCCCCTCCTTTTGCGCAAGGACTGCGCCTATGCCATATTGGTTGGCGTCCGTGGTCATGACGAAGGGTTGCTCAGGATCTGATAGTTTGAGGACTTCATAGTGTGTCAAGGCATACTTCAATTTATTGAAGGCTACTTCACACTCTTGTGTTTAATCCCAAGGGCTGGCTATAGTACTATAGTTTTTTACAAAAGGACGATAGTAGCCTGTCATTCCAAAAATGACCTCACCTTAGTCACAGACTGAGGTCTGGGCCAGTTACGTACGCTGGCCATTTCAGCATCATCAGGCCTCAACCTATTCGCGGAAATCTCATGACGTAGATACAAGATCGTGGTGCGACCAAATTCACATTTCTCGAAGTTAACCTTGTACAGGTGCTGTCTTAGGAGCCCTAGCACTATCTTTACGTGCTTAGCGCCTCCTCTACAATCCTACTGAAGATAAGTCGAGGTACACGACGATAAACTTGTCTAAGTAGTCATGAAAAATCCGATTAATTGCGTGTTGCAATGTCCCACACAAAGCCATACAGAGGATTAGTTACAACAAGCTAACTTAGGCAGGGGTGAGGGGTGGTACATCCTTCCTTTTGGAAGTAATCAATGCCGCCCACTCGGGCCTTCCAACCATAATGGGGAGGAGCGTGGGGTGAGTCAACTTCGTACTTTCCATTGACTTGCCGGGGGAATAGGAACCGGACTATTGCTCCCCAGAATGGTAGGAGACAGAACCAACAGGTTCTGTCCCAGAAGCTTTGCATAGACCAAAGGGCATCACCACAAACTCGTATAGACCGTACCTGGTCCGAAAAGTGGTTTTGTGCTTGTCCTCATGTCTAGTGGCAATCTGATGGTATCTGGACTTCAAATCTATCTTTGTGAAGTACCGACATCGCGACACTCTATCCAAGAGGTCGTCAATGCGTGGTAGGGGCTTCGCATTCTTAACGGTGATGGCATCGAGGCCCCTATAATCAATGCACATCCTTAGGGTACCCCCGTTCTTTGGGACCAATAGAACTGGCGCACCATAAAGGGAGGTACTAGGCCGAATCCAACCCTTCTCTGTGAGCTCCTTGAGCTGGAGGCGGAGCTCATCTAACTCCGCAGGAGAATCCTATAGATTCGTCCTCTTGGTACTTTGCAACCGGGGTAACTTCTGTTGCATGGACAATCTCTCTTTCCACCACACCCGTAGGCTCCTCGGAAAGGTTGGAATACTGTGCAACAACTGCTTCCATCTCTGGAGGTGATTTTACGGCCTCCCCTTTCTCATAGATAAAGACTAGGTGCATGCCTTCGTTGCAATTTAGCTTGTAATAGTTATAGAAAGGCGGCGAGCACATGCAACCATAGTTCTCCACTAGTCTGCTAGCCTTAAACTTTTGCAGCCTAACGGTCCTTCCATCTGGCAACTTGCGAATCATCATCTTCCTATCCCAATCAAACTGAGGCTTAACGACCTCGAGGTAGTACATGCCTGTTAGATGCCACATATCTTCTAAGCCTCTGCAATTGGTCCCCTAAGCGCAGCCTATCCACACAAGCACGACTGATGAAGTTTGCGTAGAACCTATGTCTGTGAAGGCACCAACCTTTCGGCCACCTACATTGACATGTACCACAAAGTGTTCACCTTGTGGACCTTTGTTCAACATCGCCCAGGATTCTTTAGGGTCTTTCTCTAACCACTTAGTCTCTAACTCCTCTTAGGACCCATCGAACAAAGAATCGATTGGTCTAGATCTGTCTGTGGGGCGATCAATGGGTCAATAGCCTTGGCCTTCGTATGAAATGGAGAAGGTACGGTTACCACTTCAGCACGAGTAAGAGCAGCTAACACTTTTATTGGCGCGAGGTGTTTCCTTGCGAAGTGCTCGCAGAAGCACCACCAGAGTTTGAAGATCCGATTGTCACTATTGAGGACACGACCTTCGTGGAGACTTGTTTACTCTTGCACTTAGCCATGGTGTGACCATATTGGCCACAGTTCACGTAAACGCGTCGTGCAACAGGGTCTTGCCACACCTCGTACTCTAGACCAACCTTTATCCATATAGGTGTTCCTTGGTCGTATTGACCCTTGGGCCGGCCTGCCTTCTGTTTTCCGGCCCCCTTGCTTTTTCTCTGACAGGGGCGACCCCTCCACCATCTAAAGTGTCTCCAACCCTATCCAACTCTGTTACGTCCCCAAGGCCAGAGAAGCCATCAATCTTAATTGCTTAACCGTCATGGTGAAGGAACATGAGGTTGCCCTTCTGGGAAAAAACCCGGCCCGGATCTTATCTTCACTGGCGATTCTTCCAATCTTGAGGGAGCTTCTTCTTTCTCCCATCTACCGGTCCGTGCAGGACACTCCCAAGCCTAGCCTCAATGTCTAAGGCTTTCTTGCTGAAAGAAGCCAAGTTATGTACATCGATGGAGGCCTCATCGACCAACTTATTTTTAACGCCTGTAGGCAGACATTGCAAATAAGTTGTCAAGAGGACTTGCGGTGCATACCGCACACCAGGGACAACGATCAATCGCTCTACGTCGTATGTTACTCGCGAACCGTTCGACATCTTTTCAATCCCAGATTAGCCAACGAGTCGGTGGCCTTCTGATCCCCTTGGGGGTCATGCCACTTGCTATAGACTAACCTTATGAACTCCTCCAATGATCTGGCATGTGCCCAGCCATCGAAGTTCTGACCATAGCCCTGCTGCTGTACTAACCCATTCAACGACCTGGCTGCAGATCCTTCTAGAAAGGACGCAGCGACATGACTTCCTGCTCTGTCCCAGTGAGTTTGAGCCATACATAAGTTGGCACAGTTCTCACCCAGGTATCGAAATCATCTTCCTTCTTCTTGTCGTCAGAGAAGGGCTTAGGACTCGGAAAGGGTATCTTGGATGTCCACTGCATGGGTGGTACAACTCCTTGTGCCTGCTGCATCGGTTGTGAAACCGGTGGGACAGGTCGCTGAGGTGGCAATTGCTGTTGTTGCTGCTGCTGCAGACCCTGTTGCAAAGGTTGTTGCACTTGTGGCTGCCCTGTAGCGGTAACCACCGGCTGGGGAAATGAAGAAGGCTGTACAAAAACCTGCCCACTACTATCTGCTACTAGACCGCCTGATAGGGACATGCCAAACTGAGGAGAAAAGGGTTGCCCTACCGGCTGCGGCGTGATGGTGGGACCTGCAATCGTAGGGGGAGTTACAACAAACTGTGGCTGCCTGACCGGAGGTCATGGTGCCCGGAGTGCGGTCCAAATCTGATTCTGACCAACTATCAGTGCAGCCAGCATATCTTGCTGCACAGCTTGTACTTCGGCAGCACTCAAAAGGGAGTTCTGCAAGGATCGCGTTACAGGATCGAGAGCTGACTCATTTATAGCTTCTAAGTTGCCTAACTCCTCTTCCCTTGCCTCCACTCTGGCTTTTCTAAGTCTTGCTCTTTCTCTCCTACCTTCTACCTCCTGCAACTGGCACCACAACTCTGTGTGGAGGGCATTCGCCTGTTGGATCTCATAATCCTCATCTGACGTGGGCTGACGTGGGCTGACGTGGGCTGCTCCTGGCTGACCTGCAAGCCAGCAGACTGACTAACAAAAACTTGGGAGACACACTGACTGACACCTGACGAAGAGGCCTGAGAAGAGGCCTGTGACATGGTAGAGGCGGTAGCCATGGCTGTCTCGGCGTTGGCTCTAGCATCTGCTGCTAATGCTGCTGCTAGTGCCCTTTCGGCGTTGGCTGTTGCTTCCCTAGCCCTCTGCAGTGTCGTCCTCTCTCTGGCTTCTCTCCGCAGTCTCCTTTCCTCTCCGTGATCTAACACGGAAAGTGGTTGGCCGACTAAGTACACGTCTACGGGTAAGCCTCCTATCGTCTTGGTCTAGTCCCTCAACCTCACTGTCATCTCCACTCATGAGCTATGCATGGCCTACGATCTGCACTAGTGTCCTCGCTGGGACCTACCGCAGCATGGTATACAACCAATTAAAATAAATAAATAAATAAATAAATAAATAAATACCTGGTCAGTTTTGTCAGAAAGTAGTCAAGCGGTAATAGCAGATAATCCCAGATTCCTACAAACAATTCTATTCCTACTTTTGACTAGTCTGAGACAGATTGCAATGCAGCAAGAATATGTACTAACTATCTGCAGCTGTCTGTCAATTGTTAGCAGTGTCTGTCACAACTAACTAATCAAAAATAAAAGTAAAATCATTTGCTGGTTTTGCATGCAGAATGAATTTTTCTTTTTATAATAACTAATTGAACTGTGTACTAGTATCCTCCCTCCCCCTACATCCTTTTTGAGTAGTCACGTCAAGCTCTGGTTCAGTGGCGTGGCTGAAGGTGTGCAATAGGCCCATCCGTGTGCCCAGGAAATCGTATATGACCAGTCCTGCCCCTTCTTTATCCTCGCGTGCAACAAGCCTCACATCCAGTTGATCTGGCTGATCAAGAGGCAGTTTAAGGACAGCCCCCAAGGTCCTCAGGAACTAATTAACGTCGCAGACAGGACAACGATCACAACCAGTATTCAACTCAGATCCTGCCAGCAATATTTATAGACGGTCTGGTGAGCGTCTCGTGTAGGACTGGTCAGTCCACGTTCCCTCTATTTCGCAGCAAGTAGAACCAAGGACAAGCAACATTGCATGTGTGTACTAGTCCCAGCGGGTTGGCATGGTGACCGTGACCCGAGTGCTTCGTCCAGGGCCCTTCAGTGGCAATGCCCGTTTCCCACCAGCATGCTCCCCAGGAAGAATGTCGACTCTCAAGGTTGAGTGCTCACGACACCTCACAATGAGAGGACTCTCAAGACAGAACTCGCTTCCTCTTGGTAAGAAGTAACGAGGAGGGTAGATAAGGTAAGGAGCAACGTACCTCATAATGCTGCCCCCAACCACAAATTTCTCACCAGTAACCTGACGTGCATTTATGATGACTGGTCGACGCCTTGCCACAACCCACAATGCAGTGCAGTTGTGGCTTAAATTGCCACGTCAGCAAGCTCTCAACATGAACCGTTATGTCCCCACACAGCCTTCCCGGCGCGTCCACACGACACTGGGCCGCCACTCGCGAACACACAAGTGTTATCACTGCCCCACCATTTACCAGCGAAGCACCATGCGAAGGCCGCCAACAGAGCGGTTCGAACCCACACTGATTTTAAACTTCAAGGAAAATGAGCGATAGCGAAATGACAGATTCCAGATTGCAAAATCACATTGAAAGCCAAGAACTCCGACACTGTCCAGAAAGAAGAATTCGCACGGATATTACACCAATCCAGAACCAAAACACTGAATCTGAGTGTCAATGAGATCATACTCTCACCATCACCAACGTATGTATCCAGAGCCCTTCTCCTACTTGGCACTCGGCGCCCAGTCTACTATCACACAGCTACTACCAGCCTACGAATTGACAATGCAAATGTTGACGTCAGCAGCAGAACCGAAGTACATGAAGATGTCGACCCTTGTAGACTAACGCCAAGACCAGGTACGTGCCCTCACATCCTCATCCTCGTCTCTCTCTCTCTCTCTCTCTCTCTCTCTCTCTCTCTCTCTCTCTCTCTCATCTTCTCTACCCTCTACCCACGTGTCCTTCCCATACACGAAGAACCCCACCACTTCTGCTGACCTTCTCCAAGCCCAGCCCGACTATGGCTGGCTATGGCGCTGCCCACAGTAGCGCCCTGCTTCTGCATGACCGCATGCGCGCATGCACACTCACCATTGTTGCATATTGTAACGGTGCAGACCAGAACAAGAACCGACCTCTCAATACGAAGTACAAGATAGTGTAGCGGAAGACTTAGATACCAATGATCCGAACAATCAATATTGCAATGCAGCCCTGAACATACATCATCATCATCGTTCCATGGTGTGAAAGGGGTCTGGCGCTTCACACAGGAAGACTGCGCCAGCCCCAACCATACACAGACGACGAAGAAGGGGGTTAGACGAAGAGGAGCGGAAGATGGGAAAGTCATCAACACCAAGTCTTCGGCACAGGCCCAAATAGTCCCTCGTCAAAATGTCTGAATCCCAAATGTTGAGTCTGGATCCAATGTCGTCAAGTCCCAAGTCACAACTCTCTCTCTCTCTGTCGTAGTCTGCTGATCCTGAGAAGTCAGGTGGTGAGAGGGTGAGAAGAGATGGTGGACTTAGAAGAGGAAGAAGAAGAACTCTCTCTCT
>BFEA01000192.1:1002544-1023381 GCA_003427395.1 Chara braunii
TTGCTGACGTGGCCGCTGCCACCTGTATATGATTGATGACGTGGCGGGCTGCGAGATTGATGAGGCTGTTCTGATTCTTCGTCACTTCGAAAGGGGATCAAGACTGTGGTTAACGAGGATACGTACCTGGTTGATGACGATACTCTCCAGTTCGCTGATGAAGACAGATTGACGTGCCACATGGCACATTGAGAAAGAACTTCAGACATTGTATTTAGTCTATTGATTGATGAGGTGGCGAGCAGGAGGAACCCGAAGCAGAAGTGGGCTGTTGTCTTCTTCTCTCTCCTTTGTCTATTCTCCCCTTTTCCTCTTCGTCTGTGTATGTTTTCCACCTCATTCTCTCTACACACATTTGCGATTGTTTGTCATTCATCAGCAGGTTGATAATCATAAGGGCTGGTAATGTTGATGAGTATCATCACGTCTGGGCTCATTGCAATTTGGTATCGGAGCAGATTTTCCGATAATGTGACAGACACGACAACGACAAGTGGTGGCATCTACATTGAAGAGGCTGACAAGACAGCGCACGACAGATTCTGACGCGGCATTGACGTGGCATTGTATCGCTGACGTGGCCGGTGGATGATAGGATGATGTGGCATTGTTGACTCACTATTCGGTGAGATAGGAGGCTGACGTGGCAGTGTCATATTACCTGGCTTACGTGGCGCGTTGGTACCGCTCCTGACGTGTACTCCCTCGATGATGCTGACTGGATTACGGTGCTGACATGGGAGACAGAAGTGTTGTTGTGTTGACACTCCAGGGGATACACGTGGCAGGTTGGAACTTCGACTTTGTGGCAGGCTGGTACTTCGACTTCAGCATACATTGCTGACGTGCACCCCATTGACAAGATTGATTAGACCTGCTGACCTGGCATACTCATCGACTTGCTGAGTTGGCAGGCCAGGGGTGACACATGGCAGGCACGACCGTGCCTAAGTGAGGACAACATTCTGATGACTGAAGCGGCATGGCAAGAAGAGTGACGTGGCTGTGGTGCCGAACGTCAGATTGGGTGCTGGTTACACAGGACAAAGGAGGACGAAACAGCAAGAGGGGGAAAACACTAACTATTGATTGATTTTGTTGGCGGACTTCCCTGTTGTCTCGCTGTGTTGTGTGCCTGTGTACTCACTTGTGTATGTTGATGATCATGTTGGCCTGGAGTCACGGTACCTGAGATAGAGTAGGATGTCATCACATTGAAAACAGAACAGCAAATAGAATTAGAAAACTTTTGTTCCTTATTATTATTATTCTAAAGAGTGTTGGGACAGGTGACCGTGAAATTATTGTCTCTTGCAGTAGTTTATTTTGCGGTAGGATAATCTGGCCAACGAATTTTCCTGTTTTTGTTTTCCCGAAATGTCTTACTTTTGGAAATCTTTGCAACAGTCTATCTTGACGAGATTTGTGACCACTTTCTTGTTCCCTATTCCAATTGCACTTTCCGTTGGGGAAGGACCGTCTGAACTTAGGACAAGGGGACAGGCTGATAAGAAGAGAGAAGAACTGTTGGCTTTGTGGAGTCAGTTTCTGACTTAGGTACAGCTGTCTGGACCGGATGCTGAGCAACACATCCGTGATAATTTCGATCTTCAGTGGGTTGAAGACCGCCTGAAGAAGTCTATCACGGTTGTGGAGATTGTGGCAGCCGGTACAGACGCCTCCAAACTGATTGCTCAAGGGCGACAGGCTCTCGACCAATTTGCTCTGAAGCAACTGGAAGAGATCATGGAAGCTACTCGTAAGGGGGAAGTAAAATCAGAAGTAAGTGAAGAATCGATTGATTCTAATATCCAGCAGCTAAGAAATGCTTTGGCTGCGGAAGAAAGAAAGAAAGAAGAAGTATCCCGAATTAGAGAACAAGAACAGCGAAGAGGACAAAGAGTTAAAGAGATCAGGCTAGTCATAGGAATAGAAGTAGGTGAACAGACTGACATGTCACAAACGTTGGCTCACATTATGACATATCTTACCTTTCTGGAGGAGAAAATCGACCGACAGCAAAATCAGTTGGATGAAATTACTGTCGGATTACGAACGATTGCTAATATTGTGAAAGGTAAGAATCAGATTCAGGGAGGAGAAAAACAAGAAGAGAAGAAGGAGAAGAAAGAAGTAAAGAAGTTGATGGGGGACGCAATGAAGTCTGCTGGTCCCGTGATAAAGACAAATGGAAATGGATCCAATGGAAATAGATCAAGTCAACCATCTACTCCTCACTCTTCTCATTCTTCTAAGTCTACTTCCAAAGAAACTCCATAAAAGACAAGTGAACCAGAAAAACCGAAGAAGAAAGAAAAAGTGAAGATGAAGTTGTTGTTTACGTTTTGCAACAAGAAAGAAGAAAGTCTGCTGCTGTGAATTGCAGAAATCCAAACGTATGTGAGTACCGCTCCGGTCGAGTCGGAGTCCCAAGTCGCGTTCACCACTTGTTGCATGGGTGGTGAGGCCAAGCAATGGGTGTTGGCCGAGGCCAATGCTGCGGGTTTCGAAGACATCGGTGAGTGGGCGAAGACTCTGACGCTGAAACAGTTCTTGGCGAAAACCAGGGACCGTTTCCTCGACAAGATGACGACCGACAAGGCCTTTGACCAGTTGACATCAATTGGTGAAAAGCATTGGACGTCAGTTGAGGCTTTGTCCCGTGAAGTTGACCGATTGTTGCAGGTTCCCGTATTGAACTTGCAGGACAGCTTAGTGCTGTACATTTATTCCCGAGCGTTGCCTGAGCCCATCCGTGGACACTTAGTCACCGAAGCAAAATCCGGTAAGTACAACTACAGGCAATTTCGTGACCTTACTCTGCAGAGGGAACAAATGACTTCTCAAGTCAAGAAATCCTATGCAGCGGTAGTTAAATATGGAGGAGGAGGAGGTAGACAATACAAGGGGAAACGAGTTCTCTGGTGACAGAAGCGTCAAGACCACACACTAGTCGTCTTTGACGACGACACAGTGGAAAAGTGGCCGAACGAAGAGAATGATAACAACAGTGACTCCGGGAAGGGGGAAGTCACTGCTGTTGTGGCCAATAAGGAAGGGCCACTTAGGACAGGAGGGAAGAAACGAAGAGCTTTTCCATGGCACCTTGGCATTGTTGATGGGAAGCCATGGGTGGAAATGGGTATGACCAGAAAGACTTGGCAGGAGCGCATGGACAATGCGCAATGTCTCAAGTGCGACACACCGGGACATATGATCGCCTACTGCCCTATGATCCGGAACCCCAAAGCGAACAGCCAGTAGGAGTAGCATCTGCTCCTACTGAGATTAAGGGTAAGAACGAACAGACGGGTAAGGTGCCTACGACCCCGTCTTCCCTTCTTCTCAAATGGCAGAGGATGATTCTTCCTTAGCCCATCATCCAGATCGCCCTGACATTGTCTTGTGTTCTGTCTCTCTGGATGACTCCCTTGATGAGCTAGGTAACGAATTGCTAGCATTACGCGGCTCATGGGCTCGAAAAGCGAAGACTAAGGGCGAATTGTTGTTTGCAGATGTTGAGATCGCACGAACACGAGTTGGTGCGATGTTGGACCCAGGATCAACGAGGTCCTACATCTCCGAGAAAGCAATCCGTAAGTTGCATCTCGGCATGAAGGTAAAAGACTTGTCTCGACCTATAACGTCTATGTTAGCAGACAAGAGTACGATCACCGTCTCTCAATGTGTTGATCGTATTAAGTGTCAGTTTCGAACGAGGGAAGGAAAGAAGATTGTGCATGAATTATCCTTCCTCATAGAAAATAATTTACCTTTTGATATCATTCTGGGTATGGACTGGCACGAAGAAGCCAACCCGGACATTGATTTCAAAAACAAGATTGTGCAACTCAAAGATGCGCAATCAGAAATGAAACCAATTAAATTATATCATAAGTCTGGCTCTGACTCAAGTCTATCCTTTTGCTGTATGAGTTATCCAGTTTTTCGTTCAATGGTTTCTAAGAAAAAGTTGGAACAGGAAGTTGTGATGGTGCTGGTAAAGAGAGCCGGTGAATCTTCTTCTTCCTGTCCTCCGAAGATTGAAAGTCTTCTCTCTGAATATAAGGATCTGCAGAAAGAACCCACCGGAATTACTGAACGTACTATAAAGCACACTATTGAGATTATTCCGAGTAGTAAAATCCCTAAGGGCCCTATCTATCGAATGTCTTCCAGGGAACTTGAGGAGTTAAAGAAACAACTGCAGGACCTTACTGACAAGGGATGGATTCTCCCTAGTTCATCTCCTTATGGAGCACCTGTCTTGTTTGTGCCCAAAAAGGAAGGTGAATTACGTCTATGTATTGACTACCGAGGGTTGAATGCCGTCACTATCAAGAATGCCGAACCACTCCCTCGCATCGACGATTTACTTGATCAACTACAGGGATGCAAGTACTTCAGTAAAATTGATCTAAAGTCTGGGTACAATCAGATTGAGGTGAAGGCAGCAGATCAACACAAGACTGCTTTCCGGACTAGGTATGGCCATTACGAGTTTATGGTAATGCCCTTCGGATTGACTACTGCTCCTGCTACATTTCAACGGTCAGTGAACGAGTTATTTCGTCAATGGTTGGATCAGTTCGTCATCGTCTATCTGGATGACATTCTCGTATATAGTAAAACACTAGAAGAACACGAGAAGCATCTTCGTCTGGTTTTGAGTAAGTTGCGAGAAGGCAACTTCAAAATCAACCCGAAGAAGTTTGAGTTCGCTAAGTCTGAAGTTTTATACTTAGGACATATAGTGAACCAAGATGGCCTCAGACCTAAAGAAAAGAAAATATCAGCAATTAGAAACTGGCCACAACCAAAGTCTGTAACTGAGTTACGATCTTTTTTTGGCTTGGCAAGCTACTATAGGAAGTTTGTCAGGAACTTCTCATTGATCGCTGCACTAATGAAAAGATTGTTAAAGAAAGGAACGATCTGGTTGTGGGGCAAGGATTGTGAGTCCTCGTTCAAAAAGGTAAAGTACGCTCTGACTCATTACCCTGTTCTGAAAATTGCTGATCCATCTCTTCCCTTTATTGTCACAAYTGATGCAAGTCAGTATGGGATTGRCGCAGTTCTTCAACAGAACGACGACAATGGTTACAGACCGATTGAGTTTATGTCTGCACGATTGCCATCTGAAAAGGTTGCTAATTCTACCTATGAAAGGGAATTGTATGCGTTAGTCTGTGCCTTAGACACCTGGAAACACTATCTATTAGGGAGACACTTCACTGTGTATTCAGACCACTCTACCCTGAAGTGGATAAAGACACAGCCTAGGCTCTCTGATAAGCTAGTACGATGGTCTGCATTCATTAATACTTTTGATTTTGAGTTGAACATTATCAAAGGTAAGTCTGACGTGGTTGCAGATGCATTGTCTAGAAAATGTGATTTCTTTGGTGCCATTGTCTCTTACCTAGATGTTGGGAATGATCTGAAAGATAAAATTCGTCAAGGCTATGTTAATGATCCTATATGGAAACCTATCATGGATGTCCTTGCGAAAGACCAAAGTCTACTTCCCAACTATAAGATAACTGATGGTTTGCTTTTCTTGTTGGACCAAACTGAACAACGATTGTGTATTCCTCACCAGAAAGAAATCAAAGTCTGCTTATTGGGGAATGTCACGACGCCGAAGGTCATTTTGGTTTCAAGAAAACCTACGCTGAGGTTAGAGAACGCTTTGAATGGAAGGCATTGAAAGAGGATGTACTAACTTATGTTTGTACTTGTCTTGTGTGTCAGAGAAACAAACCCTCACATGAGAATCCACTTGGTCTTCTCAGACCATTACCAATTCCAAGCGAACCAGGTGAATCTATTTCCATGGATTTCATGAGTCTCACCAAAAGTCAGAATGGCAATAGTCAAGTGATGGTGATCGTGGATCGTTTCTCTAAGTATGCTATGTTCATTCCCTTACCCGCAGAAGCGAGAACGGAACTTGTGATCCAAAAGTTTCAGATGCGATGGGTGACTGAGTATGGTTTCCCTTTATCCATTGTATCTGATCGAGMTACYAGGTTCACAAGTATGCCATGGCAAAAGCTGATGGAGGCATACGGTACACGTCTAACCATGTCGTCAGGTAGACACCCTGAAACGAATGGACAGAGTGAACAAATGAACCGTTTGTGCCAACAGCTTCTGCACATGTATATAAGACCCGATCAAATAGATTGGGATGAGAACTTACCTAAAATAGCAAGTGCATACAATAGTAGTGTTCATACCTCTACAGGACGAACACCTAAGGCACTGCATGAAGGGTGGAAACCAAGCGTCCCATTGATGTATTGACAAGGGACCAGTTTCTTAGGTTACCTCCAGGGACCCGAGAATACGCAGTATTGTTTCAAGAAGACATTAAAAAGGTAAAGGACAATCTAAAGAAAGCTCAGGATCGGATGATCGAACAAGCTAATAAACATCGACGACCATCAACGTTCAAAGAAGGTGATCTGGTCTGGGTCAAGTCTAAAGAGTTTTCACTAGAAAAAAATGTGTCTCAGAAACTTCTGCCTGTCTATTTTGGACCCTGGGAAGTTCTTAAAGTGATTGGAGATGCAGAGGGATCGTTCCACAAAATTGATATACCCCCTCATCTCAAGACCTATTCTGTCTTTCATGCGTCCAAGTTGCTACCTTACGTAGAAGGAGATGAATTCCCCCATAGACCATCTATGATACCGCCAGATATGGATGGCGGATATGAAGTGGACCGAATTCTAGAACATGGGTTCTTCTCTACAGGTGCACGTGGACGACCCCAGAAGCAATTCAAGGTACGTTTTAAGACTCAAGCACCATCTGAGGACAGATGGTTTAGTAAAAGAGAACTCCTTGAATCTGCTCCTGATATTGTCTCTRCTTATGAACRWGGGTTGAAGTCTTAAATGTTTCTGCGATGGAACTCGAAAATTGGGTCGGCAGGAATGCAGTAACCCTGTTCAGCAGCAGACCGGGGCTCAGAACTTCGCCCCCGGTAAAAACACAGACTCAATTGTCTGTGCTGGAGTATGTGACCGAGACATGCCCAGCCTGAGTCTGTCGAGGAGGCTGTGTGACCGAACGCGGCACAAAGGAAACAGTCAAAGTCAACTGTAGAGTCAAAGGTACTGCGCCCAGGCCTATGGTCGGATACATTCACTTGTTGTGTGCAGGTACCCAGACAGCATTCAGGGCGGGAGGAATACAGTTTCTGGCCAATCTGGGCCCTCATTCACATCGAGATCTGGACGGTGCAGGACTTCAGCACCCGGGGTCCAGACCCCGCATCCACGCTACTTAAGAGTTGACTTCCTGGCTGGAGGGGCATTCGGTCTTGTGTCAATGCTGCACGCATTGACTTTGACATTGACGCTGCGACGCTGCGACATTGGCTTGACGCTGGCTCTATGCTGGCATAGGAGGAGGATGGCAAGGCGCTGCTGGCTGGCATAGTGGCTGGCTGGCGATGGTCTTCTGGGCATGCTGGCGTGGCAGCTGTCATGCGCCATTGCTGACCTGGCCGCTGCCACCTGTATATGATTGATGACGTGGCGGGCTGCGAGATTGATGAGGCTGTTCTGATTCTTCATCACTTCGGAAGGGGATCAAGACTGTGGTTAACGAGGATACGTACCTGGTTGATGACGATACTCTCCAGTTCGCTGATGTAGACAGATTGACGTGCCACATGGCACATTGAGAAAGAACTTCAGACATTGTATTTAGTCTATTGATTGATGAGGTGGCGAGCAGGAGGAGGGACCCGAAGCAGAAGTGGGCTGTTGTCTTCTTCTCTCTCCTTTGTCTATTCTCCCCTTTTCCTCTTCGTCTGTGTATGTTTTCCACCTCAGTCTCTCTACACACATTTGCGATTGTTTGTCATTCATCAGCAGGTTGATAATCATATGGGCTGGTAATGTTGACGAGTATCATCACGTCTGGGCTCATTGCACAATTAGGCTAGCACACCCCACGATGCTTACCCTTGGCCGCCGCAAGAAGGATCAACCTTACAGGTACAGGGTCTACAATCAGGATTTCCAGGCCCCCCGGCGGGGCATGCAACCCTGTACACTCCACAAGAACCGCGGGAAAGCCTTTCCTCCAGCAGTTTTCATGCGCTAGGCTCCTACCATAGACCTAAACAGACATCAGCAGAGTCAAGCACGGACTCAAGATGACATCAACAGTCATTGCCACCAGCAGCATAAGCATCCAGGAAAGCAGCGGCAGATTCCGAAAACAAAGGAATTGCATAAAATAAAAGGCTCAGGGGTCGAAGCACTTCACTCGGGTCTTCGCTTGATGAAGTTCCTCGCCACTTGCCGCTCCGAAGCTACACGCTCCTTATCAATCCCCCTTTCCTCGCCACTTCTCTCCTCAATCGTCCCCAGTTCAGCTCCTCCCTTCGGCGTTGATCAGCACCGGCCTCTAGTTCCTCCTTGTGAGTGTAACAGTATGCTCCGATATCAGTGTAAGAACCCGAGTGATTTCAACACAGATCGCACTTGCAGCACACAGAAAACTCTGAGCATTCACCCCAAGCATCGAGATGACAAGTCAGCACATACGAGGATGAGAACCCCTCCAAACACTTTATATTGTACAATCAATGAGTTCGAATACAAGCAGTTAGTGGCCGCTATCGCCAGCATCAACAAGCAGGTAACCTCTCTCTCTCTCTCTCTCTCTCTCTCTCTCTCTCTCTCTCTCTCTCTCTCTCTCNTTCTGCGCATGTATATAAGACCCGATCAAATAGATTGGGATGAGAACTTACCTAAAATAGCAAGTGCATACAATAGTAGTGTTCATACCTCTACAGGACGAACACCTAACGCACTGCATAAAGGGTGGAAACCTAAGCGTCCCATTGATGTATTGACAAGGGACCAGTTTCTTAGGTTACCTCCAGGGACCCGAGAATACGCAGTATTGTTTCAAGAAGACATTAAAAAGGTAAAGGACAATCTAAAGAAAGCTCAGGATCGGATGATCGAACAAGCTAATAAACATCGACGACCATCAACGTTCAAAGAAGGTGATCTGGTCTGGGTCAAGTCTAAAGAGTTTTCACTAGAAAAAAATGTGTCTCAGAAACTTCTGCCTGTCTATTTTGGACCCTGGGAAGTTCTTAAAGTGATTGGAGATGCAGAGGGATCGTTCCACAAAATTGATATACCCCCTCATCTCAAGACCTATTCTGTCTTTCATGCGTCCAAGTTGCTACCTTACGTAGAAGGAGATGAATTCCCCCATAGACCATCTATGATACCGCCAGATATGGATGGTGGACCGAATTCTAGAACATGTGTTCTTCTCTACAGGTGCACGTGGACGACCCCAGAAGCAATTCAAGGTACGTTTTAAGACTCAAGCACCATCTGAGGACAGATGGTTTAGTAAAAGAGAACTCCTTGAATCTGCTCCTGATATTGTCTCTGCTTATGAACGTGGGTTGAAGTCTTAAATGTTTCTGCGATGGAACTCGAAAATTGGGTCGGCAGGAATGCAGTAACCCTGTTCAGCAGCAGACCGGGGCTCAGAACTTCGCCCCCGGTAAAAACACAGACTCAATTGTCTGTGCTGGAGTATGTGACCGAGACATGCCCAGCCTGAGTCTGTCGAGGAGGCTGTGTGACCGAACGCGGCACAAAGGAAACAGTCAAAGTCAACTGTAGAGTCAAAGGTACTGCGCCCAGGCCTATGGTCGGATACATTCACTTGTTGTGTGCAGGTACCCAGACAGCATTCAGGGCGGGAGGAATACAGTTTCTGGCCAATCTGGGCCCTCATTCACATCGAGATCTGGACGGTGCAGGACTTCAGCACCCGGGGTCCAGACCCCGCATCCACGCTACTTAAGAGTTGACTTCCTGGCTGGAGGGGCATTCGGTCTTGTGTCAATGCTGCACGCATTGACTTTGACATTGACGCTGCGACGCTGCGACATTGGCTTGACGCTGGCTCTATGCTGGCATAGGAGGAGGATGGCAAGGCGCTGCTGGCTGGCATAGTGGCTGGCTGGCGATGGTCTTCTGGGCATGCTGGCGTGGCAGCTGTCATGCGCCATTGCTGACCTGGCCGCTGCCACCTGTATATGATTGATGACGTGGCGGGCTGCGAGATTGATGAGGCTGTTCTGATTCTTCATCACTTCGGAAGGGGATCAAGACTGTGGTTAACGAGGATACGTACCTGGTTGATGACGATACTCTCCAGTTCGCTGATGTAGACAGATTGACGTGCCACATGGCACATTGAGAAAGAACTTCAGACATTGTATTTAGTCTATTGATTGATGAGGTGGCGAGCAGGAGGAGGGACCCGAAGCAGAAGTGGGCTGTTGTCTTCTTCTCTCTCCTTTGTCTATTCTCCCCTTTTCCTCTTCGTCTGTGTATGTTTTCCACCTCAGTCTCTCTACACACATTTGCGATTGTTTGTCATTCATCAGCAGGTTGATAATCATATGGGCTGGTAATGTTGACGAGTATCATCACGTCTGGGCTCATTGCACAATTAGGCTAGCACACCCCACGATGCTTACCCTTGGCCGCCGCAAGAAGGATCAACCTTACAGGTACAGGGTCTACAATCAGGATTTCCAGGCCCCCCGGCGGGGCATGCAACCCTGTACACTCCACAAGAACCGCGGGAAAGCCTTTCCTCCAGCAGTTTTCATGCGCTAGGCTCCTACCATAGACCTAAACAGACATCAGCAGAGTCAAGCACGGACTCAAGATGACATCAACAGTCATTGCCACCAGCAGCATAAGCATCCAGGAAAGCAGCGGCAGATTCCGAAAACAAAGGAATTGCATAAAATAAAAGGCTCAGGGGTCGAAGCACTTCACTCGGGTCTTCGCTTGATGAAGTTCCTCGCCACTTGCCGCTCCGAAGCTACACGCTCCTTATCAATCCCCCTTTCCTCGCCACTTCTCTCCTCAATCGTCCCCAGTTCAGCTCCTCCCTTCGGCGTTGATCAGCACCGGCCTCTAGTTCCTCCTTGTGAGTGTAACAGTATGCTCCGATATCAGTGTAAGAACCCGAGTGATTTCAACACAGATCGCACTTGCAGCACACAGAAAACTCTGAGCATTCACCCCAAGCATCGAGATGACAAGTCAGCACATACGAGGATGAGAACCCCTCCAAACACTTTATATTGTACAATCAATGAGTTCGAATACAAGCAGTTAGTGGCCGCTATCGCCAGCATCAACAAGCAGGTAACCTCTCTCTCTCTCTCTCTCTCTCTCTCTCTCTCTCTCTCTCTCTCTCTCTCTCTCTCTCTCTCTCTCTCTCTCTCTCTCTCTGTGCTGTCAATGCTTCAAGCGGTCAACCTCACTTGCTCATTGTCTCTCTCTCTCTCCAATCCTTGGACCGCTCACTTTCACTTCCTGAATACACACTCACTCTCTCACTACCCTACCTCACTATGTGGACGACTTCTTTCCTCTCAACCCTGGCTATGGTTCCTGTCACCCTCGTCTTCCTTCGCCAACCTCGGACTGCCCAACCCGTAGGTCGCACAAGCTCTACAGCAGAGCTTCCGCAACATGCGAATTGACAAGTGTCCCGAACAGGTACTGTAGCATCTTTCAATTGCAGCTCTCGGTGGTCTTTGTCCGCTCGCAACTGTAATGGTCCCTGTGGCCTGTCGGCTACAATTGTTAGTTCCTAGAGTCGCCAGACTCCTCTTGGATGCTCCTGCGACACATGAGTTTTGGGACTGTGGACTATTCTGTTGGGTACCGGGCCAGACTTCTACCAACCTGTGGCTTTTAAACTTCTAGACCCTACTGGACTCTACAGGACTCCCACAGGCCTCTAGGACCATAAGACTGAAACCTACCGGGACCCTTGGGACTAGGTTCAACTGGGACCCATGGGACTGGAACCAGGTGGGACTCTGGAACCAAGACTCAGGACGATGACACAGCCTGAAATCCTTTCAGTGGGCTTCTTTCTAATAGCTGAAGATGTCAATCTATATAGTGTATTGGACCTATTGGTATATATTTGAACTGCTAGTACATCGCCCAGGCAAACCTGAGAACCGAAATCGAGCCAATCCGAAAATTTGGGAGGCCAGGGGCTAAAGGACCACAATGGAGGACAATGAACCATCCATTCAAGTGTAGTTGAATTTGGCTCAGCTGCCCAAGCCGGCACCAGCCAAAAGAAAAGAAAATCCGCTGTGCTGGCGTTTCTGCAAAGCTTGGCACGCAAGGGGAATCCGCCCTGCCAAACAGAGGTGCAGATGTAGTGGTAGTTGAAGTATGCTGTTAGTACGTTGGTCTGTTCGATTCAAAGGGGTTCGGAATTTCAAGGTGAACTTCAACCGAAAGTTGTTTGGAAATTGCAGTGCAATGTTACAGTTTTCAAAATTTTCATGTCTTTTTTTGGACTCTTTTAATATTTTGCACTGAAACTGCCTGGGACTCTGCCTGAACCCTGACCGGGTGGATACCCACTGCTTGGCCTGCGAGCATAGTTGTTAGCAATTTCAAATTTATTTACACAACTGTAAGGGTTGACGTTGTGCTTGTGGCATGTGGTTTTTGTCTTCTTTTTTTTGTCTCATATTTGTACGACTTGATTTCAGCCAATCTGAGGAAAGAAGCTGGTCCCGTCAGCATGACATTCAACATCCCAATGTACACAGCCTCTCGTTTACAGGTAAGAAGGGCACACAGCCGCTCATGCCATCCTGTATGCACCTGACTGCAATTCTGACCAGATTGGTTGAGTAAGTCCTAGCGTGAGCATGTTCCAAGCATCCCTGGCCGCTACCTCTCTCAGCTCTCTCCTCTGTCCCTATACCTGCTCCCCTAGTGTGAGTATGCCGAATGTGACAATTAGCTTCTCCTGGCTCTCCCTCTCTTCTCTCTTCTCTTGTCCGCCCGAAATTCTTTACTTTTTCTGTTGTCCAGATTGTTAGCTGATGCTCGTTGCAATTAATCAGCTCAGTTCACACATCTCAGAGGACACAGCAGGCAAACCACAGTGGGCAAAAAATCTCTTGCTGCCTCCTCTCTCAGCTCCCTCTTCTCCCTCCATAACTGCTCTGTCCCATTGAAAAATAAAGAAAAAGCTGCTCTGTTCGTGGTGGATATGGCTGCTTCCCTTGTGCCTGAATCTCCATGCTTCAGACCATAACATAACCCATCCATTCTCAGCCCCAAGCTATAATGCCTCTCTTTCCTTCACCTATGTCTTGTCCTCAGGTTGTTGACAACCAGCAGGCAGTTGTTAGTGTGAGATCAAAGATGCAGTGCCTATGCTGTCAGATAAGCATAAAAGACTCCTGCAATCTCTCTCTTGAATCCGCAAACGCAAGGGTCTATGTTAGCTGAGACTGCAGCTGTTGAACCCGTGGTACAGATCCAGAGTTTCTGTGCAGTTAAGACTGCCATTGTTGAAGGGTCTATGTTAGGTGAGACTGCAGCTGTTGAAGTGACGAACGCTCCGAAGACCATGAAGGCGACCCTTATGGCCATCAGTTCAAGCGGCCCGAAAGTCATGAAGCGTCCGGGAGTGACGAACGTCCCAAAGACCATGAAGGCGACCCTTATGGCCATCAGTTCAAGCCGCCCGAAAGTCATGAAGCATCCCGAAGCGACCCGAACGTCCCGAAGACCATGAAGGCGACCCGTATGGCCATCTGTTCAAGCGGCCCGAAAGTCATGAAGCGTCCCAGAGTGACGAACGTCCGGAAGACCATGAAGGCGGCCCTTATGGCCATCTGTTCAAACGGCCCGGAAGTCATGAAGCGTCCCGGAGTGACGAATGTCCCAAGACTGCAGCTGCTGAAGTCATGGTACAGATCCAGAGTTTCTGTGCAGTTAAAACTGCCGTTGTTGAAGGGTCTATGTTAGGTGAGACTGCAGCTGTGAAGTCGTGGTACAGATCCAGAGTTTCTGTGCAGTTAAAACTGCCGTTGTTGAAGCTGCGTTACAGATCGGGGCCAGGGCTTGATCCCTGGACCTCACACTGGGAACCATAACGAGTGAGCTGTTGTCTTAGTGTGCGGTAAAGTACCTTAGAGTGTGGTAAAAGCAGCTGTGAAGTGCATTAATGAATCATGGACAGATCTTTGGAATTTGGAGGTGCTCTCCTCTTTGTATTGCCCCTGTCCGCAACTTTCTTTTGGTTTGTGGTAACACAATGGAAATCTCTCTCTCTCTCTCCCTCTCTCTCTCTCTCTCTCTCTCTCTCTCTCTCTCTCTCTCTCTCTCTCTCTCTCTCTCTCTNTGTGTGTGTGTGTGTGTGTGTGTGTGTGTGTGTGTGTGTGTGTGTGTGTGTGTGTGTGAGACATGGCATGAATGTAACTTGTGGCACAAACTCACTTGTTGAGCTTATGCTATGCAGTAGTGTGACTCAGGGTAAACATAACTAGTGGTACGATCTGACCGGTTGAACCTGATGTTGCACTGGTTGAACTCATGCTATGCAGGTGCGGTACCTCCAAATTGTCAAGCAATCGCGGACATATAATCCTTATCGCTGGGTGCGATATGTTACACATGCTAGCTCATATGTCATACGCCTTTGATGCTTCCCTGAAGTGTCAGTCAGATCGGCAGGTCTCAGCCGTCGGATTTCTTGCTGCCGTGTCGGCAGAAACACATCTTGATCGCACGCAACTATATGCGGATGATCATCTCTGACTCGAGGTTGTTGAGATTCCCTTTTTCCCTCTGAGACTTTGTGAAGTTTGACTTGAATAGAGTTCGGCAATAAAGTTTGGTAGCAGGGTTCGTTCCAAGCAATTGTGCATTGTGAATACAGCAGATCGTCGAATAGAGTTCGGCAATAAAGTTTGGTAGCAAGGTTTGTTCCAAGCGGTGTGAACTTTCATTGTTTTCATCATGAGAATATATGGCCAATACATGGTCCCAGGGATGTTATTCCCAGTTTTTTGTTTTTGATTCTTTTTCCCAAAAAGAGGAACTCAAAGGTCTTTCTTCTTTCCTTAAAACCACCAGTACACCCGGGCCTGCAGGCGCTGCACTGCGCTTCGAGCTTTTTGGAACCTCCAGTGGTGCAGTCCTTTCTTTTTTGGCTGGTGCCGCCAGCCATTGTGGTCCGGCAGGCGGAAGCCGCAAAATTTATGGAGTAGGCGACAAACAAATTTCTGCAAGGCTGGGGCGGTGCACTGGTGGTTTAGACAGAAGTTGATGGTCAGTCCTCCTGACCTCTCCTGCTGTTATAGTTTTTCTGGGTATCAACGTTTTGATAATTGTTAACTACTATTGAGTAGGGTCAAATTATCTATGATTAGATTATCATAAATTTTAAAAACACATTAGAAGTGCTTGAAGGATTATTGATCAGCAAAGGACAGCAATAGAAGTTATCAAAACACTCTGAAAACGCAACCATTCCACATCATGCACTAACTAATGGCGCATAGTCATATCTTTTTGAAATGTTCAAAATCACACCATAAGGCCTCGCTCCACTACACAACATTGTACATGCATTTGGACGCCTTTGTGGACCAGATGCATTCAAAATGCTCGAATCATCCGAATGCACCAGGTCCAGAAAGCGCCCTAACGTATGAAGTGATGTATGAAGTGTTGTGTAGTGGAGTGAGGCCCATAGGTAAGTGTAGACACGAATTTAACCTTTTCTTGAAGCTCAAATATTATCAATGTACCAAGCTACACTTTGATCCGAAAGCGACTCAAGTTCGCCAGAAGAACAACCTGAACTCTGTAAACGTCAGCGGGCTTGCACTGTATTCTTTTTTTTTTTCCCACCCACACACACTCCGCCCCTTCTATTCTGAGCGGCACCAGTCTGGTTGCTTATCACTGGCAGGCATTGTTTTCAGACGGCAAGTAGGGAGAAAAAGAGTATGAGGGTCAAGAGCCCAGACGACCAGCACAATATACCCTCACCCCTGTGGCCCTAGCTGCCTGCCCGGGGGGGGGGGGGGGGGGGGGGGGGGGGGGGGGGGGGTGCCCCTGCTCGTCTCCAGAGTACGAAAGCATCTAACCCGGAAGAGAAGTCCATTCTGGTAGGGAAACATCCCAAGGTACCCAGTCGCTCAAAATAGATACGCTCCCGGTAAGCCTACCCTAGCCCGTGCGTCAAAAGGGAGCCCTCTCGGGTTGCCAGTAGCAGTTGTCCTGCACACCTCCTTCACCTTACACCCTTCCTGTGTTACCCTCTCATCCTTCCATTGTCTTATTCCGTTCCCCTATTTACAATCCCCTACCTGCATCGCCTACTTAGCCTCATATTCATAGCTCCCCTACAGTCACTACTCTCCATTCTCCCAGCTCGGGTTACCAGGTTCCAATTCCTGCTCTATCCACACCACTATGCTACCCCACTCCCCTTGTCGTACCCCTCAAAACCTAAACCTACCACCTGCCCTGCCAATCTTTCCTCACTTGTTTCCCCCCATGTATTAACCAGGTAATCACTCTATCTACTAGACACTTGACAATGTAATAGCCTGAATTAACTAACTTCCACCGCACCACATCAGCCCTCCAAAACTCCGTCCTGCAGTCTGGTGAGCTCTCTGCCCCAACTGTCCATATCTTTCCCAGACCGCCCAAAACTTACCCATATGCTCCGGCCCTTTCCTCTTATATCGGAGAAAACCCACTATCAAAACCAACCTCACGCTTTCATTCCATGCAGTCCACATGGCCGAAAGAAGTGCCGGCCGCAGTACTTTGGCCGCGTACAACTTTGTCCTATCTGTATGGTCCATTCCTACGACTGTTCCCAACAGGATCACAGAGGTGTGTTCCTCCATGACCCTCAGTGGAGTACAGCCTTCGGCCATCTGCCCCCACCATTCCTGAAACGCCTGTACCATTGGGCTGCAATAACCATGCCGTATGTCTCCTAGATTGTCGGAGGGCCTTACCTGGCCGCACTCAGACCCAGGCCGAAGGGGGGAAAAGAACCCCACAAAAAGATCCAGGGCCTGAACGTGAGACAGTTGACAAAAGTCAACTGTCGGACATCCAACAGTCAAAGTCACACAGTGTACCCAGCCCAGGCCGCTGGTCAGACACACACACTTGTTTGTATGCCGGTACCCAGATAGCATCAGGACAAACGGGGAAATCTGCAACTGTACAATCCAGGCCCTCGGCTGTGAGCCAATCTGCACGACTGTGGAAAGGGGACCTGAGGCCAGACAGCCTCACCAAATGCTACATAAGGCTGGGTCTCCGGATGGTCAACATCCAGTCTTGCTATGCTGCTTTGACGCTGGCTCGACTCTGACTGGACGCTGGCATTGACCCTGGCTCGTGCTGGCGAAACGCTGGCTTGAGCTGGCTGTGGGCAGGCGCTGTGGACAACGACGTGGGACTGTGGCAGCATGCTGGCGCTTTCTGTTCTGTGCGCCAGGCATTGCTGATGTGGCGCTGCCACCTGTCTACCCTGCTGATGTGGCGCATGCCACTTGTCTACATTGCTGATGTGGCGCATGCCACTGGTCTACATTGCTAATGTGGCGCATGCCACTTATCTACATTGCTGGTGTGGCGCATGCCGCACTGGTCTACATTGCTGATGTGGCGCTGCCAACTGTCTACGTTGATGATGTGGTGCATGCCACCTGTCTTTACATCTGACATGGCATTGGCCATGCTGTCTACATGAGGACTGGTTGCGACAAGGAGGGGATCGGGATCTGCGGATGATTGGGATCGGGTACTCACTTGAGGTTGACGTCGTTACTGTATTCTGCTGTTGTCTTCATGGTCTGCACGAGATAAGAGTGCCACGTGGCACTTCTGGGTGATCAGGACTTATCATCCTTGTTATCGTATACTGGTTGATGGCGTGGAGGCGAGAGGAAGCCCGGAGAAGAAGTGGGTTTGATTGGATTACTATGGTGTGATCATTGTTTCTCTCTTCCACCTTCTCCTCTGTCTCTCCTCCCTCCACTCTCTTTGTCTATTGGTAATGAGATACTGTTTCAGATATCACTTCACGTTAACTGGAGACTTTGTGCAGATCTGAGACTACTTGTGCTTTGACGTCTGACGAGTATCTGCCAGACCGGGTTCATTGCAGGGCATTCTACAAACAAATATGGAATTGTTTCCAACTTCCACTTGGTCGGATCCAGCTGTGAAGGTGTCTCCTTCTGCTGACTTTTGGACGCTAGCCACTGTGCAGTGGGGATTGCAAGATGATATATCATCCATAGCAAGCCGGCCTGCTTTTGATCTGGAAGATCCCGCAAGATTGCCAATTGTGTCTGCCATTTCCTATGGCCCCATCACTCCAGGTGGGCCGTTGGAATCCAATCTCGCTTGGCCCACCTGCTCCTGAGTTCACCCAAGATGTCCACCGAAGAGAGCAATGACTTGTACATGATCTTGGTGGTCACCTGGTGCAGAGGCATTTTCCTGCTCTTGTGCTGCTGCACCGGCCAAGTCCAATTTGGGGGTCCACCACCAAGGCCCGTCTTGCAATCTGCACATTTAACGTCCTATATTCCATCTATCTCGCAGACCGAAACCGTTTCCACCTCGGGACTCAGCATGACAAGTCGCGGAGCACCCATGTCCCTCTCAAGCGGCTCAACCAGTCCCAACCCCCCTATGACATTGTCCCTATGGAACACTCTGAGTTCCCCTTGCAGCGTGACTTTTTCCAGAAAAAAACAGTCGCTGGGGGGATTTGCTCTCCTCACCGCTTCACCCATTCTCCATGAGCTACCTGGGGACCCTGTAACAGTTCCACCCACTGGTCTGGGACTGCCTGACAAAGGGCCATAAAGCGCGCATGCATTCCTCTGTACCTGATGCGGGAGAAGCACCGCCATCTGTTTGGGGGTATACCAATCCATCCTAGCGTCATCCCACAGCTGGCCGATCTTAAAAATGCCACATTCCACCCACTGCTTGCCAAATGCCCCTTTTGCACCCTGCCAGTGGAAAACATCCCCCTGCAAGTCACAAATATATGGGTTCTCGAGCAAGTATTGATTGAAAAGCTCATCCGCAGTGTTCGGGGGAGAACAAGAGAGCTGTATTTTCCGCCACAGCCCCCCCCCCCCCCCCCCCCCCCCCTCTGAATATGGCAAAGCAGGCAGCTACTCCTGAGGCTAAGAGCCACCATCTGCGGGAACCGCCTTAACGCATATGCCAAGCGCTCCCGTGCTATACCTGTCCAGACCTCCCCCACATTCCCCAAAAGATACCACAATAAGTTACAAATGTGCAGGGCCATAATCTTCAGTTGTGGGCCAATGATACCCAGCCCCCTCCCGTGCTTGAGGTGGATTAACTGGGCCAAGCCACCTGGGCAATGCCATCCTATGTTCATGTTACTAGCCCAAAGAAACCAGTGCACTGCCTGCCTCAAGATCTGGAACGTCCGCTTAGTTGGCATGTGGATTGCCCCCGCGTACCATAGTGCTGAAAAGACCGCGTTCTTGATGACCAGCGCCTTGCCGTAGCATCCCATAGATGTCCTAGGACACCAGGTCGCTAGTTTGGTCACTGCTTCGGCTCCAAATTTGCCATTTGGGAGCACCCATCATCCGCAGGGGTCACCATTGCTCGCAAAAAACAAACCCAATCACCCTCCTGCAGGGTGGGCACACCCATCCCTCTGTTGGGGGGGGTGCCTGCAGAGATCACCGCGCATGATTTGTCCCAGTTTACCCGAGCCCCCAAGTACCTGCAGAAGGTTGCGAGATCTGTCGTCCAAAGCCACAACTGCTGTACCGCTGGTGGGATGATGGCCCATCTATCCTCCGCAACGACCGTGCATTTTAACACTGCCCGGTTCCCACATGCAGCCCCTGCAGTAGATCATTAGCTTGAAGAATATCGTGAAGTGGTTCAGTATACAGCACAGACAGTGCTGGTGACAGCTGACACCCCTGATGTATCGAGCGGGTGACCTGGATCGGTGAGGATCTAACCCCATTCACCTGCATGGCTGTCTGAGCTGAGGTCAACAACTGGAAGGTCCGACCACAGACGCGCACCCCAATCCCCTGTGCTGCATACCGCAAAAGAGAAACTCCCACCGAACCCTGGCGTATGCCTTTTCAAGATCAGCATGATAAAGGCCAATCGTTGCGCCATGCCCTCAGGCCGCTGCTAGGCCTGCCGAGCCAACACAATATTCGAGACAATTGGCACAGCTGAACGAACCCTGTTTGGGGTGCGTGAATGAGGGCAGGCAGGATCCGATTTAGCCTATTTGCCAATACTTCGACAAGGATCTTATAAAGTGCGTTTGGGATGGAGACAGGTCTCCATCGACGGCCTGAGCTCCTTGTATAGCTCCATAGGTACCCCGTCCAAACCTGCTGCCTTTTCCCGCGGAAGTTCCATAATTGTCTACCGCGTGGGCGTGGGAAATGCAGCCCTAAGGTAGCCAAAGGCCCAAAGCAACTGGACTAAGCAATCGCACGAGAGAGAGAGAGGGGGGGAAGGGGGGGGGACTACCAGAGAGAGAGAGAGAGAGAGAGAGAGAGAGAGAGAGAGAGGCTGAATGGCAAAAATGGAATATGGGTCGAATTGCGGCCGCGATCTATTTTGCGGATAGAATGATTTTTGCTTCATTTATTTAATATTTTTCCTACCAAGATCCCTAGCTACGCCGAACCTCCCGGGCCCTTCCAGACTTCAGGAACACTGGAATTCTCCGGATGATGCGGAGGATCTGGACCGGTTGTCCCCTAAGTGTGGTAACTTGGTAAGTGATGGCAGAGTCATTCATGGTTCACGAATCATGAATGACCGCCCCAAAGTCGGCTCTCTCTCTCTCTCTCTCTCTCTCTCTCTCTCTCTCTCTCTCTCTCTCTCTCTCTCTCTCTCTCTCTCTCTCTC
>BFEA01000192.1:1024178-1048289 GCA_003427395.1 Chara braunii
TGCGCACGCTTAGTCCAGTTGCTTTCGCTACCTTAGGGCTGCGTTTCCCACGCCCACGCGGTAGACAATTATGGAACTTTTGCGGGTAAAGGCAGCAGGTTTGGATGGGGTACCTATGGAGCTATACAAGGAGCTGAGGCAGTCGATGGAGACCTATCTCCATCCTGAACGCACTTTATAAGGTCCTTGTCGAAGTATTGGCCAATAGGCTGAATCGGATCCTGCCTGCCCTCATTCACCCATCCTAAACAGGGTTCGTTCCGCGGTTTGTTCCGAGCGAGCGAGCGAGCGAACGAGAGAGAGAGAAAGAGAGAGAGAGGAGGAGGGGGAAGAGGAGGAGGAGGACGACCATAACAGAGGGCAGAGATGACAACGAGAGCGCGCGCGCGAGAGAGAGAGAGACTGACCTGCTGGTCGTCGTGCAGCTGCTCGCTACTCCACGTGCTGCTCCACGCGTGCACATCCCGCGCAGCTGCTGGCTACTCCACGCACTGTTCGACATTGCCGGTACGGTGAGATGGCTGATTTCAGAGGGACAGTTGGACGCGAAGGAGCAAGGGGGTGCCTTCAAAAAATGGCGGCTGTGAACTGCCCCCCAACAATTAAAAAAAAAAAAAAAAAAAAAACGAAGAAACACATTCCATTTTCCACCCCTTCCGGAACGGTGGGCGAAGGCCGAAAAAAATATCGGCCATTTTTTTTTGGGCGGCCCGGGGCGTGAAAAAGTGCCCTGGCTACCCAAAAACAAATGGGTCGTTGGCCTGAGGGCCCGCCATCTGGACGGGTTACCGGAAACTGGTACCGGATGCCGGACCCTGGAGAGTCAGGATCCCTTAGCCGGGGTCCGGATTGTAGCTATGTAAAGATAACAACAAAATCTATGAGCACTACAAATTCAGGTTTTTTCATGCATTGTTCTGAGCGCGAAAAATTACTGAACTTGGGCTACTTTTCCGTTGGCCCACACATGGCTGAGTGGCAAAAATGGAAAATGTGCCGAAGCGGCGATTATTTCGTGGTCTTAATAAAATTTTGAAAATTTTCTGATATTTTTCCAGGAAAGACCATCACCTAATCTACGAAATCTCAAATTTTCAGATTTTTCTGTGAGTTCCTCTGAGCACAAAAAATTGGCAAAGTTGCCTCTTGCACCGGTCTCCTGTTTGGTTGAACCTTCCTGCGTCCTCCCGTTAGAACCCACTCCTCCCGTTAGAACCCACTCGTGCGCCGGTGCCCCGCCACTGAAAATGTGCCACCTTGACACATTATACCGCAGCCTTAGGGATGTGAAATGGCACCAGCACTTCGTCCTCCATGATTTGACGTTCCAAAATCTTGCTGTCCTACTGTTCTAGCCTTGTCTTCACCACATAGCATACCGCCACTACAGCCTGCTGCAAGATCATCCGCTCTGGGGACCAGCACTCTTCCTCAGTAAGTCTGATTAATATTCCAACACACACCCCGAGATCCCTCAGGCGGTTTCCCTCTGGGTCCTCCGGGGGGGCGAAGGGTCGTTAAGCCTTCTTCTTTCCATACTGCGCGAGGAAACGCCGGTGCACACGTTCCCCTACCGACAGCCACTCCTAGTCCACCTACCCCACCTCACTGCTTCTTCCTCCGCCCATTCCCTCCACGCTCTAACGGCGTCCACCCTTTCCCCCCACCACACATCAACCTTGTGACCCTCCTCAGGGCCCCTACCTAAGGCCGCCAGCCGCGCGGCGAATTCCTGGCCAGTTCTCAGGTGTGCTTCATATTTACCCTTAAGCCTGATCCTGAGTTGTTCCCGCATTACGTGCAGCGGTCTCATAATCCATTCCAACTGGGAGCAATCCTGCGGCTGCCGACTGAACCAGCAGTCCCAATGTTGCCAAACCAGCGGCGCAAACTCCTGGCTATGAAACACGCAAGACGGCACTGTGTTCTTTGGAAACCTTATTTATCAAGATGGCGGCGCGACAACCTGAACAGTGCTTTTGGAACATGCCGTGTTTTCTCTTCCCTTGTGGGATTGTGACGAGCCCCATGCCCTGCACGCGAAACACGGCCACGTGCGTCTTTGTACAACAGGTGACATATTGGCCGCTCGATTTGCATGTCCAATCCAAGAAGGTCCATTCACTCTCAGAATCCAATCTTTCAGACTTTGTATCATGATCCCAATTTGTATGCTCGGGGTGGCATGTAGTCCTGGAGGCTTTTATTGAAAACCCTAACCCCCATGCCACTTGGAATGTCTATTCCATTCATTTCAAAAAGGGTGTACACTGTACGGTACTAAACTTGCTTTGAATGACCTGATATCTTATCTGCTTAAGCTGCCAGTGCCAATCCCACTGCCGAAAAACCGTAGCCGTGCTTTCCATGTGCCGCTGTCGCAGGGACCGGTTTGGGGTCGATATATTTCCTGCTACGGTTGGCACTGGCGGTTTATGTAGTGAAAGAAACAAAGTCGATATGAAAAGAATGAGGGAACAGAGTCTATCAACTGCAGTGAGAGCACATCTGCATCGTTACACCTCCTCCAAGGCTTTGAATCTTAGTCAGAATCGCAATATGTGATCCTTTTCAGTTTCTGAATTTGCTCAGTATTGCACAGTGCAAGCCAAGCGGCCTAAGGTTGTGGGGGAAACGGACCCTGCCCGAGGCCAGAGCAGAAAATAGGCCCTGGGCCTCCGTGAAATTTGGGGCCTTTGACGGTGTCAGACGTCCACTTTAGGTATAACCACAGCAGGCAGATGGACCTGCAACGGTTCAACCAGACCTCCCTCTTCGATCTGCAACAACTGAAAATCGAAGCAGGAGGGTTCTGGTCTAAAGCTGATGCATGTGCCGTCCTCACAAGGCTAATCAGCCAGGGGATCTTAATGCAGGGCGGCCTGCTAGATGAGGGCCCGTGGGTATAGGCTACAACCATCAACAACCAACAACATGCCAGCCCCCTTGTTGGAATAGACAGTGGATGGCATACGCGTGCTTTACAATAGAAGTAAGGAGTGGAAGCAGCACAAGCAAGCAGCAGATCTAGACGCGCAACAACCAATAACGAATGGATTGCCAAACCAGCGTTCGAAAAGTTAGCCCTTTGGAACGACATACCTCCCTCCTCGGTCTGGCACTCGTCATCAAATGATGTGATCCTGACCTTGTGGTAAAAGTCGGCGATTTTGGCACTTTATGACACAACCCTTCGCTCGCTGCAGCGCCAGGTGACCACCTTCCAATGGACTGGGGACCATGAACACGTGAATGTCATCAGTCGGATTGCATGCCAGTCTGTGATCTAACCAAAGGCCAGGGGAGACTTGGCCATTATAGCCCCGACCACCCAAGTTAAGGCTTTGGCCCTACAATGGATCAAAAGATTGCTTTTCAACCCTCAGACAGGCTGAGCAGCCCTGGCCTAAGAGCAAATCACACGGTTAGCCTGCATGGTCCCACGGGGCACATACCCTATGATGTGGCTGGAGAACAGTTTGTGGCCAATCCCAAAATGGCAAACGAACTCTCAACCTGGCGGAGAGACACCTGAGCGCCAGGCAGCTAGAGCGGATCTGCAAAACGACACGTTCTGGCCCAGTCTACTCAAGACATGGTGCAAGCTGCCTTACCAGCAAAAGTATCACCGCGATACTGAGAGGAAGTGTGCCAGAAGCCTCTCTTCAGCAAAAGATGGATCAAAGATGCGAATAACGACATTGTAGCAAACCCTGGTCAGTCCGAGTTGTCAAACTGGTCCAGTTCCAGGCCACCGGCCTGGTCCTGGCCCGGTAGATCCGTCGTCAGGTAGTCCCTTGGCCACCGGTATATCTCTCAGTTTGTTGCTTTGTTGAGGCTCTTGAATCTTGGTTCATTCACCATTCAACCAGTCCATCAAGCTGGAATTTCACTCTCCTTCTACCTCGTTTGTGTATTCAGTCCTCTCTGTCTGTCTCTCTCTCTCTCTCTCTCTCTCTCTCTCTCTCTCTCTCTCTCTCTCTCTCTCTCTCTCTCTCTCTTTGCATGTGCACCTGCCACGTGCGTTACACTGGTATCGGAGTGGGGTTTCAAACTCTGCTCCCTCCCTCCCTCCCCCCCCCTCTTGCCATCCCAGGTAGCTATCTCCAAGCTCCTTCTCACAACTGCATTTGGTCCTAATTGTGACCTGGTACATCCATCAACCAAGCCACTCCTCCTGGTTGAATGTATCGATGAAGTGTCTCGACCCAGCTGCCGCGAGCCATTCAAGTCGCCTTGACGAAACAAAGTTGTAACAAGGTTACACTCGGTGAACAACAGAAGGATTGATCGCTCATTCCGCCCCGTTCACGGGATTTCGAACATTCCCCTTGTTGTGCCCTCTTCTTCCCTGACCATTACCCCATCCACTCTCCTTACCTTCGCCACGCCATCAATTTGCCCGACATTCCTATTTTCCACCTTCTTCCTTTCTCCCGCTCAAGTCTTACCCATTTTCCCGACACCCCAATTCGCTCTGCCCTTGGTGCACCGTCTCACCAATTCGGACGCTTTTGCCCATCGTGTTGCTACTCCTTGCCTACCTTTCGTTCGTGCTGCGCAATACTCCCCGTTGCCCCCCTGCTCCGTTTCCCCCCCCAGCGCACACCATTACCCGACATTCTTTTCTCCCGACTTTGCCTTCGCACTTCGTAACTCTACTGTTGGTTTGATTGATTTCTCCCTCGGGCTACTGATCCATGTGCGAAAGTTTTTATATGCAATTGCAGAAGCAGATCAGCTGAGGGTGTTTGCTCGTTTCGTTGTAGTCTAGGCACGCGTGGTTAAGATGTCATTTGAACCCAAATGTTGTTCGTTCCCTAGGGCGCCGATCTCCTAAGCGAACGTTGGTCGACTAGGACGGTTTCAACCAAGCATGAAACATTAAGGTAATCCTAGTCCCTTAGATAGATCGATTGTAGTCAATTGAAAAAACATATCTATCTAGAGAGACAATCTTGTAATTATCGCGCGTGTATGCCAGTGGCAAAACAAATATCGTTAAGAGTCACGCAATCAAAAGAAATATACATACATATATATCTGATTCAGTCGTGCGCGAATGATTTAAACCACGTCCGAAAGAATACCACATTGGTGTATAAAATGATCTCAATTGGGTTTTTGGCTTGATGAGGCGGTCTGCCAAAGTCATTCCTCTTCACCCCTACGTGATAGAAGGGACCTAAGTTTGACTTCGTACGAGCGAGGGTCACCCTGCTTGGAAATAAGGCGATGATTGCAAATGATGAAAAATAACATCTTAACATAAATTCATAGACCTGGCGTAAACCTAAACTTACTAGCTAATGGTTGTTTGATTACATTGTCGTTAACTATTTACCCAGGCTGCTACTTTTGCACGAGGGTCAGGTCTCGTTTTTTATAGCATGTCCCTACCACGAAGGTAGTGCCTACGTACACCCCATTCAAAAGTAACAGGGCTTCTTATGGCGCCAGTTCCCTATCCGCCAATGGCACCTTAGGCGATCACTTGAAAAGTTGCTGATTCAGTCTCTCCTTTTTGCTCGCGAGTTGGAAAAAAATTGACACTCCTCTTTAGTCGTCGAACACCCAACCTTCTGGGAAGTGGTCCGGGGTATCCCTCCTTCGGGGTATCCTTCCTCTTCGAAGGTCACAAATTCAAATCCTGTAGGATGCTGAATTCTTCGCGAGAGTGGCCGAGTGGTTAAAAGCGACCGATTGTAAATCTGTCGAAGGTTATATTTCTATGTAGGTTGAAATCCTGCCTCTCCCATTTCGTGGCCTTTACATATTCATGAATTACATGTAATGTACTTGTGGGGGTGAAAGTCTAGGATGGATCTATTTTATTATTATCTGATGGTAATTCTCTATGTCTACTCTTCGTTGCAGGAAACTCGGATCTCAGAAGTCGGGTGGATAATACAGCAAGATACCCTGCTGTAGTACGGTTCATTTACGTTTTGTTTACTTAAGTACGATAGGTTTTAAATTTGTTCCTTCTGACATCCGCAAGTCTGTGCGGCCTCGCTGAAAGCGAAATACAACCGGCCACACCACCGGTCATCAACATTCCGGACGTTGCAAGCGTCGAACAGGTTTTAGCCCCTTGGCCATAGGTTTGGACTGAATTAGTATTTGGTAGAGGTATCAGTCTCATCAAGTCAGTTTTTAATTTTTTTTTTACAAAAGTAGAACATGATATTTAGAACTACCCAACATATACCCTTGTAAGGGTTTCTGCTCTGACACCAGCGCCACTTCTTTCCCCCTGACCACCCCCCCTTCCTGCTACGCCCCAACGCCATTCCCGCTCCCACGCTCATATCTCCCCTTCCGCAATCCTTCTTCCTGATCGTGTGCGCCCACCCCAACACCTTCCCTCCACCCACTTCCAACCTTACCTCCCACTCATGCGCGCACGTCCATCTACAACGCGGTTCCGTCCCTACTTCTCCCCATTACAATTGTGTCCCTGGTTGCATGCGCCTCCCTTCCCCATTTCCCCTGGTCCTCCCCAATCTTCCATCCCAATTGGACTCCGCCAACCCTGCTTCCAATTCCGCTCCCGTTTTTTTCCCCGCCTAACCATGCCTTCCCCCTCGGTGCTGAGCTTCCCGCCTTCTTTCCGACCCATTCATGCCTACACCTCGACACTTATCCCTACCAGGTGCATACCCTGTGTCTTTCGTCCCCCTTGCTGCCCCGATCTGTTGTGCAATTGCTTGATTTTTTTCCTCTCGATTTACCTCCCCTCCTAACATATTTCCCTTCCTCCTCTTTGTCGAGCTCCGCTGCTGTACTGATTCCCTCCTCCTTGCTTCGACACCCGCTCTGTATCCCGCTCTTTCTCATTTTCACTTCTTCCCACCCGCTTCACTCCGTTTTCTTGCTCTCTTTCCCACTCATCTTGTCTTGTAACCTCGATCCCCATCCCTCCCATTCAGACCTCCGTCCATTGCCCCTACTTCCCTGCCATCCTCTCTGTCATCACAAGCAAATGCGCGTCGAGATTGCACCCCCCACCGTCGTCAACAAGCATGTGACCTAGGCCAAGTATATGTTGAAGCTCACACTCGGGGGCACGTCTGTTAGGCGATAATGCAGGCGTCCTCCGGAGAAAAGACCGAACCCTCATTTGATTTTGATTTCCAATACGAATGCAAACTTCCCTTTCCTGTTGCTGCTATCACAACGGCTAGCAGAAACCCGTCATGTGTTAAAAACCAACCAAACAAACAAACTACCCTTTCTGAGTTGTAACCCTGATACCTCCACAACAACAAATTGTGCATGGTCTATCGATCCTCAAGCGTTTCCGAACTTGAAGCTTGAGGTGGCAAGTGCTCATAGCGGCGTCGTTTTCGATCCTTTGATGATGGCTCTTCTATCATTGTGAAGCAAACTTCAATGACTCTTCCATCATTGTCGAACAGACTCACCACATGTTGGTTTGCTTACCGCCAGCAAGTCGCACTGTTACTGCGCTCCATTAGTCTCCCAACCCCCATTCTTGCCGGACAAGTAAAAGGATTCCTCGCCCCCAAAGTCGTATACTCTTCTCTCCAAACCCCCTATCAATTCCAATAAATCCCCCTCTATGCGGAAAGGGTAACTGCGACTTCACCCTTGACTACCTCCCCTTGAAGACCGGTGACGGGCACGAACACCATGCTAACACGAATGTACCACAGTAGAGATGAAATATTGTGTTTGTTGTCCCCTGATTGTACCACATTCTAGGTTGGGGGACTACTCCATGGGGTGTCAATCTAACATCATTCCCTGTATTCGCAGAGGCTGGTCAGAAACGAGCCCAAAACATGTCCCTTGAGATGCAGGTGCTTAAACCAAGAAGGTTGTTTTGTATTATATGGTCAATAATATTGTCTTGTTAATGGTGAGGGTTCTCCCAACCAAGGATGTGTGGAGGCCCTTACACTTCGTCATGCTGTAGAAGGTCACGGTGGTGCTCCATAAAATGCCTTACAGCAACTTGTAGAATCTCCCAGATCAAGCTGGCGAGGACGCCACGAAGAAACAGAATGCTGCCCTGCGTGCCTATTTCCTACTAGTGATGGTCGGAGGAAATGTTTGGAAACTCGACATGGAATTTTTTGAGAAATGGGGGATGGGGAAACTGCTGGCCAACGACGAAGCAAAGTGGACCGTGAAGAAGAAGAAGGTCAAAGACGTTAAGTCGAGCGTTGCTTACATCAACATTGACAAGTTGGTCAGGAAGGAGGTCGTTTACAAAATACAAAATAAAGGAAACCCCAAAATATGATTTCTTCCAAGGGTTGGGCTCCTTAAAACCACCAGTACTTCCTAAGGTCGCAACGGTGTCGTACCAAATACGCTTACAGGGGTATTTGGCGTGTTTTCTGCAAGTCGCACTAGGGCAGCCTCGTCCGCTCAACGGCGCGCGCGCAACCTCCTCGCTTGGGTGAGCGGTGCGCATGGGGTATTGACGGCGAGGCGCAACCATGCGCAACTTGGGTGTGCGCGGCGTCACGGGCCAGCGGAACGGGCGACGTTTAATCTTTTTTTTTATTTTATTTTTTTTATTTGTTTTCCAAGGTCTTTAGCTCGGTGATCAGTTTGGAGGCCGACATCCAGACCGACAGGTCTGACTCAGCTACTAGATTGCCGGACATGGGTGGTCGCCGCGGTAGTCGAGGGCCTTGAGCACGCGTTTTTTGGTCAGACCGCTAGAAGTTTTGCATATTCGGGATGCTGGCGAAATTTCCCCTATCCTAGCGATGTCGGAGCACGGATCGAAGAGGTCAACGTACGTGAGAGCGCTGGAGACCGTGGTCGTGGCTTCTTTTGTTTCCCGTTTGAGAGTGTCAGTAGCATAAAGTGGAAGTGAATTGGAGAGTATTCTGAGCGGACCTATGGCACAAGCGGTTATCGGGTAGCTGAAAGTTCAGGAATGAAAATTCTCAAGTGAGAGTTTTGGGCAGTCTGAAAACCCTGAATGGTCCTGAAGTGGTGAAAGGTCGGACCCCTCCCACCTCAACCTTTAAAGTTCTCATTTGAATATTCGTTACTACCACGAGGATCTGCACTAGGACCCGTCTCACCTAGCTCACATTGCGGGTGTATGCAGGGGGCCTGCGCTCTCCTACTCAACGCAGCAGTGAAGTGGTGAAGGCCGGGGATAGGCCAGGCGCTACAGCACTCTCCATTTCGGGGCTGATAGAGTTGGCACAACTTGGTAGGGGAATTGTTACACATTCCTTAGCAGATTCAACTTAAGCGATCGCCGGCCTGTTGTATGCGACAACCACCGCCGTTGTGGTGTTCAAGTTAGCGCAGGTTGGTACCAACAGTGAGGCTGGCGAGAGAGGGGCAACGGAGCGGGAACATCAGAGAGGAGGACGAACCTAGACGGGCTTCTGCGCTGGGTGCATGCGCAGAAGAGAAGGGCACAGCGTCGGGGGAGAAGCGGCTATGGTGGATGCATGAGTGATTAGTTTGTTCGATTTTTATCAGAAACAATCGAGGGAAGATGCAAACCGTGGGTTGTTGCCCCGGGCGACTCGCATGACGGGGTTAGTTTTGAAGATAGGTTAGTAAGCTAGACGACAAAGCAAGAATGAGTTGCGCGAAGATGGGCGATGGAGTAGAAGAAGTGAGAGAAAAAGATGTTGATCTCACCCGTTTCTTGATGAAAACGGGCGAGGGAAGATTTGTTTCTGTGGTTTTCAGTCGATGCGAATCGATTGACGGAATCAGATTGGTAGTAGGAGAAACGTAGAATGAAGGAGAAGAAAAAAGGGTTGCGCGGAGGCTCTCGGAAACTGGCTATGGCAGGAGGGAAAACTCTCATATCTCATCCGATTCTTTATAGAATCGGACATGGTAAGATGCTATTGTGGGGTGTTCTAATAGGGCGAATACAGTGACATCGTTAGTTTTTGTATTAGGATGTTAGTTTGGTCAGGGTTAGCATTACGGGCTGCGCTCAGAGGAAGACTTGAATTTGGTGATGTATCTTTCCATACTTTAGGGGAAGATTCGTTTCATTTTGTTTTGTTTTCTTCGTTTGTTGTCTTACCGACCCGACTCTGAGAGCACTGTCACGCACACTTTATCTACGTACGACCGTCATCTCGATCCTCGTCCTCCATGCATCTAGCTCATCGTTGCGTACGCTGATACTAGGATCGAGCAGGGTCGTCACTACCGACATGGCGGTCAGGAACGTGGTTGTCGCCGACCTGATTTATCGTGTGCCTCGTTCCCGTCAGCTGATCCGTAGTTGTTGTCCTTCGTTCTTCCCCGCTTCTTCCCCTTCTAGTTTCGGTCGAACTTGGTCGTGAGACTGGCCAGGTGCGGCCACGTGAATCATGACCTCGTACTGCAAAAGGAAGAGGGGTGGCGGGTGTAGCAAGAGAGAGTAGGGGGGTGAAGGAAGAGGGGTCACGTGGGAGAAGAGTCGAGATGGTGATGTATCGTCACTAGTTTTGTGAAAAATTTCATTCGAGTTTTACTCATCTCTAACATGCTGCTCATATGATCGATAGTTGGGCAGAAAAGGAGTCGACGTCGTCTCCACGAGAAGTCACCCAGTGTGAGAAGATGAAGGCAGATTTCGGGGTTCCAATTTTGAACAGGCCAGGATCTGTCGTTAATTAAAAAGGAAAAGTCGGCAAGAAGATAGGAGGGGTGGTGGAAACACACACACCTGGTTGTATTCCTACAGAAGAGCCTTGTTCACCTACCCGCAGGGAGTTTGGTGACCAGGCGGATTGTTTGGTGGAAGCAGATCGTTGTCGAAGAAGACAAGGACGACAATGGAGAGTTTTACAGTAATCCGGAGGGACCGAACTGTTGCTATCAGCAACTGATCAATTCCGAGTTAGTACGCGCATACGCTTAAGAACAAGCTTGCTGACTGAGGATCGACAGTTCGGACTAAGGAAGGGATATAGTGGTTGAGCAGGGAAGAAGCATCAGGCTGTGGTCTAGAGGTGGCTCGCCCCGTACTACTGCCAGGAGGTGGGCCACCACTCATGTTGTTAGTCACGGTACGGGTGGCTACAGGCGGTGGACTGTATAAAAGCTCGCTGCTGTTGTTAAGCTCGAACTGCAGCGGGAGGTGAACTGCGCAAGCATATGCTGCTAGAGGCTGGGTTGCTGCTGATAGCGAACTGTGTTTCTTATCTCTGGTGAATAATTGGGCGTCAAGGCTGCGACTGTTATATTCTTACGTCTGACTATGTACGGTTGACCTACCGCTACTTTCCGTTTACCTTCGCCTGGCTACTGCGCACGGCTGCTAGGCGCGTAGTATGGGCGAGCTGGTACCTATTGTTGGGTTGTACAACGGGTACACGCTGCTGTGCACAACTGTTGAACGTAGGGTGTCGGTAGTCTGTTGTTGTGATTGGCTTGGGCATAATGACGGCGCATGATTATTGCAGCTTGGGGGAGTGATTCGGTTCTACGTAAGTGTTATTATTATAGTCTGAAGAGAGCCCAAATTTAGGTGTGTTGCGTACCGACCACTAAAAGTGATCGCCCGACGGCGTGTTTCCTGACCACCATTGCGGGGCCCTCAGGAGATGAAGATGACAAGGCCCTCTCCTGAAAGTTGAGCCAGTCTCACTCATGTATCTCGAGCGTCTGAAACCGCTCCTTAGTCCTGTTCTGAGAGGAAGGCGGCAAGCAGGATTGCAACCCGTAGGACCGCATCCACCGATTGCGGAAGCTTTGCCGGAACTCAGGATGAGTTATAGAGGCAGGGAACTCAGAGATAACCTTCCATCTCCTTTTATAAACCAGTTATAACCTTTATGTGTACTTCTTGCTATGTTTAACTGAGTATACTGCGTGAGTTTGACTTTCATGACTTAAAGTAGACTTAAATAAAAGAAGGTATGCGCAATGTCAGTGTCAGTTTTGTTGTGTGACTGAAAGCAGATTGTCGGATTGCATCTGGGGGAAGGTGGAAGAAAGGTTGCATTGCTTGTGTCAGAGTGGGTCAACCAAAGGTTGGGAGACTCTCCATAAGACTGGAAGGTCCAGTATTATGTTTATTTTCGATTGCCTGAAGGACAAGGCAAGTTCCCATAAGTTTTGATGGTCTGGTTGCTCTAACTTGCGAGGGCTGCTTGTGATTGTTTTTTTAGGGACCAAACAAATTTTCATAAGATAGGATGACTTGGGTGCTTTGTTTCGTTTGGGATCTTCTGATGTTTATTAGTTTCTTCTTGTTTATTCTGAGGGGAATTTAGACAAAGGACTGGACAAATTCTCAAACGATTGGGTGGTCTGGTCAGGAGTCGCGCACATGCTGGAACCAAAAGTTTAAAATTGTTTATATTCTATACTGCTCTATTTATGGACAGGCTAGTCAGACATTTTTCCATAAGATTTGATGGTCTGACTATAGCTTATCACCAACTGAAGAGAGTATGAATTAAGAATAAAGTTGTGGTAAGAAGGGACAGGCTGAACCTTAATCTAAGATGATCGGTTCAGTCATATGTTACCTTAAAAGACAAAGTGCAGATAATTATATATAACTTGGATATTTAAATGGTCCAGGTCGACTAGACTGGCTAACCTAGTCGTGTGCCCTAAGAAGAGAAAAGTTGTAGTGCCATGTGTTTTTGTATATTTTATGGTTGAGTTAGACATGTTCTTATAAAATTGGGTGGTCTAGCTTTATGCCTTATGTAAGTTGGATATAAAAGGGATAAATCATTGAAAGATCATGACCTATTGTTTAATAAGGTTGATTTTGGGATGGTGAGAGTACTTACCTTTGTGGTTTGGCCTGCATCTGGCTGAGTGAGATTACTACTTAGTTTGAGTTTCAGTTTGATAGGTAGTTACTTTAGTTGCTCGTCACGTGCTAGAGCTATAGGAGTTAGTTTCAATTCTTGCATTTTATGAGTCAATTTTTTTTTTACTTAAATCAATTATCGCATTTGCTGGGATCATTTGTTATGCTTGGCTTTGTATAAACTTTGGTAAGATACTTTCTCTTCATAGAGCGCTGCGGAAATTTCTTCAAATCCAAGGAGTTAGTCAAAATTTGATTTTTCAAAGTTCAACTTGTCTAATCTTTATATATGGCGTAGTAAAAATCTGGAAAGTCTCCTTTTCTAAAGGGAGTGCTGCCCAAATTTTTATTACTTCAGAGAGTTAAACAAAATTTGACTTTGGAAAGTTGAATATTATTTCTGTTTTCATATTTGAGTTATAATAAATTATGAAAAGACACTTTTCCTACGGAAAGTGCTGCCGAAATTTTTGTTAGTTTAAATGAAATAGATCATATTTCGACAGGTGAGGATTCTGGTGATCCACTCTGTATGGGGGATATTTTGTCATAGGTCTACCTATTGTTGGATACCGACTTAGAAATAAATTTAGGCTTAGTTATCAAAAGAGTCTTAAATAAGAATGTCTCATGGGGATTTGTTCTTCATACACTGATGATTCAACTTGGGCATTTACCTGTCTTATGATACAGGTCTTCTTTAGACATTCGATTTAGGATTCTGACCAGTTTCAGCTTGATCCTACGAGGATCATCTTCTGTTATCACTGATAACAGGTCGGTTGGTTGATCACCGACTCGTCGACTCACGACACAACTTTGCATACACTTGTAGCTCTACTTTATTGCCTTATCCCTTAGATTTGATATGTTTCTTTGAAGGTTTTAACCAAACTTCTTTTAAATGCCCAGTATAAAGAACTTATGAGATTTATGGAAAGTTGGATTATTACTGGGCTTGAGTGTGAGGCGTTATATTATGAGTTACAGAGAACAGTAAGGTTGAGCACATTGGAGTATGGCAATGTGGCTATAGTGGGTGTTTATGTTTTAATGCAGGTTAGTATTTGGAGCTTGGTATAGGAGCCGTACTTTGGAGACAGTGAAAATGACAACCATGTGTCGCACGATCTGCATACCTGATGAGTTTTGTTTCCTTTTCTTTATTTCTATCTCGAGTTCTGATTTGATGTATGAATATCGAGATGATTGATTATTTATTTTTGAATGAATTTGCTTCTTATTTTTTATAGTTGGACGTTGTAGTCTGTGGAAGCCGTCAAAGGCAAATCTTGACTTCTCTCCAGGCCCTGGACGATAGAGTTACTATCCAGGGCAATAAGAGACGATTGTCACCACAGGTACGAACCTGTGTACCACCCACTCTCCGCAGGGTGCAGAAAATGGTATGGTTCCCAACCGCATTTGACGGTTGTCTAGTGTCGAGAGATTAACCCCTCAAGGTGAGTGTAAGCCGATATTTGAGTGTCGAACGCGACCCTCGAGATTAGCGAGGGCCGCACGACTATAAGTACTACATATTACGCCATCATTGCAACTGCTTGCATATTCATACATTGCTAGTCGATATAGGAAGGTTCTGCGTCCGCGGTTTTATACCAAGTCTCGCGCGAGACGCCTATCCGATTTCCACATCGGAGAGTTATGGGATGACTACTAAGGGACTAGGAGTGTTGTCGCGTTGTTTGTCCTGTGTTATTTTGTATATGTGCGTGTGCGTGCGTGATTCAATTTTTATGTCCTTAGAGTGGTGTACGCGTGGTGCGTGGGATGCGTCCTAGTCGACCGACGACGGGTCGCGCTTGAGACTTCAGCCCCCCAAGACGTCGGTTCGTATGCGTGTCCGATAGAGTCATAAAATAGCGCGTAACCCCTACACTACAACGAACGAGAAACGCCCTCGGCTGGTTCACCTCTGCGATTGCAGCTGATTAACTTTCGTATTGTGGACTGGTAACTCGGCGGGGATACGCCCACCGAAGGGAAGTGACAACTCCCGTAAGGTGGAGGTAAGGCGTGCCTCGCGTAGGCCCTATCATGTCGTAGGGGTTCGCGAGAGGTATGGCTGGCGCACTCGGCCGGAGCGGTTTGCGAAAACTCCATGTGTATTCGCGACGAGGAATAGACCAACTCCTGCGTGACGTGGCCGGGAGGGTCCTGCCCCATTTCGTGTGGTCCCGGACCGATGCGCATGACAGGTGACGCCGTTGTCGGGGATAACATTTGCCTACCGTTGTTCCTGGTGGAACGACATCTGGGTATGAGAAAATGAGAACTGGGCAAAAGGAGAAACTTTCTTTTGACGTATATGGTCGATTGCTTAATACCGTAATTATCGTTGGACACATTTTAAAATTGTGACCTAAGTGTTAAGTGCTGATTATAAGAATATGCTCGATTGACTTGAGGGAGAAAGTGTTGGGTTATACATTTACGTACTCTGACGTATGTAATAGCTGTTTCAGCAAACACCTCGTTATCCTAAGTAAATCTTTAAATGATTGGGCTATACGTGGCATGTCTGATACGACCTATGTTGAGTTGAAACGACTTCAGCATTGTTGGGTGTGTTCATTGTTGAAGCAAGCTCTGTTAATAACTTTTAAAGCGTCAGGGCTAGTTGATTTATTACGTAGTTGTTGTGCTAAGCCCGCCTTGGGAGGTAGTTGAGTTAAATTGGTATGTCTCCCCCTAGTTAATAGAGACTCGCTTTAGAAGGGGCTTCTTATACGTGAACGACATGGATGAGGGGATGACTGATAAGTGTGAAGTGAGCGGTTTGATTGTAAAGGTCTTTCCTTGAGCTCAGACTGAGTTGCGGTATGATAGGTACTACGTGGAGTACTAAGCCTTGACCCTCTAATGATATAAGTTGGCGGTGAGTTGAGTTACCTAGGGGATTGTCTAGATGTGACTGCCGATAAAGGTTTAAGAAGTAATGGTTACTTAGCTAGCAGTTTGGTTAACCCGAAGAGAGGCTTATGTTTTAAGTATGTGTAATATATATGTACATCTTTGTTTTTATGACAACTTTATCTGGTTGTTGTCATATATGCGTTTTTTTGTATTTTGTTTGATGTCTGATTGACGACGTATGTATGGATTGTCTTTCAGAGAGGATATAGACTTTGCATGAAATCCACATCTGGCATGGGACCAGAGGTGAATGGGGTGACTCATTCCTGGGGGAGGTGGTTCTTCCTCAAGGGAGTAAGTCAGCGTGTATAATTTGTCCTCAGTGGAAGTGCATTCTGGAATTGTTACTCCCTCGTTGAGGCTTAGGGAAGCAGTTATCAGTCTCAAGGATGATAGTGAGAACCACGTCCGAATTATGTTCCTGGTCTATTAGTGGGGTGTTGTTACCTTTCCTATGATAGGAGAGTAACTACATTATCTGTTGAGGGAGGAGGAAGGGGTTTGTTACCTTGCCGAAACTGTAATGCTCAGGTGGAATAGCTACTACTTAGTGAGAGCGGTTCTGGAGTAGCGACCTAAGGTCGTCTCGCGTTAAGCAGGGCCACCATATTTGTAAGGGTGCGGATTCGCTGTTCATTGCCCTGATAGGTATGAATGAGGTTGTTCATCTGACCACGATTAGGTTCGGTGAAGTGCAAGCGCCGGAATCAGAGAGGATTGCGGTGAGGCTTAATCTTTAGAGCAGGGCTCAGGAGTCAAGATGTTATCTCATAAGGATTACACCGCCCTTCTGTATTTAATGCTTCGCTTAAGAGTTGGAGGGGTAACAATGGTATCATGTTATATACTCATTGCTATTCTTATTTTTCAATTTTTACCGTATAGAATATGAAATATGTTGTTGCGGTTTATCTTGTTACATGACTGTCAGTTGAGTTGGCTTCATGTGACAGAAGGTTAACCGACCCTAAAATTTTCACCCTCATTTAGTTGGTTATTTATAAAGCATATGTGTTCTTCAGCTACAACCCTAGTAAATAATTGGTGCTTATCAGGCTGTGCATTACTGTTGTGAATATACGTTATTTATCGTGGGATGTACTGCATTTTGGATTCATGTTTGGAGTATCCACTTATATGGCATACGTATATCGTATCCTTCCTCGATAGCAGAAGTAATGTTTGGTTAATGTTTGGATTATGTTTTGGAATATTTTATCAGTGAATACTTGCAATTTATTTTAAATGGATATTTATTTAAAAGTCTCTCTTCTATATCGTTGTTGTTCTGAATAGATTCTTATAGGAGATATTCTACACTAGATTTAGTTGCGTAACTTCCTTCGAGCCTCGGCCCTAAGACCGCTCGTCGTTTGTTCAACAGGTGATGGGGTCGAGGGAGCTCGAGATGGAAGACCCTCAAAGGAAGATTGGGGTCGAGGGACTCGCCTCTCTGCTGGGTCTGCGAGATTGGGAGCGAGATAACCTACCCAAGGTTGAGATCGACTTCTTCAAGGGCTATCATGTTTCTGACTTTCTGGATAAGTTTGAACAAACAGCATCTCATTGCGAGTGGAATGAGGAGCAGATGCTAAAGGAGGTCATAAAGTATATTTATATAGGCTTGAATGACGAAGTCAGTGGGTTGGTTAGAAGAGCGGGGTCATCATGGAGGAAGTTCTATGATGACATGTGGAATAAATACCGGTTAGGTGAGGAACAACTGACCAAAGGTGATCTGGAGAGGATAGATCGGTACATTTATGTGTCAGTCGGACACTTCCTGATGGAATATGAGCGCGTTTCCCGCAAAGTCTAAGGCGTTGTCTGAATATGAGAAGTGTTTTGTCTTCCTTATGAACTTTACGGATGCAGAGCCGGGGGATTTGATCTGTGGGACAGAAGGGAGGCTTATATGAGACAAAATACGAGAAAACTTTGTAGAAGGCGATTTCGATCAACACCTCTATCATAATCTGTGGGAAGCGAGGAAAAGAAAGAAGACGCTGGATTATGAGAAGAATGAGCATGGCAAAAGGGCAAATGATCTTGCAGCAGGCACCTCTGACGGTATGAGAGGTGGATTTCAGAAGGACGCTAAGGTCGTCAAGCAAAATCATAGATGGAGCAAAGAGAAGAAAAGTGGGTCATGTGTTGAGAGAAAAGAGGTGTAGGCTAGAGTAAGGAATGTTGCAACTCATACATGTGAGAGGACGTTTGACGCTCCAAACAATAAGGGAACAGAGGAGCGAAGGGTTCAGAAAAAAGTTAGTATAGCCCTACCGCCCACTGTGTCTGATCCTAAAAAGGAGTGTGATGACAAGGGTACATCGTCAATTGAAGTTGGACAGGACGAAGGAATAGCAGAGGGCGAGAACGGTGGGCGAAGATAGTATGTACCTGTTGTGGCAAAATTGGACATACCCCTCGTAGATGTAAGGTGGCAAACGAAGGAGTTAAGGGCTAAGACCATTGCGCTTTAGGCAAGGGTTTGGTTTCCCTCAATAACTATCGCCAATTTACTTGTCCCATCCATAACAGGGAAACGATAGAATGATGTTAGTAATCTTGAACGACTTATAAATAAATACTCGGAAGACTATGACGGTGCGGAAGACCCAGTTGCTAGACTAATAGGCAATCATCTGATTATGTTGCTTTTAAGCTGAGTTTACAAATGTTATGAGACATATATTTTATTTTGTATATATTTATGATTTCTGATGAGAATCCTTACTTTTTGATGGTGTGTATACGTTCTGGGTTTAACTATCCACTCTCTAAGCTGACTTCAAGGTTGGTTGATCGCAAGCAGAGGTCTTGTAAGGTTCGATTGTCTGTACGCTGACGTCCTTTTCATTTTGATAGAATGGTTGGGATCATTTTTTGTATATCAATCTTTTATGACTCGTACAATATATTATACAAAGTCTTTTATTTCTGATTGGGACTTGAAATTATGATGATTTGAGGCTCGTCAGGATTTGAGGCTCGAGATAATCTGTTTTTGTTTCTGAGAACCATCTTGGGTATGGGTTTTGATTCCCCCCAGGTTGCAGAATCGTGCGTATTTTGGTTGTCATTGACATTCTCACCATTGTGGTCTTGTGGGTTTTCAGTTTTTATTCTAATTGACGTATGAGAAAGAAAAAAGTAACAATATGAAGTAAAAAGGGTGGATGAAGTATGCGAACCAAAGTAGGTTCCATGAAGTGAAGAAAGCGTGATTATTAGTGAAGGATTTATGAGAGGCTTGAAAAGTTTAAAAAATTATATAAAGAAAGAGGTTATGTCCGAGGGCGGCCTAACAAGATTATTGATTTCATTTGGACTCAACGTCAAGTGGAAGATGTTTGAAGGTTAAATGAACAGTCCATCCATGAGTGGGAGGATGGCTGAGAGATTATATGGTTGATTCTCTTCAAGTGGGAAGGGGTCTTAAAAGTTTTTGTGGAATGCCCACCCTCAAGAGAGGATGGGTGACTTAAAAAGATTTTATGGAGTAAGAGTTTTATCCTCGGCCAAATCGGCAACTCCACTCTGTTGGTTCTCAGTTGCCGACAATGATGTCATCTGCGGCACGGAAACCTGTCAAGTTCGGGAACCCTTGCTTGGCCTGTGGTTGTGAGACACAATTGGTTTTGTGTGTGGCAGAGGGTAAGGAAAGAACCGTTCAAATCAACATCCCCGCTTGAGTAGTCATGTAATAATTGGTGAAGGCCATACAAGCAATGAGATAGCCTAATGGTTCTAAGTTCTTCACTTAACTTATTATAGGTCACAAACGCTCTAGTCTGTGATGGTGACTTCCATGGTTAAGACTTCTTGAGAGATTTAAGTTTTAACTAAATGCCAGTGGGAGTGTCGTCTATGACAGGGAAAACGCACCTGATTTTGAAACCCTCCAATTGGTTTTAGTTTTGGTTGAAAGTGGCGTGTCAATGAGCGTGAAATTTTAAGCAGTAAAAATGTGAGTTTTTATCAGGGAGAAAGGTTATGAAAGTTTGCTCACTAAGCAAAATTTATGAGTGGAATTGACAAGGTATGTGACGAGAGTGAAGAACCCTACCTATAAAAGTAGGATTTATGGGAAAAATGAGTGATTTTTTTTTTTTTTGAAGACTTAGTGAATACCCCTGATCGTCCACTTTTATGAATGACTGAATGAAGTGGTTTACGTATGGCAATAATGAGTGTGAGGTAGGGCTTGATGGGGCTCAACTCACAAGATATATCTGTGGAATGCACAACAAGCTCAATCAGCCTAACCTTTAGCTAACTGTGATAATCTCTACGATGGGTTGATCTTTTGGGGAAGAGCTCGAAAAAGAGTGTATACATCAATTGAGTATGAGTAAATTGATGTGTGAAAAGAAAAGAGGTTGAATAAAGATCGAGATCTTGAATTTTGACTCACCACTAAGTTTGAGTTTAGCTAGTGGAAGGGTGATCAGGGTGCCCGACACGATGAAATATCATTCAAAGAGACCGGGAGTGGTATAGTCTTGAGTCTAACTTTAAATGATTCACTGTCTATGGTTGTAGTGGGTGGAAAATAGGTTTACCCACTTGTCGAATTAGGGATTGAAGTGTGTCAATGCTTACCCGATTATTCGACTGTTATAAATTTTTACCCTTGTTAAGAATTGGATGGGATTTTTTATTGTTGATGTTAGCCTAGCTACTTTGAGGAATTAAGGTCTGAAACTAATATAATTTAATAACCGTTTTAGTCGAAGTTAAGGACTCAAGGGGGTTATCATATACTTTTTCTGAAGACTATAATAGTACTTGGTTTAGGCATTCGTTGTGATGGGTACGTCGCTTAATAGGGTCCGGGCAGGCTGTCGTACCAAATACCCTTACAAGGGTATTTGGCGTGTTTTCTGCGAGTCGCACTAGGGCAGCCTCATCCGCTCGACGACGCGCTCGCGAGGGGAAGCTTACGTCCTCGCTTGGGTGAGCGGCGCGCATGGGGTATTGACGGCGAGGCGTAACCATGCGCAACTTGGGTGTGCGTGGCGTCTCGGGCTCGCGAGACGGGCGACGTCTATTCTTATTTTTTTATTATTATTTATTTATTTATTTGTTTTCCAAGGTTTTTAGCTCATTGATCGGTTTTGAGGCCGACGTCGAGACCAACGGGTCGAGCTCAGCTACTAGATTGCCGAACACGGTTGGTCGTCGCGGTAGTCGAGGGCCTGGAGCACGCGTTTTTCGGGCAGGCCGCTAGAACTTTTGCATATTCGGGATGCTGGCGAAATTTCCCCAATCCTACCGATGTCGGAGCACAGACCGAAGAGGTCAACGTACGTAACAGCGTTGGAGACTGTGGTCGTGGTTTCTTTTGTTTCCCGTTTGAGAGTGTCAGTAGCATTGGAAGGCAATTGGAGAGTATTCTGAGCGGGTTTGGAGGGTGGCGGGTGTTATTGTGGGTGTACAGTCCGTCCCCACCGTCTGTTGTGAGAGGTTGAGTGCGAGTGTGCCCCTTGGGACCCGAAAGAAGTGATAAGCTGCTTGGGCGCAGTGGGACGCGGGCACCAGGGCGGAGGCCGCAGGCTGCAGCGGCCGGTCACATGGGACCCCTTCCCACCTCAACCTTCAAAGTTCTCATTTTAATATTCGTTACTACCACCAGGATTTGCACCAGGACCCGTCCCACCTAGCTCACGCTGCGGGCGTACACAGCGTGCATGCGCCCTCCTACTCAACGCAACAATGGAGCGGTGAAGACCGGGGATAGGCCAGGCGCTGCAACACTCTCCATTTCGGGGCTGATAGATTTGGCACAACTTGGCAGGGGGACTGTTACCCATTCCTTAGCGGATTCGACTTCTGCGGTCGCCGGCCTGTTGCCTGTGACAACCACCGCCGTTGTGGTGTTCAAGTTAGCGTAGGTTAGCACCGAGAGTGAAGCTGGCGGGAGAGAAGCAACGGAGCGGGAGCAGCAGAGAGGAGGACAGGAAGGTGTGCAGGGTGCATGCAGAGATGGGGGCGAGCTATGGAGGGAGCACGTGGGAGTGGAAAACATAAAGCTCGACCGATTTTTAATGAAATCGGGCGGGGAAAGAGGCGGATCTGGGGTCGAGCGTGCCATGAGCAAGGCGAGGCCAGAGGAAACTTTGGTGAAGACTCGCAATGACGTTAACATTCAAATCGTTCGCTAGGTTTGGGTAAAGGGGCGCAAGATTGATCGAGCGAGTTGCTCGTTGATGCCCTCCTACGTCCTCTCAGGAGCGCGACTGATATCAAGGAGACCGGCTGCGCCAACCGCTGTCGGAAGAAGAGCTGGGTGAAGACGAGAGAAACTGAAAAGGTTGGGCTGAACCTGGCCAGCAAACAGCGCCGGGTGCACGGGGTAGGAAGGACGCAGCAGCGGGGGAGCAGTGAGGTATGGCGGGAGCAACAATGAATAACTCCCTCGATTCTGAGTAGAATCGAGTGAGAGAGAAGACTAGGTTGGTGTTTTAACTCCGGACGACCACAATAGTAGAGTTAGTTTGACGAGAAGGTTAGTAAATTGAGAGTTAGTGGAGATCGTTATATGAGTTTTTGCTCGATTAGATAATAAAGATTGCAAAAAAGCGAAATACAAGTAACGACTAGGCGCGAAACGAACATAACTCTTTTTTTGACAAACAAAGCCTATTAAAGTTGAAGCCGAATCAAATTTAAGCATAGCGCGGAAGTGTCAAAGAAACTAAGTATGGCCGAAGAAAGAGTCGATTATCTTGCCCGATTCTTCACAGAATCAACGAAGTAAAGTGTTAGTTCGGGGGTTTAGATAGGGCGATTCCAATGGTGTTGTTAGTTTTGGGATTAGGTGAGTAGGATTAGAGTTAGATTGAAGAGGCACTTCGTGGAGCTATGGGGAGCCAAGGAAAGCTAAAAAGAAGGGAAGAATGTGGACGCGAGGTGGTGCCAGGTGCATACAGAAAAATGTGGAGATAGCGTAGGCAAAGAGGTCGGCGCGAAGGGGAGAAGTTCATGACCCACTTGATTCCGAACGGGACAAGGCGCGAGAAGAAGCAAAGTAGAGGCTTAGAAGGTGGGCGCACCCAAGTCCGTGGTTAGAGTGAGCGAAAAGTTAGTAAGTTAGAAGCTAGTGAGAAAAACTCGTGTGGGAAATGGCGGACAGAGGGAGGAGTGAGGCCTGGAGGAGTCTAATCTCGCCGTTTTCTTGACGGAAGCGGTGTTGAGCGCATCGATCCGGCACCGCACCGGGCGGCGCGGCACCCTCCCAGCCTCGTCACGCAGGAGTCAGTCTCTTTCTTCCGCAAAAACACATTTGGAGCTTCCGCAAGCCGCTCCGACTGAGTGTGCCATCCATACCTCTCATGAGCCCCTACGACAGGATAGGGCCTACGAGAGGCACGACTTACCTCCACCTTACGGGAGTTGTCACCTCCCTTCGGTGGGCGTATCCACGCCGAGCTACCAGTCCACATTACGAAAGTTGATCAGCTGCAATCGCAGAGGTGGACCAGCCGAGGCCGTTTCTCGTTCGTTGTAGCATAGAGGGGGTACGCATGGTAATACGCCCCTATCGGACCCGCACGAGAACCAACATTTTGGGGGGCTGAGGTCCCAAGCGCGACTCGTCGCCCGTCGACTAGGACGCATCCCACACGCCACACGCACACCACTATAAAGAACATAAAAATGAGAAACACACACACATACATATACATATACAGAACGACACAGAATAAACAACGCGACAACACTCCTACTCCCTTAGTAGTTGTCCCATAACTCTCCGACGTGGAAATCGGATAAGCGTCGCGCGCGAAACTTCGTATAAAGTCGCGCGGACGCACGACCAACTCATATCGATTAGCAATGCAATCATTCGTAAGCAGTCGCAATGATGGCGTACTATGTAGTGCCCATAACCAAGCGGTCCTTCGTGGATCCGATTCCCACTTATGACACTCATGTGTCAGACTCGAAGTATCGTGAGGGTCAACTCCCTCACGACATTGCACGACTGAAGAAATAGCCGTGCGGCCGCCGCGAGATCTCCGGCTTTTGGCCCGAGCGTCTCGGCAGGCAGGGCAAATAGGCTCTGCGCGGGGAGAGATTCCTTCCCTGTGGAGTCTATGGCTTGGGATGTCATGGACAAGGACCTCGAATCCAGGCCCAGGACCAACGTCCGACTAAGAATTCTTCAAGAAGCATATAGATAAAATAGAGGGGTCTTCCTCCTTTGCAATCTTAAACCCCAATTAAACCCATAGTGTGTGGGCCCCTCAGGCCACGCGATTATCCAGCATAGGTACACACACACACACAGATATATATATATATATATATATATCGTCACAAACAGAACTGCCCGGTAAACCGTAGGCAGAGAGAGAGAAGAGGACAACAAACGAGGGGCTGTG
>BFEA01000192.1:1057008-1071216 GCA_003427395.1 Chara braunii
TATATATATATATATATATATATATACAGGGGAAATAGGTATGTGACGATCACTTCTCACAATCATAGTGGGACTCCTCACAACCATAAATATATGTGTGATCGCAGGCAGGCCAATCCAAATCTAAACCACCATACATACCTGCAATCACATCAAAGAGTCAAACAAAAGTCCACACACTACAGGAAGTCAACTCCAACCAACCTCTACACTCATACCCCATGCTTTAGCTATACAAGCCCCAACCTCCTGTCCAACCAGCCATAATTAAATACTCAGTACCTTTGTTAAATGACCACTCAATAAAAGTCCTTGTGAAACCTTAACAAAACAATAAAATCACCAGGGCTAAAGCCTTTTAGGTTGAGTATTGAGGGTGAGTTGAAATTGAGTCGTAGACCGACGAATCGGCAACCGACCTGTTATCAGTGATAACAGAAGATGATCCTCACGGGATCAAGCTGAATCTAGTCCAAGTCCTGAACCAAATCGATAACGATGACCTGTAACACATGACATGCGAATCCCCCAGGCTAAATCTATAAGCTCATAGAGAGTAGTCTCCACGCCACGATCTCACCAACCATTCTACTTAACTAAGCTTAAACCTACCTCTAAGCCAGTGCCCAAAGCAATGATAGACTAATGACAGAATCTCCCCTATTCAGGGTGGATTGCCAGAATCGCCACCTGTCAAGATATAATCTATCTCCTCTAAACTAAGAAAATTTCGGCAGTGCTTCCTGTAGGAAAAGTGCCTTCGCAAAATTTATATTAGCTCAAAAATTAAACTTTTAATTCTAAAAAGTCAAAATTTGTTTAACTCCCTAAATCAGTAAAAATTTGGGCAGCATTTCCTTTAGAAAGGTAGACTTCCCAGATTTATACTAGGTCAGATATGAACTTAGGAAACAAGATCTGAGTTTCAACCAAGACAAAATTTAACTAACTCCTTAGATTTGTAGAAATTTTGGCAGCGCTTCCGGTAGAGAAAGTGTTATTCCAAGATTTATACAAAGCTAAGTCCAGAACCTGAAATGACTTCGACTTTTCAAGGTCTAATTTTGTTTAACTTCCTGAATTAGCAGAAATTTGGGCAGCACTTCCTTTAAAAAAAGAGATGTTCCAGATTTTTACTAAGCCAAAAAGTAAAAAAAGTTAGACCGTGAAAAAGACAAAGTTTGACTAACTCCTTGGTTTTGTAGAAATTTGGCAGCGCTTCGCGTAGAGAAAGTGGCTTACCAAGATTTATACAGGGCCAAGTATAACAAAAGATCTCAGAAAATGCAGAAATTGATCTAAGTAAAATAAATTTAGCTCAGACAATGCAGAAGATTTAAACTAACTCCTATGACTCTAGCACGTGGCGAGCAACTAAAGCAACTACCTATCAACCTAAAACTCATGCTAAGTAGTGACCTCACTCAGTCACATGCAGGCCAAACTACAAAGGTAAGTACTCTCACCATCCCAAAGTCAACTTAACAAACAATAGTTCATAGTCTTTCAATAATTCATCCCCTTATACCCAACTTACATAGGGCATAAAGTCAGACCACCCAAACTTATGGGACATGCCTGACCCAACCAATCAGTATACACGAAACAGAGGGCACAACTACTTTTCTCTTCTTTGGGCATATGACTAGGCCACCCTAGTCGCCCTGAACTGTTTAAGTATCCCAACTTTATATAATTATCTGGACTTAGTCTTATAAGGCAGCATATGACTGAATCGATCAACTTAGTTTGAGGTCCAGCCTGCCCCTTCTTACCACCAGTTTAATTAGTACTCTCTTCAATTTTTGTGATAGGCTACAGTCAGACCACCCAAACTTATGGGACTCTGTCTGACTAACCTGTTCTTAAATAAAATAGTAATAGAGTAAAGTCAAATTATAACATTTGGGTTCCAGCATGTGCGAGGCTTTGAGTCAGACCACCTGAACTTACAAAACAGTCTGACTCTCTGCCTGATTCGTTCCTCTCTGATTCACTTGTGCGTGGCATTGGGCTAGACCACCTAAACTTATAAAATGGTCTGCCCTCTGACAAATTTCCCCCTCCGAATAAAAGCAGGAAGAGGCTGAACCACCTAAACTTATAGAATGGCTCAAGCCTCCTCGTTCAGAACCAAACAAACAGAGAAAAACCCCAAAATAAACAAGGCAACCAAGGCACCTGAACTTACAGAATGCACTTGGCCCCTGAAAAAGTCAAACACACTTAGCCCTCGCAAGTCAGAGCAATCAGACCACCTAAGCTTATAGAATGGTCTGATTCCCAAGACAATTCCACAACACTAGGTCTCGCCAAACTTATGGGGACTTCCCAACCTCCAGAGCAATCAGACAACCTAAACTTATAGAATGGTCTGACGCTCCACACAACCCAAAATAAACATAGCACTGGGTCTCCCCAAACTTATGGGGACTTCCCAGCCTTAATGACCCAGTCAACCCTTATGCAAAACAGCCTTCCATCCTGCCGTCCCCCAGATGCAAGCTCTTTTTACAATCTGCTTTCAGTCAATCAACAAAACTGAAACTCAGATTTGCATGCATTCCTTTACTTTGTTTTATTCATGTCCTGGAAGTCAAACAATAAGTCAAAACAAAGGTGCATGCAATATACTCAGTCAAAACGCAATAGGGGATACTGATAGGGGTTATACTGGGTATATAAAAGAAAGCAATGATTACCTTTCAATTCCGTGCCTCCAGAACCTCGCCTAGGTTCCGGCAGAGCTCCCGCAATCGGTGAGTTGACTCCCCACAGAGTCTTGTTGCGGTTCTACGGGTTGCAATCCCACATGCCGCCTTCCTCTAAGATCAGGACTAGACTTAGAGTAAGAAGGGCAGGAGATAAGGGGTCTGAGACAGGGCTGGTCCCCGGTTGGTCCGGGGGCCCATCCCCCACCCGGGAGCCTGCCGGTCGACCGGCCCGGCAGACCCCCGGTTGAATCCAGCGCATTAGGCTGGACGGGGGTACCGGACAGTGACAGGTATCTCCACGACTGCCCAGCCCCCACGAGGCCGCGGGCTCCAAAAAAAAAAAAAAGGGGGGGGGGTTAGGCCCCACTTCTAGGAAACAACGAGCGGAGAATCTCCGCCGCTTATCTTTGCAGATCAACGGCAAACGACCGCCTGGGGGGCCACCAGGCCTCACATTTTGATTTGGCATAGTGTGGTCCGACAGACCACGGACCAGTTATCATTGGCATGACATACTCGTCCATCCTCAGCCACAAAGGAATTACTATGGAAGAGCAGTGACTCTCCTGAGGTTATATGCTTCTGCAACATCACTAAGCGCTGGGGAAAGAGTTATGGGGCAACATCACTAAGCTCTGGGGAAAGAGTTATGGGTTTGGGTTTCGGCTCTGTCTGAGGTGCAAGCCCAAGAATGGACCTACGCTATATTTTTCTGTCAATCTAAATAAATGCACGTGGCTCCAGTACATGTATCTGGACAGACTAGCAGGCGAGATACTTTTGGACTGAGGACACTGATGACACAGCGTATTTAAAATAAAAAAACAACAGAAAATGCTTTGTATTTAAAACAAAAAAGACAAACAGAAAACGCTGTGCCTGCGCCAGCTGAAATCTGCACCCATAACTTTTCGGTTGTCGAGCTATCCTCTGGAAAAGGTATAAGTTTTGGCAAAGATCCACTTCTATTGCATCTCATTCAGGCTGCAGGACTCCGACGACCGTTGGCATAGTCCAAAGTGCCTTCTGCCACTGATTTGAAGTTCGTGGGCCACGGGGGGTCGGATAAGTAATATTGCTTACTCGACCCTTCCCCCTGAAAGTGACACCTCCATGAATATCCCAATAATATCCCCACTTACCCTTGGGGTACCCCCCCCAAAAAATTGGACCTTAAAAATTTTATTACGGATTTCGACAGCTCTTGAAGACCGCTGTCAGATCCGCCAAAAAAAAAAAAAAAAAAAAAAAAAAGAATTAGGCTTTTTTGAAAACCGGTTTTCCAGTTCACCCCCCCGGGGCTGGTCCGGCTTCGGTTCAACCAGGCAAGCTGAACCGGTCGGTTGCTGGCCCAGCCCTGGTCTGAGACTCTCGAGATACAAAAAGGGGACAACTCAACTCTCAGGAGAGGGCCTTGATACCTTCCATCGCCTGAGGGCCCCGCAATGATGGCCAAACAATCAACAACTTGGTCAAACTTGAAGCCTCGCTTGCTGAAACAGTTCCCCCCTGACGACCTTTCAAATCGCAGCAGCAACCCCTTCTATAGCCCGGCCTCCCCTCTCAGTCCCAACACCCCCAAAACTAAATGTTATTACACCCCAACTTGGAATGTCGATGACCCCACGAAATCTCATCAGTCCCTCATATGTCTATTACTTGTGTGCAACCGCAGGGTGCCACAGCCTCACACCAAGCTAGCCTCACCATACTTCTGCGCTGTTCAGCAATTCGCTAGTACTTATCATGGCAAATGTCGGTCGTAGCGACAACCTAGAGTAGCCTGCAGTAGCCTAGGGCAGCTAGCTGCAGCTTCTAGAGAGACCCAACCTTATCTGTTGCCAGGAAATAACACACTCTCTTGTTCGCCCTCTCCAACAGCAACAACGATCCTTTGCAAACAGCAACGCCGCCTAGGCAGGTGGTGGAGTTCCCAACAAGGCGTAGCAGTAAGCTTGTAGCAATATGTAGGGGAGTCCTCCAACCTTGCTTACGGTTTGCCCCTTCTCTCTCCTTTGAGTTTTTCAGCCTGTATTCGATTCGCCTGTCCTATGATCGTTCGCCCATGCCGATTGTGAGCGGATCGGAAGTAATTCTGCTGCTACCTTGCCCAGGTCCGTCCCACTGCAACCTTAATGCGAGCGACAGACCCATGTATGTATCTTGTTCCGACCACAGCCCCGCTTCCATTCAACTTTCCACCCACTATGTACCTTCGTGATCATGGATGTGCCCTGCCATCTGCTCAGTCCGGATACATCCCTTGCTGGAGGACGAGAAGGGTACGTCGGGGTAGCTCCTCCTTCTCACCACCTCACTCACCTTCTGACACCCTCGTCGCCATAGCCGTCGGGCGTAGCCCCTACCTCTCAAAGCTGCTAGACCGGTGCTCGGATCATCATTCTGTTGCGGCAATCTGATCCGCGCCGTCTCAAGACTCCCAATCTGACTCCTACCTCGCTCGTTTTCACTCAAAAACGAGCGAGATACTCGTTTTTCTCTTTACTCCGTTTTCACTCTCGCCCTAGCCTACGCACTTATTTTCTCCCCTACTTCCTCTCCTACTAACTTTCACCCCGATCTAATTACATATTCGGGTTCGCCATAGCCCAAACCCGTGGTTTGAAATTTTTAATTGTTCAAAATGGTCGAGAACGACCGTCCTAGCCAAAACTTTATTTCCACTCTTCCTCACTCTGTGTCTAATGCACCTCGGCACAACCCCCCCGACTCGGACCAGGTTCATTTAGCTATCTTCCCTTTTTTCTTGTCGTAGCTCCTGGCCATCTCCACGCACGTGCCTTTCCTTTTTACTCCCCCTACACTATTCCTGATGCTAAACCGACTTTAGATTCAAGGTCGCCTGTCCTAAAAACCCCCGGATTGACTTCTTCTCCACCCAATCCCGTTGAGACTCAGTCGGCTATGCGCGCCTTCCATCACCTCCGTTACGATAGTCATCGTCGTTGGGCACAGCTCGAGAGAAGGTGAACAACAGTCGTATTTTTCATTACCACTTCATGACACCCTTCACCACTTCAGGATGCACCCTCCCTAAACAGGTGGTTTTCAGCGTCTTCAGACCTTTCACCACTTCAGGACCATTCGGGTCTGAAAATCCTGAATGGTCCTGAAGTGGTGAAAGTTCCGAAGAACCTGAAAACCACCTGTTTAGGCAGGCTGCATCCTCAAGTGGTGGAGGGTGGTTTTCATGGTCTTCGGACCTCTTACCACTTCAGGACCATTCACGATTTTCAGACTGCCAAAAACTCTCACTTGACCACTTCAGGACACCCTTCACCACTTCAGGATGCAGCCTGCCTAAACAGGTGGTTTTCAGGGTCTTCGGACCTTTCACCACTTCAGGACCATTCATGATTTTCAGACTGCCCAAAACTCTCACTTCAAAATTTTCATTCCTGAATTTCCAGTTACCCGATAACCGCTTGTGCACAGCTCCAACCTCTTGCATCCCCAACCCTATCTACTAACATCCGAAACCAACCTCTAAACCTTTATTTAGCCTCCTCTTTCACCGAAATCACACTCCATATGATTGAAAGCTGACATTCTTCCACCTTCGCCATAGCCTCAGCGCATCACCTTCATCTCCTTCCTCACTACACCTTCCTCCTTTTGCTGAACTAAACCCGCCATCCGATTCGCCCGACCCCGAAACCTGGGTTTTGGAAGTTACTTCGCCCGATTCCGTCGAGGATCGGGCAAGTTACTCATCTCTCGTCTTCGCCCCTTCTTCCTGCCTCTCCGCCATCGTCACCTTCGTACTCTCCTACCTGTCGTAGCGCTCGTCCGCTCAGCGTACAGAAACCGCTCGGCCACCCCAGCTATCCTGAGCGGAACTTCGTAGAGAGCCTGGCTACTAGATGGTTCGGCCAGTACTTCGCCTATTCCCGGTCCGACGAGCTCCTGGCGTGCCTGTACTGCCGCATGCCTCTACTAACACTCCATGGTTTCTTCTTCTGTCTTCCGGATGTATCTCGGCGCGGTCCCTGTCCAGGTTCGGCCACCCCTTTCGCTGTTGTCACTTGGTCGAGGTAACACTCTTCATCAGTCTGATCAGCTCGGCAACATTACGACGTCTCTCTTGTAGGACTGACCGACCGATCCCTCTCTCTTATCCTATCACTAGGACTCCTTTCCCTTCTACCGGCTGCCTTCGATGAGTCTTCCGTCAGTACACCCGCCCCGAAGACCGATTCTCACCGTATCGCTATGACTCTGCCACAGTCCCTCTCGGTCCGGGCGCTAAGACCAGAACAGACGGGTTACGCTGGCTGTCTGACACAGGTCCGTCTCGTCGGTTCGCCAGTCCCGGCTCATGGCACAAAGCGCCCCGGTCGATAGCGCTTGGTCCTTTATCCGTGCGCTAGTTGTTCCTTGGTTGTAGCAACATCGAGGGAAACCAATCATCGGTCAGGTCGGCTAGCCTTTCGCCTTTTTTGCCCAAGTCTGTCGTGCGACTCGCACGGTGCTGCTACAGGCCCCCACTGAGTCCTACCCTCGGGTTCGCGGCCGGTCTCAGAACCTTTGCCGGGCCCAGCTAGAGCTTTAAAATAAAAGAAAAACAATAATAAAAATAATAACACTTGAGAAAAATAGGAAAAATTAAAAAAACGGCGAGGAGAGGGGAAGGGACCCCTCGGCACTTCCCTGGTCCTGCCGAGTGGCCTACAATCGGGCTTCCCCGCAACAAGACTAAGGGGGATAGTCTCGTGAGACCCTCAACCCCTCAGCCCCTTCAAAACTCCATTACTCCTGCATCGTCGTCCGCTGACCTCGATCCTCGAGTCTCTCGGATGAAGGTCCGAAGTTTTAATCAATAGTGTTAGGCCCAGGGTTGGGTCTAGTTTTGACGAACACCTACATAAACGAATACTGTGCGATGCGCGAACTTACCGGAATGTTTTCAGAACCCCCTATTGTCGATGTCGTCCTCCGCGTGTAGGTACGAGTCACTGGTAAGTGCACCAGTCAAACGATAAAAATCTGCTTAATCAAAAATTAAAAATTTAGCGAGCGCCCGCCTCGGCTCTTCAGTCATCAAAGATAAAAAGAAATCATGCACGCCTTAAGTTTACGCGCCCACGCACTCTCTCCTCTAATCAGCTACTCTGTCAACATAAACCATAGGCTCAACCGCCCCTCGCGCGATATACTTCGACTTTAAACCGACCTATTTTCTATCCCCTGCAAAAAACAGGGCGGATACCCTTATAAGGGTATTCGCACCGACAACGCGGCCTGCTCAGACCACACTGAAGGCGTGTACTCGATCGTCGGGCAATCAGTCTAGAGGCGGAGTATCTGAACACTCCACCTAGTAGCTGGTCCCCGCCGAAGTCCCTTCAGGATAGTTGGGGCTGCCAAGGTAGCTGGCGTTGGGAGTCCGTTGTGCCAATTGAATCGGCCACTCTCCCTAGCGGATATCGCCATTTTGACTAGCGGCCTGCTGATAGTAGCAAGCGGCACCTGTTTGGAATCAGGAGTTAGCGCACAGACGCACATTGACTGAGACGGGAAGAGGAGCGGACGATGGGCCAAACTGCGCCCGATGCGACGAGCGCTGAGGTAGGGGGAGCCGACTGCTATCGGGCATTGCGCCGGCACGGACGACGTCTGTGGGATGAAAGTCGAAACGGAGAAACCAGGCAGCGGGTGAAAGGTTCGGGGGACAAGATCGATCTGCTACGCTGAGCAAAAGGGCCGAGTGCAGTTAGTAAGGAAAGGAAATAAAGGGAACGAACCCAGACAGGGGATAGCGTCGGGTGCATGCAAATAAGAGGTGGGATGGCGGAGAAGGAAAGAAGTTAGTATTTGCTCATGTGGAGGGCGATTTCGGTGGGGGAAGATGCTGGACAGGGGTTTATGGTCAGGGCGAACCCAATGATGGAGACGGATCGACAAATGGTGGAGGTTAGTGGGAGGTTGGAAGAGAATGGGCCGCGCGGAGCTATGGCGGAGCGAAGAGGAAGTGAGGGAGGAAAGTATGAATCTCTCCCGTTTTTTGAGGAAAACGGGAGGGAAAAAGAAGTGGTTCGGGGGTTTTGATAATGGGAGAACCTAAATCCGTGGTTAGATTAGGCATGAAGTCAGTAGATGGGGAGTTATGTAGATAAAGTCGTGCGCGGTGGGTGTTGAAGGGTGGGTATGGCCGCACACGAAAACGCAAAGTCTCGCTCGATTCTTGGCGGCATTGAGCGAGAGAAGATGCGTTTCGGAGGTTTCGAAGTGCTGCGAATCCAATGGCGCGGTTAGAATTGGCTATGAGTTAGTGGTTAAGGAGGTCAGTAAGGAAAAGTGTGCGCGGAGGTGAGTCGAACGAGCGAGCATGGAGGAATGAAAGAGCGAACAGTTCGCTCGATTTTTAACGAAATCAGGCAAACTGAGATTCAACTCTAGGATTCCTGTACCCTGCGAGTCGAACCATGAAGTCGGAATAGGGAGTGAGTGGTGTGGTTGGTCAGCATAACCATTAGAGGTTGCGCGGTCGGTGTAGAAGAAACTCGTGGGGGGGGCAAGGAAGATTTGTGTGAACCTGATCACGCTGGAAAGACCCGGTGTATTAGAGGAAGGAAAGCAATCCCGGGGTCTTAACCTCGGGCGAATCGAACGGTACGGTCGGATTAGTGGGTTAGGTAGTGTATTGTATGGTAGATGGAGGTAAAACGTCGGGCGGAGGGACGGATATGGTGGAGCTGAAACGAAGCTCATAACTCGCCCGCTTCTTGATGGAAGCGGGCAAGTGGGGATGTGATTTTAGGCTTTTAGGAGTAAGTGAATGCATTAGTAGGCACGGATTCTTGGATAAGAGTGATGGATTTGGCGGTGTAAGATGAGGGGCTGTGCATAAAAAGGGCTGTGAAAAGGAGGTGAACTTACCTGGAATCAACGGAAGATTCATTCTGGTTTTGCTCAGCCAAGTGATCAGGGTATTGACAGACGAGCGCGAGGTTGGAGACTTGCCTATACCGGTCTTTAGGTGCAGATTGGTTGATGTGTCAACGTGAGGTTCATATCGATCTCACTCATATTGGCGAACTTCGGGGTGGTGGTGTGTCCTTCCGCGTACTAGCGCAAGATTCATCCTTAGCTCATTCTACCGAGGGAGTCAGGGGAAAATTTCGGATCTTACCTCGACGGGAGAGGGGTGCATCGCCCAAGACCAAATTGCAGCTACCGAGGACGAACGTGCCACAGTGTGACCGGGCGCACCTGCAGAGGTCAAGGAGGAGTTTTCTCTGAGCCGAAAGTTAGTGGGTTGTGGATGGTGCTTAGCCCTGCTGGAGTTCGCCTATTGCATATCACTTTGGGCATTAGCATAGTGTTGTGCACGACGTGCTACTGCGTAGGAGCACCAAGGAGAAGGAGAGGCTGCTCTTGTTGCTGCCTTGTGGTTGTCGCAGTTGCTATTTGGGCCTCACAATTGTGTGTCGTAGTGGTAGTTATTGCTAAACACAGTGGTGCGACTCGGTGACTCACTGCAGTTGGTACGGACTGCTGTCGAAAACATTAGCCCCGTAAAAGAGGTGAAGGACGATGATGCATGGGCTCATACCTGACTATGAGAATAGTCTACGAGGTCAATTTCCTTATGCATATCGTTTGCTGTTGTAGAACGCAGACGGGAGACATTGCCAATTCGTAGGCGGCTGACGCACTGTTGCCTGAGCGCGCGGTATGTTGCGGATTCTTGCTGCATTTTGCCTGCATTTCTGATAGGATATCTGGGAGTGGGGGCTATATGAATGTTGTCGTTCGAGCCCGCGCAGTGGCGGCTTGGTCAAGAGGGTGAGACGTTATGACCTGAGGTAATGACCATACTTGGAAGAGGAGTTATTGCTGCCAATTGAAGGATCGTCAGGTAGTCAACGTTTGGCAGTATGGCTTCAGTTTGGCCAAGTTGCTGCATCCTTGGCCATCATTGCGGGGCCCTCTGGCGATGGAAGATAACAAGGCCCTCTCATGGGAGTTGAGTTGTCCCTCTTTTGTATCTCGAGTGTCTGAAACCCCTTGTCTTCTGTCGTTCTTACTCTGAGTCTAATCCATGTTCGAAGAGGAAGACGACAAGCGGGATTGCAACATATAAGACCGCAGCAAGATTCTGTGGGGAGTCAGCCCACCGATTGAGGGAGCTCTGCCGGAACTCAGAAGGGGTTCTGGAGGCAAGGAACTGAGAGATAATCATTGCTTTCCATCTATAAACCCAGTTATAACCCCTATCTGTAGTTCTTGATATGTTTTGACTGAGCATATTGCATGCACCCTTATTTTGACTTTTAGTTTGACATTCAGGACAAACAAGACTAAGTAAAGGAATGTGTGTGCAATCTCAAGTTTCAGTTTATTGGTTGCGTAAAAGCAGATTGTGAAAAAAGGGTTTGCATCCGGGGGAAGGTTGGGAGGAAGGCAGCTTTGCATTAAAGTTTGACCGGGTCATTAAGGCTGGGAGGTCCCCATAAGTTTCGGAAGACCCAGTGCTATGTTTTTGAATTTGTTTGGAGCATCAGACCATTCCATAAGTTTGGGTGGTTTGATTACCCTAGAGGCTGGGAAGTCCCCATAAGTTTGGGGAGACCCAGTGTTGTGGAATTGCTTTGAGGATCAGACCATTCTATAAGTTTAGGTGGTCAGGTTGCTTTGACTTGTGAGGGTTAACTGTGATTGACTTTTCAGGAACCTGGCACATTCTGTAAGTTCAGGTGGCTTGATTGACTTGTTTACTTGGGGTTTCTTAGTTTTCTTTGGTTCTGAACGAGGAGATCTTAGCCATTCTATAAGTTTAGGTGGTTCAGCATCTTCCTGCTTTTATTCTGAGGGGGTAAATTTGATAGAGGGCAGACCAAGTTTGAGTGGTCTAGCCCAATGCCTCGCACAAATTGGATTAGAGAGGAATGATCCAGGCAGAGAGTCAGACTATTCTATAAGTTTAGATAGTCTGGCCCAATGCCTCGCACATGCTGGAACCCAAAGGTTATAATTTGGCTATACTTTATTACAATGTTATTTAAGAACAGGCTAGTCAGACTATTCTAGAAGTTTAGGTAGTCTGACTATAGTTTATCATAACTTGAAGAGAGTATAACTAAGAGTATAACTGAGGGTAACTTGGGCCGACTGAGCATTGTTTCTAAGACGAATGACTCAGTCCTACGCCCACTTTGAAGATGAAGTTCAGAGAGATATGTACAACCTGGCTATTAAACAGTTCAGGGCGACTAGGATGGTCTAGTCAGATGCCCAAAGAAGAGAGAAGTACTTATGTGCTTTGTTTTGTGTATACTTAATGGTTGGACCAGGCATGTCTTATAAGTTTGGGTGGCCTGACTTTACGCCTTATGTAAGCTGGGTATAAAATGATAAATTATTAAAATATTACGAACTATTGTTTGTCTAGGTTGACTTTAGGGATGGTGAGAGTACTTACCTTTGTGGTTTGGCCTGCATGTGACTGAGTGAGGTCACTACTTAGTCTAAGTTTCAGTTTGATAGGTAGTTACTTTAGTTGATCGCCACGTGCCAGAGTCATAGGAGTTAGCTTTAATTCCTTCATTTTCTAAGCTAAGTTTTTTTTACTTAAATCAATTCTCGCATTTTCTGGGATCCTTTGTTATACTAGGCTTTGTATAAATTTTAGTAAGCTACTTTCTCTACGGGAAGTGTTGCCAAAATTTCTGCAAGTCCAAGGAGTTAGTCAACTTTTGACTTTTCAAAGTTCAACTTGTCTAAATTTTATATGGCTTAGTAAAAATCTGGGAAGTCCCCTTTTCTAAAAGGAGTGCTGCCCAAATTTTTGCTAATTTAGAGAGTTAGACAAAAATTGACTTTGGGAAGTGAAAGATTATTTATGTTTCTATATTCGGACTAATATAAATCTTGGAAAGACACTTTTCCTACGGGAAGCGCTGCTGAAATTTTCTTAGTTTAGATGAGTTAGATTATATTTTGACAGGTGACAATTCTGAAAAATTCAGTCTGTATAGGGGAGATTCTGCCATTAGTCTACCTTGCTTTGGGCACTTGCTTAGAGGTAGATTAAAGCTTAGTTAATGAGGAAGATGGTTTGAGTAAGATCATGATAAGGGAATTATTCTCCATGGACTTGTAGATTTAGCTTGGGGATTGACATGTCTTATGTTATAGGTCTTCTTGATCGATTGATTTAGTATTTGGGCTAGATTCAGCTTGATCCTACAAGGATCATCTTCTGTTATCATTGATAACAGGTCGGTTGTCGACTCGTCGGTTTACGATTCAACTTCAATCCACTCTTGCCACTCAACCTAAAGGCCTTAGCCCTTTGATTTTGAAATGTTGCATTGTGTTTTTACCCGGACTTTATTGAATGGTCATTTAACAAAGATACTGAGTATTTTGTTGTTGGGAGGGTGCGCTAAGGTTGAGGTGTATGGCTAAGGCAAGAGGTGTGAGCGCGGAGAATGGTTGAACTTGACCCCGTGTAGTGCATGAACTTTTTGGTTGAATCTTTGATGTGATTGCAGGTATGTTTGGTGCTTCAGACTTTGGATTTGACTGCCTGCGATCATATACATATGTATGGGTGAGAGGAGTCCCACTGTGATTGTGAGAAGTGATCGTCACATACTTATAAACCTCTATACATATGTGAATATATACGTCTTGAGTGTTTTGTGTGGTCGACAGTGACCGCGCATAAAGACTAAACAGATTATGTTTCTGATAAAGAAGGGAGATCCCCCTTTTATCCTTTGTTTTTTAGAATTATATAGTGTACGTTGTAGTCCGTGGCAGTCATCAAAGTCAAACCCCTCGACTTTTCTCCAGACCCTAGATGATGGAGCTCGTCTCCAGGGCTATAAGAGACGATTGCCACCACAGGTATGAACCTGTGTACCACCCACTCTCCGCAGGGTGCGGAGGAGGGTGTGGTTTTCAATCGCACTTGGCGGTTGTCCAGCGTCGAGAGATTAGCCCTCAAGGCGTGTGTCAGCCGACACTTGAGTGTCGAATGCGACCCTCGAGATTAACGAGGGCCGCATGAGTATGGGTACTACATAGTACGCCATCATTGCGACCGCTTGTGTACACTTGCATTGCGAGACGATATGAGTTAGCCCTGCGTCCGCGCGGTTTTATATTAAGTCTCGCGCGTGACGCCTATCCGATTTCCGCATCGAAAAGTTATGGGATGACTACTAAGGGACTATGAATGTTGTCCCGTTGTTTGGTCAGTGTCGTTCTGTATATGTATATGTACGTGTGTGTGTGTGTGTGTTTTATTTTCATGTTCTTTATAGTGGTGTGCGCGTGGTGTATGGGGCGCATCCTAGTCGACCGGCGACGAGTCGCGCTTGGGACCTCAGCCCCCCAACATGTCGGTCCGCGCGCGGGTTCGATAGAGGCGTAATACCATGCGTACCCCCTATGCTACAACGAACGAGAAATGCCCTCAGCTGGTCCACCTCTGTGATTGCAACTGATCATCTTTCGTACT
>BFEA01000192.1:1071416-1102115 GCA_003427395.1 Chara braunii
GAGGTAAGTCGTGCCTCGCGTAGGCCCTATCCTGTCGTAGGGGCTCGCGAGAGGTATGGCTGGTGCACTCGGCCGGAGCGGCTTGCGGAAGCTCCTTGTATATACGCGATAAGGGTTAAAACCAACTCCCGCGTGACGCGGTCGAGAGGGTCCCGCGCTGCCTTGTGCGGTGCCGGACGGATGCGCACGACAACGGGAACAGTAAACAATAACAACAAAAAAACTGAAGAAAGCCACTCCCGATTTATATGCGCTTCCTTTACGTAGTGGCAGTGTTAATCGTCTCTGTATTGTTCCAATTATAATGGATGTCCCTAAGGACTTCATCCGTGAGTGGGTCTCACGGCCTTTCAAGGCCCGGGCAGCTTCAGGCAGTCCAAATTATCCCGGCCTCACTCGACAAGTTCCATCACCGGGAGTCAAAACGTAAATCTGGGCCCCCACACCCCAGAGATGTTTCACTATGGTAGCCAGCAAGGGGTTGGAACAAAACCCAAAGATAAAATGGGAACGCTAAAATGGCAACAGGGCGCGGGGTCTATTGGCGCCTCCCTTGGCCCCGCGGAGCGGTCCCACGATCAGACGCCCCCAACAAAACTAAAGGGGATAGTCTCGCGGGACCCTCTACCCCTTAGCTCCTTCGCCGCTCCATTGTTCCCAAACCGCCGCCTGCTGTCCTTGATCCCCGTACCTCCACCTCAAAAGTCCAATACCATAACCTATAGGGCTAAGCTTAAGCTTGGAACCAATAGGCGTGGAACCCCGTATAAAGCAGTGCGGCCTAGTGCTTAGGACTGAGGAAATACCTTGGGCCTCACCTCCACCTACAACCAGACGTGCGGCCGGCAAGCATCCACGCCGGCCTCCCCGAACTGTGCCGTGGCCGTCCCACGCACCGTCCTACATACCAGACCTACCGTCAGTCAACGCGGCGAACAAAGGTCAACCTATTAATCCTTACTCTAAATGGTCATAGAAATTAGGTCGTTTGACTATATACCAGCTCCATAATCGAACGCAAAGGGAGAAATCACACGCGCGCCTTAAAACTGCTCGCCCACTCACCCTTTCCACTCAGTCAACCTCCTAGCCAATTCAGGTAACAGACACGGCCACGCCTCGCGAGGTATACTCAGACTTTGATCCGAACTTATTTTCTGTCACTTGCAAAAACCAGGGCGGATTCCCTTGTAAGGGTATTCGCACTGACAACGGGCAGTTGAAGGCTCGTTTCGGGGGTTTCTCTCAGTAACGAGCTATGTGGCAGTGTTAGTTTTTGAGTGGTTCGGGCAGAATAGCGGGTAGGAGCTGCGCCGAAGGGAAGAGACCGTAAAAAATACGATGAATCTTCCCGCTTTTCTGACGGAAGATTCATTGAGAGAGAGAGAGGGAGAGAGACAGAATGCTCACCTGGACCTGACGATGCAGGAGAAGCTCAATGACGAACCACGGCGCCCGAGAGAGTAAATCAATAAAACTCTTATGTATCTTCCCACATTTTACGGGAAGATTCGTTCTTACTCTGTGTGCCAGCGACGGGAAGCGGCGCTCAAGGCCAAACTAAAGTGAACGACGTACGAATAAGGAAAGGAGAGAGGCATGAGGTCAGTTGCTAGGGTGGAGACTTACCTTTCGGCTCGTATGAAGAAGGAAGGAGTGGGGCAACTACCTCGCCGGAGTCGGCTGCGGCAGCAAGGCAAGAGGGTGCACACCTTCCGTGAGACAGGCAGCGAGTAGGTGCTAGCAGCGCATATGGAGGGAGAGGAGTCACTTACCTGGGCGAAGAGGGGAGCGGGATAGAGAGGTTGCCTTCCACCTGAGATAGGGGTCGCTCGGTTCGGAGTGTTTGTGTTGCCTGTAGGTGATGACGGATGTCTGTCGGGTTGACTCTATGGCTCAGTAGGTGGTAGGAATCGATAGTCTACAGGGCTCAATCATGATGTGAGTTGCTCTGTTTCACGTTGGATGGGCATCTTTATCTTCGTCCCGCAGCTTCCCTGCCGCCTGTATCCCACTTGCTTCGCATATGATTTTTGCGGGTTGCTGAGTTCGCTGTGCGGTGTGCCCGGGTTGATGGTGTGGCCTCGCGCCCCGCTGCTTTGCTGCCGTGCCTTCCGTATTTGCCACTTGTGTGCCCTGTAGGTTGGTGGCTTTGTTGAAGGCGGCAGGCGGGACTGCAACCCGTAGGACCGCAGAAAGACTCTGTGGGGAGTCAGCCCACCGATCGTGGGAGCTCTGCCGGAACTCATGAGAAGTTCTGGAGGTAGGGAACTCAGAGGTAACCATTGCTTTCCTTTTATAAACCCAGTTATAACCCATGTGCGTATTTCTTGCTATGTTTGACTGAGTATACTACTCGCACCCTTACTTTGACTTTGAGTTTGACTTTCAAGACTTAAACCAGACTTAAATAGGGTTAAAAAATAGTTGTATTGCATGCGTCTGACTGAGTCAACCAAAGGCTGGGAGAGTCTTCATAAGATTGGAGGGCCCAATACTATGTTTATTTTCGATTCCCTGAAGGACCAGGCAGGTCCCCATAAGTTTGGGTGGTCTGGTTGCTCTGACTTGCGAGGACTGCTTCTGATTGCTTTTTCAGGGACCAAGCAAGTTTCCATAAAATTAGATGGTTTGACTGCCTTGTTTCGTTTGGGATCTTCTAATGTTTATTAGTTTCTTCTTGTTTATTCTGAGGGGAATTTATTCAAAGAACTGGACAGGTTTCCATAAGATTGAGTGATCTGGTCTGGAGCCACGCACATGCTGGAACCAAAAGATTAAAATTGTTTATATTATATACTGCTCTATTTATAAACAGGCTAGTCATACATTTTTCCATAAGATTGGATGGTCTTACTATAGCTTATCACCAACTGAATGAATAAAGAATAAAGTTGTCGTAAGAAGGGACAGGCTTAACCTTGATCTAAGATGATCGGTTTAGTCATATGTTACCTTAAAAGACAAAGTGCAAACAGTTATATATAACTTGAATATTTAAATGGTCCAAGGCGACTAGGCTAGCTAACCTAGTCATGTGCCCAAAGAAGAGAAAAGTTGTAGTGCCCTGTGTTTTTGTATATTTTATGGCTGAGCTAGACAAGTTCCCATAAGATTGGGTGGTCTAGCTTTATGCCTTATGTAAGCTGGGTATAAAGGGGATAAATCATTGAAAGATCATGAACTATTGTTTGATAAGGTTGACTTTGGGATGATGAGAGTACTTACCTTTGTGGTTTAGCCTGCATGTGGCTGAGTGAGATTACCACTTAGTTTGAGTTTCAGTTTGATAGGTAGTTGCTTTAGCTGCTCGCCAAGTGTTAGAGCTATAGCCTATAGGAGTGAGTTTCAATTTCTGCATTTTCTGAGCTAAGTTTTTTTTACTTAGATCAATTGTCGCATTTTCTGGGATCATTTGTTATACTTGGTTTTGTATAAATTTTGATAAGCTACTTTCTCTACGGGAAGCGCTGCCGAAATTTCTGCAAATCCAATGACTTAGTTTAAATTTGACTTTTCAAAGTTCAACTTGTCTAATCTTTATATATGGCCTAAGTAAAAATATGGAAAGTCTCATTTTCTAACGGGAGTGATGCCCAAATTTTTACTAATTTAGGGAGTTACACAAAATTTGACTTTGGAAAGTTGAAGATTATTTATGTTTTCATATTTGAGTTATTATAAATTCTGGAAATGCACTTTTCCTACGGGAAGCGCTACCAACAAGTGGCGATTCTGGTAATCCACTATGTATGGGGGAGATTTTGCCATCGGTCTACCTTTCTTGGATACTTACTTAGAGATAGACCTAAGCTTAATTATCAGGAGAGTCTTGAATGAGAATGTGTCATGGGGATTTGTTCTCCATACACTGATGATTTAGCTTGGGCATTGACCTGTCTTATGATACAGGCCTTCTTTGGACATTCGATCCAGGATTCGGACTAGTTTCAGCTTTGATCCTACGAGGATCATCTTCTGTTCTCACTTATAACAGGTCGATTGGTTGATCGCTGAATCGTTAGCTCACGACACAACTTTGTTTATACTTGTACCTCAGCTTGATGCCTTAACCCTGAGATTTGATATGTTTCTTTGATGATTTTAACCGAAATTTTTTTAATGACCGTTATAACTTGTGAGATTTCTGGAGAGTTGGACTATGACCGGGGGTTTGAGTGTGTGAAGCGTGGTATGAGTTACAGGGAACAATAAAGTTGACCATAATGGTGTGTGGCAATGTGGCGTTTGTCTGCGTCTATGTTTTATACAGGTTAGTATTTTGGAGTTTGTTATACGAGTCTTACTTTGGAGGCAGTGACAATGACAATGATGTGTGGCACGATCTCCATACCTTATGGGTTTATGTTTCCCCCTGCTTTTATTTTATGAAAAGAGTCATAGAGTAAGAATTATTTGGACAGATATAGACGGATAAGGTCTTTCGGAATAGAAATGGTTCAATCATTGGGAAAAGCTAAACCCTTTTGACCTTATCTGCTTTATTTCAATCGAGTTCATTCTACGACACATGTTGAATAATCTTTTCAAGACAACATTTTTTTGACAAGCAGTCAGGTAGAAGGTAGAAAGAGGACAAATGTTTTTCTTAGTCGCAAATAGGCATAATCGATCTCCTTTGCCCAACTCCTTCTACCTACCTGCACAACATGCAAAGAAACACGTTCAAAAGAAAAACAGTACAATCTCATACTCGAGTCAGACTTTCTCATTCACATTTATGACTCACACAACTTTCCTCTACCTTTTTTTTTTAACATCCAAAACAAATAGGGTCAACCAAAGTGTGGGTTCACATAGGTGTGAAGGGAAACCTGAGTCAATCAACTGACCTTGAGTGAAGATTGAATCGGCTCACTCAAGAAAACTGAGTAATATGTCAATCAAAAGAAAATGACCGCCGTAAAAAAATATGTGGCTCACAACTCCACAGGTTCCGGCCTTTCTCCTGAGTCACAGTCTGCGTATTCTCTCAACTGTTCAAAGAACAGAGGTTGGACCACACAAAAACTCAAGCGAGATAGCCCTCCTGGAGGGTGTTCCCATGAATGAGTTTTCACATGGCTCCAATGTCCCGGACAGTCCCAACTACACTTCACCAAAATTTGTCCCACCAACCAATCGCAAGTCGATGCGGCCTCCAATCACCATAACTGCTCACAATAACCACACCAACTTGTTCGTCCCGATCTTAACTCAGTCTTACTTGGTCTACAATACTAGATGATCTAGAACTCAAAACCGCTTGCACTGCGCGCCGCAAAAAAAAATTAAAGGTGACTCTGGCTCAAAACCGATGTGTCGTGAGCCCAATAATCACTGTCGTGTGCACTCACTCTGCACTGTTCACATACCGTCGGTCCACGCACCATTGCCTCACGATCTCACGCGCACTAGTACTAGCCTAGCCTATAGGTCGCACTTCAATCCACCATAACCGCGGCGCACCACAAAATGGAATTGTCGCTCGCCGCACCGTCAAAATCTGGTACCATGACTGCTATGCCAATTAGCAGTACTCTCCCGCCGAAGTGCCGCTGCCGTGCAAAAATTTGGGCAGCGTAACCTCACAAAACAAAATCGCCGCTGTCGGGCCGCCAAACGGGCAGCACCTCCCCTTAGGAAGACCTTGATACCGCCACACCGTCAGTTCGGTAGCACCTCCCCACCGAAGTGTTCTTGTTGCCTTGCAAAAAAACAAAATTAGCAGCACTTCCCTACCGAAAGTGCCGTTGTCGCGGGCCTTATGGCTGCAGCACCTGCCCTTTGGAAGGTCTTGATGTCGCGGGGGCAGTCCAGCAGCACATCCCCACTAAAATAAGTGTTGCTTGCCGCACCGTCCGGACCCTGACGCAGCCTTACCGCGGCAGCACCAGCCCATACACATAGCACACGCACACAAGGGTGGGGCAAAAACTCCCAGCCCTCAACTATGGTTGCCTCCCCTCTCCTCCTCTAACTCTCTGCTGGCCTCCACTCCACCAGCAGCATCTCCTCTCCAGCAACATGCAACAGCCAGCCAGCATACACCCTAGTGAATGTTCCAGCAGCACTGCCACAAGTGCGAGGCTGCTAGGTGGAGTACTGGCTTTTGTAGCTAGCTGAAGGCTGTGGGCACCACAGTAAAAAATAATGTAACTGTTCTGAGCCCTTGATCTGAATTTTCGATCAAGAGTCAGAATCGTTGATGTTCCCCTAGGGAAACCAGGGTTTTCAATTCCTAGAAGTATCTGGTCATTCTCTCGGGCCACATACGCCTAGAAATGCATGTACCCAACCATTCCCTGCAGCATGTTCAAAACGAACAGGTGCAGTCACTTCACCCCCTAGAACCTTCTGGCGGCTGCACCTGTTTTGCGGCCGCGACCAAATTCGCAGCCTTTTTCCTTTTTTTTTCAAGTTATATAAATCACAAATGGATTGGAGGTTTTTTAACCAATTGGAAGCACATTTTTCATGTACAAGCGCATTTTCAACACTTTTCTTTAAATCTCTCATTTCTCTGTGTAGGGGGAAACTCGTTTTTCAAACTAGTAGCCTCCTCTTGCCCAAAGTCATTTCACAGAGTCGAACTAAAGTCAAGCTCAAAGGGGCTTTCTTTCCCCTGCCCATGCCTGTATCCAGGCCGAATAAGCGCCTGATACAGGCGCACGGCTCCAAACTTTCTCTCTCTCGCTTTCTCTCTCTCTCTCTCTCTCTCTCTATCTATCTATCTATCTATCTATCTATCTATCTATTTATCTATCTCGTGACTGTTCGTGAGCAGAGAGCCCCTTGTAAAACCCCACACCTTGAACGTAGCCTCCCTGTGGCGGCAGATTCTTTCGACTCTGCTCATCCCGTACCTGGCAGTAGCAGCCCGTTCTTCAAAAGGAACGGGTGCTCTAGTGATACCACGAACAGATAAGACAAACAAACTTACCTTGTGCTGAAAACGGTCGCCCGTTTCCACAGGCGACTGTCAAGTGCACTGGGGTTGAAAAGCCCCAGTCACTTCCTAGTGCGTCATGTGGCACTTAGATCTTAGCTTTAGTTTTTTTTTTTTTTTTTTCTGTTGGCTTTAAGCCAACGGTCACATCGCATCATGTGGCTTTTCAGCCACGGCTTGCGAGATGCGGACTCGAGTTCGATCCCAGTTGGGACCGAAGAAAAAAAAATTTTGACCGTCTCTCGATTTATGTGTGTGACCCTTATGCAGAGACCATGCTATTCTACCCCGCGCGACTGATCTAGGGAGTTGAGTACGTGTGTGGAACATCCAAGGAGATCCAGGAAGATGTACATGTAATCAGTTGTTGAGGATACAGTGTTGAAAGGGAGAAATGAGGGCGCACAGGCGCCATAGCTATTTGAAGCAAGTTTGTATTTGAACTGCGTTCTTGACCGTAATATTTTTGAGCTTTGTGTTGGCGCCTGGCGCCATTGTGATTGCCATCTGTTTCTATGTATGCTGAGCGAGAAAGAGAACGAGTCTGACTGCAGTGGGGAGTTCATACTTTTACGCGAACGTCTATATCCTCTTTGCATTAATTTTCCTGTTAATGAGTTTCATGGGTTTCAAGCTAGTCTCATCATCTTCCTGAGTTGCCCCAAAACCATATTGACTTGCATTTGTTATCAACACAAATGATACAGTAGGGTTAGGAACTTTCAGAACGGTTGCGAAAGCCACCACAAATGGTAAGGTGGGATCAAATAACTTCGACACAGTTGCTTTGGAAGGGCCCCTTCAACAAAAGTCGGGTGGCATTTCGGAGTTTGCCTGAAAGGGGCATCCTCGGCGAAAAGGTTAAGGGAGTAGTTACACCCAAGACGTTATTTTCGAACTTTCTGTAGTAAGAAGCCCATTGCATCAATGTCGTTATATCTAATATTGTTTGGGGTGAAGATTTCCTCTTGAAAGCGAAAAATTTAGAAACTTAAGCCACAAGTACTTGAACCAAACATCGATCGGAGGAAAAAATAGGGTAGAAGTGTTTTTAGTCATATAAATTTGGGTGCTCCTCAAGTGATCGTTTATCCATTATTGTGTGGCTTGTTAACCGTTGTCAAGCGCATCGGTCCGACACCGCATGAAACGGGGCGGGACCCTCCCAGCCGCGTCACGCAGGAGTTGGTCTATTCCTCGTCGCGAATACATAAGGAGCTTCCGCAAGCCGCTCCGGCCGAGTGCACCAGTTATACCTCACGCGAGCCCCTACGACATGATAGGGCCTACACGAGGCACGACTTACCTCCACCTTACGGGAGTTGTCACTTCCCTTCGGTGGAAGTATCCCCACCGAGCTACCAGTCCACAGTATGAAAGCTCATCAGCTGCAATCGCAAAGGTGAACCAGCTGATGGCGTTTCTCGTTTGCTGTAGCATAGGGGATACGAGCGGTTTTACACCTCTATCGGACCCGCACGCGAATGGACGTCTTAGGGGGCTGGAGTCCCAAGTGCGACCCGTCGTCGGTCGACTAGGACGCATCCCACGCACCACGCGTATACCACTCTAAGAACATAAAAATTGAATCACGCACGCACACGCACATATACAGAACAACATAGGACAAACAACTCGACAACACTCCTAGTCCCTTAGTAGTCATTCCATAACTCTCGATGCGGAAATCGGATAGGCGTCGCGCGCGAGACTTAGTATAAAACCGCGTGGACGCAGGACGTTCTCATATCGACTAGCAATGTATGAATATGCAAGCAGTTGCAATGATGGCGTACTATGTAGTGCCCATAGTCGTGCGGTCCTCACTAATCTCGAGGGTCGCATTCGACACCCAAGTGTCGGCTGACACGCGCCTTAAGGGGTTAATCTCTCGATGTTAGACAACCGCCAAGTGTGGTTGGGAACCACACCCTCTTTTGCACCCTGCGGACAGTGGGTGGTACACAGGTTCGTACCTGTGGTGGCAATCGTCTCTTATTGCCCTGGATACCACCTCTATTATCCAGGGCCTGGAGAGAAGTCAAGGGGTTTGACTTTGACGATCGCCACGGACTACAACGTCCAACTATAAAAATTAACAAACAAATTCAATCAAAAACAAATAATCAATCATCTCAATACTCATATATCAAATCAGAACTCGAGATAAAAATAAAGAAAAGGAAACACAACCCATCATGTATGCAGATCGTGCCACACATGGTTGTCATTCGCACTGCCTCCAAAGTACGGCTCATATACCAAGTTTCAAATACTAACCTGCATAAAACACAGACACCCACAATATCTACATTTCCATACACCAATGTGGTCAACATTTTTGTTTCCTGTAACTCACACCACGCCTCACACCCAAGCCCCAATCATAATTCAACTTTCCATAAATCTCATAAGTTCTTTATACTGACCATTTAAAAGAAGTTTAGTTAAAACCCTCAAAGAAACATATCAAATTTCAGGGCTAAGGCAATCAAGTAGAGGTACAGATGTCAACAAAGTTGTGTCGTGAGTTGACGAGTCGGCAATCAACCAACCGACATGTTATCAATGATAACAGAAGACGATTCTCGTAGGATCAAGCTGAAACTAGCCTGAATCCTAGATCGAATGTCCAAAGAATGCATGTATCATAAGACAGGTCAATGCCCAAGCTAAATCATCAGTGTATGGAGAACAAATCCCAATGACACATTTTCATTCAAGACTCTCCGGATAACTAAGCCTAGGTCTATCTCTAAGTCAGTATCCAAATAAAGGTCGACCTATACCAAATCTCCCCCATACAGAGTGGATTACCAGAATCGCCATCTATCGAAATATAATCTATCTCCTTTAAACTAAGAAAATTTCGGCAGGGCTTCCCGTAGGAAAAGTGTCTTTCCAGAATTTATAATAACTCAATCTGAAAACAGAAATAATCTTCAACTTTCCAAAGTCATGTTTTGTCTAACTCCCTGAATTAATAAAAAATTGGGCAGCACTCCCTTTAGAAAATGAGACTTTCCAGATTTTTACTACGCCATGTATAAAGATTAGACAAGTCGAACTTTGAAAAGTCAAATTTTGACTAACTTCTTGGATTTGCAGAAATTTCGACAGCGCTTCATGTAGAGAAAGTAGTTTACGAAAAATTATACAAAGCCAAGTATAACAAATGATCCTAGAAAAAACGATAATTGATCTAAGTAAAAAAACTTAGCTAAGAAGATGCAGGAATTGGAACTAACTCTTATAGCTCTAGCACGTGGCGAGCAGCTAAAGCAACTACCTACCAAACTGAAACTCAAACTAGGTAGTAATCTCACTCAGCCACATGCAGGCTAAACCACAAAGGTAAGTACTCTCACCATCCTAAAGTCAACCTTATCAAACAATAGTTTATGATCTTTCACTGATTTATCCCCTTTATACCCAGCTTACATAAGGCATAAAGCTAGACCACCCAATCTTATGGGAACCTGTCTAGCTCAGCTATAAAATATACAAAAACACAGGGCACTACAATTTTTCTCTTATTTGGGCACATGACTAGGTTAGCCAGCCTAGTCGCGATGGACCATTTAAATATCCCTGTTATATATAACTGCCTGTACTTTGTCTTTGAAGATAATATATGACTGAACTAATCATCTTAGATCAAGGTTCAGCATGTCCCTTCTTACCACAACTTTATTCTAAATTCATACTCTCTTTAGTTGGTGATAAGCTATAGTAAAACCATCCAATCTTCTGGAAAAATGTCTGACTAGCCTGTTCATAAATAAACCAGTATAGAATATAAACAATTTTAACCTTTTGGTTCCAGCATGTGCGCGGCTCCAGACCAGACCACCCAATCTTATGGGAACATGTCCAGTCCTTTGTCAAAATTCCTCTGAGAATGAGCAAGAAGAAACTAATAGACATCAGAAGATCCCAAACGAAACAAGACAGCCAATCCATCAAATCTTATGGAAACCTTCTTGATCCCTAAAAAAACAATCACAAGCAACCCTCGCAAGTCAAAGCAACAAGACCACCCAAACTTATGGGAACCTGCATAGTCCTTCAGGCAATCGAAAATAAACATAGTATTGAGCCCTCCAATCCTATAGAGATTGTCTCAGCCATTGGTTGACCCAGTCAGACACAAGCAATACAACCTTTCTTCCACCTTCCCCTAGATGCAATCCCACAATCTGCTTTCAGTCACACAACAAAACTGAAACAGACATTGCGCATGCCTTCCTTTATTTAAGTCTGGTTTAACTCCTGAAAGTCAAACTCAAAGTCAAAGTAAGGGTTCATGCAGTATACTCAGTCAAACATAGCAAGAAGTACGCATATGAGTTATAACTGGGTTTATAAAGAGAGATGGTTAACGGGTGTATATATTTTCAGGTCTCCTGTCCAGGCAGTTCAGCCACTTTAGGTTACTACACCACTTTCAGATTGTGTGTGGATCTATACATGGGGTTGTCTGAAACCGCCTTCAGGCAGTTCAACCACTTCAGGTTGATACACCACTTTCAGATTATCTACAGATTCATTGCAATGGTGGGATGGGGGTACCTGAAACCCCTTTCAGAAGCTTCATCCACTTCAGCGGTTTCAGGTCCCCACCTGAAATTCCTGAAATGACCTGAAGTCGCTGAAGCTTCTGAAAGGGGTTTCAGGTACCCCCATCCAACCATTTGGATGGGGGTACCTGAAACCCTTTTCAGAAGCTTCAGCCACTTCAGCGGTTTCATGTCCCTACCTGAAATTCCAGAAATGGACTGAAGTGGCTGAAGCTTCTGAAAGGGGTTTCAGGTACCCCTATCCAACAATTTGGATGGGGGTACCTGAAATCCCTTTTAGAAGCTTCAGCCACTTCAGCGGTTTCAGGTCCCCACCTGAAATTCCTGAAATGACTTGAAGTGGCTGAAAAAATAGGCAGGAAAAAAAAAAAAAAAAAAAAAAAAACCTTGTCCTTCAAACCACCCGAAACTTCTTAAATGACCTGAAGTGTCTTTAGGCCATTTCAGCGGTTTCAGACCACTTCAGAATCTTTCATTCTGAAATTTCAGATGGTCGTTAACCGCGAGTGTTTATAAAAGGAAAGCAATGGTTACCTCTCACTTCCTTGCCTCCAGAACTCCCCCTGAGTTCCGACAGAGCTCCCGCAATCGGTGGGGCAGACTCCCCACGGAGTCTTGATGCGGTCCTACGGGTTGCAATCCTGCTTGGCGCCTTCCTCTCAGAACAGGACTAGAGTAAGAAGGGCAGAACAAGGGGTTTAAGACGCTCGAGATACAGGAGTGGGACTGACCCAACTTTCAGGAGAGGGCCTTGTGATCTTCATCGTCTGAGGGCCCCGCAATGGTGGCCAGGAAACATGTCGTCGGACAATCACTTTTAGTGGTCGGTACGCAGCACACCCAAATTCAGACTCTCTTCAAGCTATAATAATAGCACTTACGTAGAATCGAATCACTCCCCCAAGCTGCAATAACCATGCGCCGTCATTATGCCGAAGCCAATCACAACAACAGTCTGCCAACACCGTACGTTCAGCAGTTGTGCACAACAATGTGTACCCGTTGTACAGCCCAACAATAGGTACCAGCTCGCCCATACTATACACCTAGTAGCCGTGCGCAGGCCAGGCGAAGGTAAACGGGAAGTAGCAGTTGGTCAACCGTACATAGTCAGATGTAAGAATACAACAGTCACAGCCTCGACACCCAATTATTCACCAGAGAAAAGAAACACAGTTCGTTATCAGCAGCAACCCAACCTCTAGCAGCATATGTTTGCGCAGTTCACCTCCCGTTGCAGTTCGAGCTCAACAACAGTGTGTTTTTGTACAGTCCACCGCCTGTAACCACCCGTACCGTGACTAACAACATGAGTGGTGACCCATCTCCCGACAGTAGTACGGGGCGAGCCACCACTAGACCACAGCCTGATGCTTCTTCCCGGCTCAACCACTATATCCCTTCCTCAGCCCGAACTGTCGATCCTCAGTCGGCAAGCCTGTTCTCAAGGTACCAACTCCCAATTGATCAGTTGTTCATAGCAGCGGTTCGGTCCCTCCGGATTACAGTAAAACTCCCCACTGTCGCCCTTGCCTTCTTCGACAACGATCAGCTTCCACCAAACAATCCGATGTTTCCACCACCCCTTCTATCTTCCTGCCGACTTTTCCTTTTTAACTAACGGCAGATCCTCGCCCATTCAAAATTGGAACCCCGAAATTTGCCTGCATCTTCTCACACCGTGTGACTTCTCGTGGAGATGAGGTCGGCTCTTTTTCCACCCAACTATCGGTCATATGAGCAGCATGTTAGAGATGAGTAAAACTCGAATGAAATTTTCCACAAAACTAGTGACGATACATCACCATCTTCACTTTTCTCCCTCGCGACCCCTCTTCCTTCACCCCCCTACTCTCTCTTGCTACACCCGCCACCCCTCTTTCTTTTGCAGTACGAGGTCATGATTCGCGTGGCCGCACCTGGCCAGTCTCACGACCAGGTTCGGCCGAAACTAGAAGGGGAAGAAGCGGGGAAGAACGAAGGACTCAACGACTATGGATCAACTGATGGGGATGAGGCACACGATAAATCGAGTCGGCGACAACCACGTTCCTGACCGCCATGTCGGTAGTGACGACCCTGCTCGATCCTGGTATCAGCGTACGCAACGATGAGCTAGATGCATGGAGGACAAGGATCGAGATGACGGTCGCACGTAGATAAAGTGTGTGTGACAGTGCTCTCAGAGTCGGGTCGGCAAGACAACAAACGAAGAAAACAAAACAAAATGAAACGAATCTTCCCCTAAAGTATGGAAAAATACATCAGCAAAATCAAGTCTTCCTTTGGGCGCAGCCCGTAATACTAACCCTGACCAAACTAACATCCTAATGTAAAAACTAACGTTGTCACTGTATTCGCCCTATCAGAACACCCCAGAATACAATTTTACCATGTTCGATTCTATAAAGAATCGGATGGGATATGAGAGTTTCCCTCCTGCCATAGCCAGCTTCCGAGAGCCTCCACGCAACCCTTTTTTCTTCTCCTTCATTCTACGTTTCTCCTACTACCAATCTGATTCCGTCAATCGATTCCCAGCACCTTAAAACCCCAGAAACGGATCTTCCCTCGCCCGTTTTCATCAAGAAACGGGTGAGATCAACATCTTCTTCCCTCACTTCTTCTACTCCATCGCCCATCTCCGCGCAACTCATTCTTGCTTTGTCGTCTATCTTACTAACCTATCTTCAAAACTAACCCCGTCATGCGAGTCGCCCCGGGGCAACAACCCCGGTTTGCATCTTCCCTCGATTGTTTCTGATAAGAATCGAACAAACTAGTCACTCATGCATCCGCCATAGCCACTTCTCTCCCGATGCTTTGCCCTTCTCTTATGCGCATGCACCAGCGCAGAAGCCCGTCTACGTTCATCCTCCTCTCTGCTGCCCCCGCTCCGTTGCCTCTCTCCCGCCAGCCTCACTGTCGGTGCTAACCTGCACTAACCTGAACACCACAACGGCGGTGGTTGTCATAGGCAACAAGCCGGTGACTGCCGAAGTCGAATCCGCTAAGGAATGTGTAACAATTCCCCTGCCAAGTTGTGCCAACTCTATTAGCCCCGAAATGGAGAGTGCTGCAGCGCTTCGCCTCTCCCCGACCTTCACCACTCCACTACTGCCTTGAGTAGGATGGCTCAGGCCCGATGTGTACGCCCGCAGCGTGATGATGCAGATCTTCGTGGTAGTAACGAATATTCAAATGAGAACTTTGAAGGTTGAGGTGGGAAGGGGTCCCATGTGACCGGCCGCTACAGCCTGCAGCCTCCGCCCTGGTGCCCACATCCCACTGCGCCTAGGCAGCTTATCAGCCCTTTCGGGTCCCAAGGGGCACACTCACACTCAACCTCTCACAGCAGACGGTGGGGACGGACTGTACACCCACAACAGCACCCGCCACCCTTGGGTTGCGGTTCCACAGGCCCCCTCAGAATACTCTCCAATTCCCTTCCACTTTATGCTACTCACACTCTCAAACGGGAAACAAAACAAGCCACGACCATGGTCTCCAGTGCTCTCACGTACGTTGACCTCTTTGGTCTGTGCTCCAACATCGGTAGGATAGGGAAAATTTCGCCAGCATCCCGAATATGCAAAACTTTAGCGGCCTGCCCAAAAAACTCGTGCTCAAGGCCCTCGACTATCGCGATGACCACCCGTGTCCGACAACCTAGTAGCTGAGCCAGACCCGTCGGTCTCGACGTCGGCCTCAAAACCGATCACCGAGCTAAGGACCTTGGAAAACAAATAAATAAATAAACAATAATAAAAAACTAAGAATAGATGTCGCTGTAGCCTGTCGGTGCGAATACCCTTGTAAGGGTATTCGCCCTGGTTTTCGCGAGCGACAGAAATAAGCTTGGTTTAGAGGTTAAGCATGCTGCGCGAGGCGCGGCTGTGTCCGATATTAACGTTGACTGGTTGGTTGACTAGAGCAGAGAGTGTGTGGGCGCGCAAGTTTTGGGGCGCGCGTGATCTTGTAATTGTTGATGGTTGAAGAGCCGACGTGATCGCCGACTGGATTTTGTTTATTTTCTGACTAAACTAGGATTAAAAAGATTAGGTCTCGTTGAATAATGCGCTTGCCTGTGACTTGCGCGTACGTACGGAGGACGACGTCGATGACGACATGGTTCTATATAGTCGCGCGGTGTACGCGAAAGGTTGACTTGGGCAGCGGGGGCCCGTGGCAAGGGCCCGACCTGTCATTCATGGTTTGTCGTGAGTGGATTTAAGTGTATGTGTGCCCGTTGGGACACGAAGGATGGCGGGTCATGCACCAAGGCAGGCGGCAGACTGCTACGGCCAACTCCTCACCACCTCAGTCTTTGAAGTTCTCATTATTGTTACTATTACCACGATCCACATCAGGAACCGCCTCACCTAGGCCATGTGTAAGAATTGCGGCAGGGGCCGCACTCTCTGCTTCACAATCGGCCAACTCTGTGGGGGTTTGACGGTCAAGGGCCCCTTTACATATGCACCGCCCACCAAACCTTGATCTGTCGTAGGAGTTTTGAGCGTGAGTAAGCCCGTGGGGATAGGCGAAATGCCGAACTGGGCCTGAGTAGGGCGAGGCAGGAGGAGGCTATGGCTAAAATTGTAGCGATACAGACGGCAAATCGTCGGGCGGACTTGGGCGTAGGGGCGAAAGACTAATCGGATAATTTGATAGAGGTCTTGTGTGGAGTCCCCCCCCCCCCCGCTCATCGGACTGGCTGGGCACCTTGGAGTGTGTTCGGCGCTATCGGACCGCGACCCACAAGATAACGAGTTAGTAGCGAAAGGCGATAGAGGACAAGGAACAGGAAGAGAAAAAGGGGATGAATCATGCGCGAATTCGCACCAGATACCCTCGAAGCGAAGAGATGGTGGAAATAACGGGTTGAGCAAAGTAGAGAATGCGGAGCTCACTCTTCTGTGGCAGCTTTGGGTACGGAAAGAGGCAATCCTGGGGTTTTGGCCCCGGGCGAGTTGCGTGGTGAAGTTAGATTTAGCGATAGGTTCGTAGAATAGGCGGTTGAGAGAAGAGAGGTGTTGCGCATAACTATGGCGGAAAGAGGAGAAGAAGAAGAGGAAGCAGATGTGATTTGCTCAATTCTGAGCGGGATCACGCGAGAAAAGATTTATATTAGAGGTTCTGGGGGCGGGCGACCTTAAATCCGAGGTTAGTTTCAGCAATAACTTAGTGAAAGGAAGGCTAGTAAAGAAAAGAGCAGCGCGGAGGTGTCAAGATATGGTGGACATGGTAGGGGTGAGAATCGAGCTCTCGCTCGATTCACGATGGATTCGAGCAAACTAGAGTGTTAGCCGGGGGTTTTCGACCATTGCGAGTAGGATGGCGAGGTCAGTTGGGCTGTTGGGTTAGTAGAATAAGAGTGAAAGTTAGTGCGCCGAGACATAGAGAGAAGARAAAGGACGAGGAGGAAACGAGTAGTTCTCACTCGCTCGTGGGTGGAATCGAGTAGAAAAGGATTCTTTTCGGGGGTTTTAGTAGCGGGCGAGTCCGAATCTACATTTAGAATAGGAAGAAAGTCAGTAGAAAGAGACTTAATAAAGAAAACGTGTGTGTGAGAACAACGGGAACGGGGCTGTGGCTGGGAAGGAACGAAAGATTTCGCCTGATTCTTCACGTAATTGGACGAACTAACATGGTGCACTAGTGTTTTGAGATACCGCGATTCGTTTGGCCACACCGGATCTTCTGTTTGGGCGAGAGTTTAGACGATATGGACAGCAGAAGTTGCGCCCAACAGTAAAAAGCTTCCCTTATGACAAAGTATGATGTATCTGCCTACGTTCTAGGGGAAGATTCGTTGCCTATCATGTTAGTACTCGCCTTTATGTTCGTCAACTCCAAGGGTTGATCGCCATTAGAACTCCTATGGGTCTGTTGTAGATGCTCGTGTGTAGGAGATAGACCGGGGGAGTAGATGGTTGTTTTGAATATGGAGTGAACCTAGCCGCTTCTAAGCAATAGATTCATTCCAGTTTGCTCATATTATCGATGGGTATAGGACGTACCTACCTGGTCAAGTTCGCTTGAGCTTACGAAGAGGCAGGCCTGCTGGCAACTCTGCGGCAACGAAATGCATGATTGAGCTCGCCCTCGTAGATTACGAAGTCGAACGAGCCCCGTTTTAAGGTTGAAAAGTCATCTCGACCCTGCTACACATATGGCTACCAGGCAATGTACCCGCCGGCTGACTAGCACGTTGCACAGCCAGTCGGGCCAGAAGGCTGCAAGCGTACTGCGGGTTGGAAGCTTGCATGTGGATCAATGTTTTGTCGGCCTTGACACGCGGAGTTCCTGAAGGTCAACCAAGAAGGAGTAGACTCGCGTGACGGCGATGCGCGACTCGTTTGTTGCACAGGGAAGACAAGGGGCTTGAGAAGTTGCGAGCTTACTTAGTCGAGTTGTAAGATTGCCTGTGGAATGGTATGCTACTCACCAGTAGACGGGAGGAATGAGGAGCAAGCGGAGAGACTGCAGATCTAACCTGCTAACTTATGGGCCGCCCATTCCTCTAGTCTAAGTAACTGATATTCAACCGTGAAATACAGTCTTGCCTATTAGCTGGCATGCTGCATCTGCTGTGCGCACGACGCTAGCTGAGAGTGAGTTGTAGATTTATCTGTTGTGGATGCGCAAGCCTTGCTGTTGTTGCATGGTAGGGTGTTGCTACGCCGCATTCTTTATTCTGCATCTCTATTGTTATGTTCACCACCGACGAGGGTATCGGGGTTAGCTGGCTGATCGTTGCTGAAGAGAAGTTTGAAAGGAGTTTGCAGTTGCGGCACCCCGACTGTCGTTGAGTAGTGAAGGACAGTCACGGATGTGTATTTGTACACTGTCATGGTGGGATGTTGTTGTAGCAACGAGGAGGTTGAAACCGTTTCTGCGAAGTTCGAAGGGGTATTGCTGTGAGTGTGAAAGGTCAGCAGGGAGTCACCAACAGGTGGTTTGACTATTCAGCTTCAGTTTGATCAAGCTGCTGCAATTTGGCGATCATTGCGGGGCCCTCAGGCGCATCGAGGCAACAAGGCCTTCTCTCGCGAGTCTGAGTGCACCTCTCTTGGATCTGAGAGACTTAAACTTACCTTCTTCTGCCCTTGTTACTCTAAGTCTAGTCTGTTGATTCTGAGAGGAAGGCGGCAGGCGGGATTGCAACCCGTAAGACCGCAGCAAGACTCTGTGGGGAGTCCACCCACCGATTGCGAGAGCTCTGCCGGGACCTAAGCGAGGTTCTAGAGGCAGGGAATTGACAGGTATACCTTTTTCTATTTGTATGACCCCACTATACCCATGGTTGCTTATCTCCCTTTAGTTTGGCTGATCTATGCATGAGATTGCCCCTATGATTTTTGTTTTTTTTTCAGGACTTAATCAGATTGAATGGAAGGAATGCATGAGAGTGAAGTTTACGTTTCATCTTTATTCTGACTGAAAGCAGAGTAAGGGATGAACTGGGGGGAAGATGGGAGGAAGATAGACTGCATGCGTTTGACCGGGTCAACCAAAGACTGCGCCTTGTTTCTAAGTTGCATGGCACAGGGCTATGTTTATTTGGCTATTTTCTACAGGGTCAAGCATTGTTTCTAAGCTGAATGGTCTGGTTGCTACGTTTATTTTATGAGGGTTTGCCTGATTGGAAGGGTTTAAGTTCTTGTTTATCCCGAGGGAGGATTTTGGTCTAAGGCTAAGCATTGTTTCTAAGCTAAATGGTTTAGCCTGAAAACTACGCACATAAGTACAACCTGAGTATAAAAGAAGGTATTTTACTTATATTTGCATGTGAACTGGCAGTTGGGCATTGTTTCCAAGCCGAATGGTCCAGCGCTAAGCTATATCACCAAGAAGAGAAGGAAAGTTACAAAGTATAATTGAAAATAGTCTGGGTAAACTGAACATTGTTTCCAAGCCGAATGGTTCAATCCCCTGCCCATATTTGCATTTTTTTTTTTAGAACAAAGTCAGAAAGCTATTAAATTTTGGATATTAAATAGTTAAGGGTGGCTAAGCATTGTTTCCAAGTCGAATGGTCCAGTCAAGTGCCCAAAGAAGAGAAAAGTAGTGGTGCAACCTGTTCGTGTATATTCTAAGGCACGTTGGACATTGTTTCCAAGACGAATGGTCTAACATTTGTGTCATATGTAAGTTGGGTATAAGGGTTAAATCATTTGAAAGATTCATGAACTATCTATGACGATTTTGACTTGGGATGGTGAGAGTACTTACTCCTTGTGGTTTGGCCTTGCATGTGACTGAGTGAGATTACTACTTAGTCTGCGTTTCAATTTGATAGGTAGTTGCTTTAGATTGTCGCCACGTGCTAGAGCCATAGGAGTTCATTTCAATTCCTGCATTTTCTGAGCCAATTTTTTTTTACTTTGAGCAATTTCAACATTTTCTTGGATCTTTTGTTATACTTGGCTTTGTATAAATTTTGGTAAGTTACTTTCTCTACGGGAAGCGCTGTCGAAATTTCTGCAAATCCAAGGAGTTAGTCAACTTTTGACTTTTCAAAGTTCAACTTGTCTAAATTTTATACATGGCTTAGTAAAAATCTGGGAAATCTCCTTTTCTAAAGGGAGTGCTACCCAAATTTTTGCTAATTCAGTGAGTTAGACAAAATTTGACTTTGAAAAGTTAAAGATTATTTATGTTTCTATATTCGGGCTGATATTAATTTTGAAAAAATATTTTTCCTACGGGAAACGCTGCCAAAATTTTTTTAGTTTAAGGGAGTTAGATTATATTTTGATAGGTGGCGATTCTTGCAATCCACTCTGTATAGAGGAAATTCTGCCAGGTTCTACCTTTTTTAGGGCACTGACTCAGAAACAGGCTTACGCTTAGCTTGTAGGAGGATCTTGTGTGAGAACGTGTTATGGAACTGTATTCTTCATACACTTATGAGTTCAGCTCGGGGATTGACCTGTTTTGTGTTACCGGTCCTCTTGATCGATTGATTCAGGATTTGGGCTAGATTCAACTTAATCCCACAAGGATCACCTTTTGTTATCACTTATAACAGGTCGATTGTCGATTCGTCGGTTTACGATTCAACTCTAATTCACTCCTGCCACTCAATTTAAGGCTTTAGCCTTGTGGTTTGAACTGTTTTGTTGTGTTTTCGCCCAAACTTTATTTTGAATGACCATTTAAAAAAAAATACTGAGCAATTTATTTTGAGGAGTTGCACAAGAGTGAGGGTTGTATGACTAAAAGCAAGGGGTGTGAGTGGAGAGAATGGTTGAAGTTGATCGCGTGTAGTGCATGAACTTTTTGGTTGAATTTTTGATGTGATTGCAGGTATGTTTGGTGAATTTGACTACATGCGCTCACATACATATATATATGGCTGAGAGGAGGCCCACTGTGACTGTGAGAAGTGATCGCCCTATATTAATAACCCTCTATATATATGAATATATATGTGTTTCAAGTATTTCCCGCGGCCTACGGTGACCGCGCGTAAGGGTTAAACAGATTATGTTTTCGAGAGAAGACGAGGATCCTCTTTTATGCTTTGCGTTTTAGAGTTTCTATGGTTGGACGTTGTAGGTGACAGTCATCAAAGTCAAACCCCTTGATTTCTCTTCAGGCCCTAGATGATAGACTTGGTCTTCAGGGCGATAAGAGACGATTGCCACCACAGGTATGAACCTGTGTACCACCCACTCTCCGCAGGGTGCAGAAGAGGGTGTGGTTCTCAATCGCATTTGGCGGTCGTCCAGCGTCGAGAGATTAGTCCATTAAAGCGCGTGTCAGCCGACACTTGAGTGTCGAACGCCACCCTCGAGATTAACGAGGATTGCATGAGTATGGGTACTACATACTACGCCATCATCGCGACCGCTTGCGTACGTTTGCACTGTGAGTCGATATGAGTTAGCCCTGCGTCCGCGCGGTTTTATACTAAGTCTCGCGCGCGACGCCTATCCGATTTCCACATCGGAAAGTTATGGGATAGCTACTAAGGGACTAGGAGTGTTGTCTCGTTGTTTGTTCAGTGTCGTTCTGTATCTATATGTGTATGTGTGTGTGTGCTTTTATTTTTATGTTCTTTATAGTGGTGTGCGCGTGGCGTGTGGGATGCGTCCTAGTCGACCGGCGACGAGTCGCGCTTGGGACCTCAGCCCCCCAAAATGCTGGTTCGTGTGCGGGTTCGATAGAGACATACTACCGCGTGTACCCCGTATGCTACAACGAACGAGAAACGCCCTCGGCTGGTCCACCTCTGCAATTGCAACTGATCAGCTTTCGTACTGCGGACTGGTAGCTTGGCGGGGATACACCCACAGAAGGGAGGTGACAACTCCCGTAAGGTGGAGGTAAGTCGTGCCTCGCGTATGCCATATCCTGTTGTAGGGGCTCGTGAGAGGTTTGGCTGACGCACTTGGCCGGAGCGGCTTGCGGAAGCTCCATGTGTATATTTGCGACAAAGATTTAGACCAACTCCTGCGTGACGCGGCCGGGAGGGTCCCGCACTGCCCCGTGCGGTGCCGTATAGATGCGCTCAACAGGTGGCACCGTTGCCAGGGGTAACGGTTGTCTGCCGTTGTCCCTGGTGGAACGACATCCAGGTATAGGAATGTGAGAACTAGGCAAAATGAGAAGTTTTCTTTGGAATTTTATTGTTAAACGACTGATGGTATTGGATGGAGAGCGAGTGAGAGTTGATTGTGAGAGTTGGTCTTGCTAAGTGCAGTAGGGATAGCGCAAGACGGGATAAGCGTTTTTGACTATGCGCTTATGTACGCTGACTAGAAAGATGAAAGTTGGAGTTGGTACCCCTTCAGACCACGATCGTTGACGAGTTTAGACGTTGCTTTGCATGGTTAATACGGTCAGGGTAAGATGAGGGGATGTTGATATGATTAAAAACGTCCATTAAGGAAGTTGGCCCTATGAAGGTACTTATTATGATCGAAAGGGTTATCTGAGTGGTCATGAGAGCAACATGGTGCTTTTGCCTTAGAGTGAGGCCAAAGATGGTTAAGGGGGTCTAACATGATTAGAAGTCATCGAGAGACTTCAAGGAGGGTTAGGCTAAGTATGGACTGAGATCTTGGAGTCTGGGTTCTAAGTGGCTGTTCGGCCTATATAGTCATGATAATGTGAGGTCTGCCCCGCGTGACGTGTTTGAACTAGGCGTATAAGACAACAGATAGATACAGGGAACACCATAATATGACCTCAATAGAAAAGACTACGAGACGTAGTAGGTCTGCATAGTAACCTCTCTGCGAGAAAGATATCTGATCCTAGGGGCAGTCGAGATAGCAGTGAAAGGGATATTTTTTTGCTTACTTTCAATAAGGCGGCGAGGTGTAGTTGGTGTTAGACCTTCGCTTGAATCTTTTCAGGTTTGGACCATCCATTTTAATTTATGGGTTGGAGTTAAGGACTTAAGATTATTTCTTTCTGAGGATATGACTTGTGAGTTATACATTGAACTCATCCATATATGTCAGATCTAATGTAAGTAAGTGTGTCTAATGTGTGATTATATAAGGACTATGTGCTTGATGTTATATTATTTCAATAACTATCCTTTTTAGGAATATTTATATGAGTTATTTATTTGAGGTATGTATTTGAATTTATTGATCCGTAAGGATCTATATGATTGTCTCAGGTCCATTTATTGATTTGTGACTATCTGTTAAAGTCTGTGCATTGGGATTGCTCTTCAAAGAGGGGTAGAAACATTGCGCAGAATCCATGTCTGATGCGGATTCAGAGGTGAATGAAGTGATCACTTCCCTGAGAAAAGTTTCTTCTTATAGAATGGTCAATGCGTAAGGTCTACCCCAAGGAAGATTGTAATCCTATGTTATTGTTTCCCCCGAGAGATGGTTTTTAAGAAGTTATAATTTTGTCTTGTAGGTAGTAGTGAGACCCACGCCGAAACTATATTCCTGGTCCATAGTTGTTATATCTCCTGTGATAAAATAACTACACTACTACTGAATAGGAGGAAAAATTTAAGTCTTGTTAGACCTTGGCCTATAAGGGAAACAACTACTGCATGTCACAAAGAGGTAGGGGGTGAATCCCCAACTATTTTTGTGTTAAGTAGGTTCACCAACACAGGACGGGATGATGCATCCCGAAGTGTGTATGGTGAGGTTGTTTACTTTGGCGGCAAGGGTCTGCAAGGAGCGAGCGCTGGAATCGGAGGAAGAAGCATTAAGGCTTGATCCTTGAGCGGTGCTTGGGGAGTTGAGATGCTATCCTTTCTAAAGAGGATTACACTGCCGCTCGCCACAGTATACTTTTGTCAAAGCTAGGGGAGTAAAATATGGTACTCTCACAAGAATTATGTATGAGAGTACTAACAATTGGCAATCATATCTCTGACCATAATGTGCTTATCATATGTTATGCCTGTTGATATAAGCCTTTTGTTATAAAATATTTGTATATGCTCTGAGAAACTGACTAGCTTGTGTATGATGTGTTTGATTACTACGAGTATTATTGATGTAAGTTACTATGGTGATATATTATTTTTTTCATGAGTACTATAATTATGAATTTTTGATATCTATGAATGCAATATTATCTTGATATACTACCATTATTATTTTTCCTAAGCTGGGTGGTCATAAACACTTAAAATGATGTTTTTTTGTGAAAGGTAATTTGAGGCGACGGCCTCAGAGATAGAGATTGTAGAACGCGATTGTCAGCGTAATAACGGAAAGCGTATACTAGACGTTTTCTGTGATGGGCAGAACCCAAACAAACGCAAGGGCAACTCAGGATGTTTTATGCAAAGGAAGATCCTAGTATGACTCTGCCCATTGAAAAGGAAGATGGGATGGAGATATCCTTGCTGAGGCGAGTTAAAGACGGGGAATATATCTCTTCTTAATGGAGTATGTTACTAGATACGAGTATCTTTGTATGGATCGAGTTCGGGCATGGTAGCCTGTTTGCCCGACCTTTGAGGATAGCTGAGGAAGTTGCAACAAAGTGGGCGAGAGGTAGGGTCCGTGAAGGAGAGGAGCAAGTGGAGACCAGCATAGAGGTCAAGTCTGTCAAAGGGTTCACACTTCCGTCAACCCCACTACGAGTTATCTTGTCTAAGTTCCTGGTAGAAAAGTGTTTTGGGGGACAAGCAAGGGTAGAGGCCGCAACAGAGGCCGCAGTGAGGGTGTGAGAGTGGGGATATGCAAGGTCCACGTGCGAGTTGGTGTATGGCATGTATCTGGACCAAAGACTCTTACCCCATGGCCAAGGACTAAGGAGCTTGGTCAATGTTGTTGACGCCTATGTTGGCTCCCACGATCCGAATGACAGGGCTGCAAATTGGGACGAGATTCGTGCGGTAGTGGGTCAATAGAGAGTACTTTGCCAAGTGCGTCCCTCACACACTTGTCTATGGCCGCTCCTACTAGGTGATACGAGTACGAAGGCCAGTGGTACCTGTAGTCTCGATTACTGTCTGTCTAAGGTTGGCTTTGAAAGTTCTGCCTATGTAAGATGTATATTGTTTATAGTACCCTCAAAGTTAGAATAGAGGTGACTAGAGTTTAAAATCATATTGTGTAAGCGAGGAGAGTTAGTGTAAATTGAGTATTAGCAGTTTTTACTAGCCTTATTTGTTTTGAGCCTTCTTGTGTCACAACCTGATGATCGATTGCTTGTTATGCGTATCAGGCCAGTATCAACGTCCTGGCTAACGAAGATGGTTTCCCCAAGATCCTACTCTGGAGGAGCTCGTGCCTCAGCAAAGTGCTGCTGTGCGAGTTGATACAGGACTCGATGCCTCCAGACCTTCATGCTTTGTTGTTTCAGGGAAGGAATTTGTCTGTCTTCCTACGCGACTATCATGACATCAATCTCACGAAGATGTGGGACGAAAAGGCGATGAGGAGTATGTTACCGTTGTTTGTCTGCGATAAGTTGGGTGAGGAAGTTTATACTCTTATGTTAAGGTCGCGGACATTGGGGGAGTTGAAAACCTCTCTGAAATTAAGGTTTCCAGAGGGTGGAGTAGACAGCCATCTTGGTGGAAGCCCTGTGCAACTAGCTGAGATTGCGTCCATGCAAGGAGAGCTAAGTGGTATACAGAGGCAAGTTGGGATATTGGAAGAGAGGTTGACGCGACTAGAAGAAGCCATGCGTGGCAAGAGAGAAAGGTTCATGAAGGAATATCAAGTGGACCGGTTGGGCAGGATGGAACAGAGGCAAGGGATGTTGATCAAGACTCGCTCCTCCGTAGAGGAACCCTGAAGAGGCAAACTTGCGCCCCGGAGAGAGATGGAGGCGAGGGGGTGATTGAGATAAAGGAGGAGCAGGAATCTAGCATAGCCCCACCTGTTATTGTGTCTGATCCAAAGAGGGGGCTCATCAACGTGGAAGCATTATCAACTGCTAGTCAGAAGGAGCAAAGGAGTAAGAGGTGGCGAGAGCACTGAGCGAAGATAGTGTGTGATCGCTGTGGGAAAACTGACCATGCCCCTTAGAGATGTAAAGAAAAAGGGGTGACAGGGGAAAAAGGGGAACCTGAACCTCCCAAGCTGACGAAAGCTCAGCGGAAAGCGAGAAACCTGGCCCTGGGAGGCCAAGGTACTGGAAAGGGGCAATGCTCACGACAAGTAGGAGCCACGCCGTAAGAATTGGGAGGCAAACCAGTACAGGAGGGACCTCCACTGACTGAGTGGGCATTGTACGAGCAGTGGACTCCATATGGTCAAGTGAGACCAAGGCCTATATATAATTCATTCCTACCCTGGATGCAAGGCAATTGTTTGGGCCCACAAATGAGTATAATGCCGCCAGGGCCTCCTGCAGCCCAGACTCGACCAACTCTGCCTGTGGGGTTGTTGCAACCACCGATACAACAAGTGTCACAAGGCGACGTGGTCGGTGGAGGAAGCCAAAGGCAGAAAGTTGGAAGAGGCCGCGGGGATGGAGGGCGCAACAATAGCGGACGAGGTGGCGGCAGAGGAGACACTGGAGGACGTGATGGGCGTCAGCGAAACCATAAGTGGAATGCAGAGAAGAGAAATGTCTGATAAGCGGTAGTTCAGATGGTAGCCGGGTAGGTAAAGCAGCGAAAGGAACAGGAAAGAAAGGATAAAATGGTTGAGGAGCTTGTAAGTTGATAAAGAGATGGGGTTAGAAAAAGTGTAGTAGTGTGAAGAAAGGAGTAACCCTAACTCTTAAGTTTGGAAAATATTCAGTCAGAAGATGATCCTGGATCGCCTTGGCTTGTTTTACCTTAAATAGATTCAGTTGTATATATAGGGGCGTAGAGCTAATATAGCAGGCTAACCAATTGTATGATTTTAATTCTGTATTTTAGTCAGCAGGGAGCCTGATAACATACCAAGAGGGTTTCGTAATAATGCTTCGGTAAGATAACCTGAGTTGTATGTGGAAGGGACCCCAATAAAACAACTGTATGTGTGGGGTATGTTAGGACTGTGTCGAATCGAGTCATTGGAATGTCTCCTGTTGATAGAGCAAGGAGTGGTCTTAAGGACATTATTACGAAATGAAAAGTCTATTCCACTAGACCTATTGTTAAGAGAAGGAGATATGAGACATATTTTGTGTCTAGGTTAGGATGGTTCAACACATGTGTGACGTATGGGAGACTTAGGAGAAAACCTCGGCGTGTGTGACGTAGACTCTCTAACCTATAAATGTAGTATGTGAGACTTGTGCATGAGTGATTCGTGGTGTTGCTTGGTTACTTAGATATGTCTTGAATTACTTAGATCCCTCCGATTTGAGGGATACGAATACGCCCTGATTAAGGTTGTTTTAGTTTTAACTCTGGTCAGGGAAACCTTAATTCTTGTGTGATACTAGTGCCAGTTTGAGTTGAGATTGTTCAACTCTATGTGTATATGTAATTCAAGACCATATTGGTTCGTGTTTGAGTTGGGATATTGTACCCCTGTGTATATATTGAGTTGAGATTTGATCTTAGACTACTCCTTGTATATGACGATCACTATCACTCTCACGTGCGTGGTTTTATCCTGATGAATGATGACTTTGTGTGCAGAGATGTATGAGAAACATCTCATATGTTGTGTATTTCGTGAATATCAATGGATGTGAACTGTCTACTCTTCGATATACTCATACGGTCTGCTCACGGGCGGATGATAGGGCCGGGTATAAGGAGAGGAAATGCAGTCTGTTTTTGTGAAGGTTGTGAGAATCCTAAGGGATTTATTGATCTTTGAGACTCGAACGCTTACCATGCCGGATGTTTATTGTTGAGTTGTGATGAGAACCCATAAATTGGTCTCTCAGTTTGAGTTGTTTATGGTTGAGACGCCTTCATATGGGAAGGTCATTTTTTGCGTATGTGGAGACTCATCTTCAGAGAAGGAAAATGTTTTTAAGCCAAAGGTCGTGTGAAAGTTCATCCTAAACAGAGAAGGGATGACTGGGAGACCTATTGAGAGAGACTTCCTTCGTATGGAAAGGGAGTAAATAGATTTAATGGTATGGTAAATTGGTTTTGAATGATAAAGTCTTACGAGGAGGACCACGTTTTTGCTTGGCCATTGTTGGAAATTTTGAGAAGGTCGCAAAAAGTTTCATTGAGAGATGTTTCAGGATGTGTGGTTTTCTTGCCTTGATCAAGTAAGGGGGTCATGGCCTTGCGGATCTGGCGGTGATTCTGTTTTGTGATAGTGAAGAGGCTGTCGAATTCTCTCTGTGTTGTCCTACAGAGGGATGGTAATAAATGCCTTTTATGTGTGACAGACCTTTGCGTAGTCCCGCAATAGACTTGTATCGTTGCGACACACCATCCAGCCGCTTGTGCTAAATCCTGGGCATTTATGAGAATACCAAGCTAAGGGTAAAGTTTAGCATCACTAGGGCGCAACCCCTAGTGTTGGCTGCTGACTGGCGCAACCTGGTAGCGGGCCCACGTCTCGCCAGAAAGGGGATAAAGACTTAAAGGGGTGTGGCCACCCAAGAGGGTTTTACCTACCGCGGGGTCGCGTGGGATAGGAGTCGAGTCTTTTTGGAGTCCTGACGGAATGCCTATCAGGAGAAAAAAATTGTCGTGGTGCAACCTGCGGGGGCACTACCGCTAAAATAACAAACGCGGTGAGTCGTAGATCTGGCACGATCACCCGGGCTACAGTGGGCCAAGATGGAGACCTGACCTTCCTGTACTAGACTTATGTTATAGTTTGTTTTGGGAGGAAGGCGAGAGAGTCTGTGATGGCCCTGCTTGCAGGGTTAGGACCCCCATCCTTGGTTTATGTGATGAAGTTTATGTGACATATATATATATATATATATATATATATATATATATATTCTTGATTGTGAAAGTTTTGGGAAGAAGGCGAGAGAGTGCCTTCGAAGGTCTTGGTTAGGGGCCCCGTCCTTGGTTATGGCTCTGCTTGCAGGGTTGAGACGAGGGACACTTAACGAGAGGCCGACATTTGTTTAGGACGAAGGGGAGAGGACAATTGAGAGGGGCCGCTAGAACTTATGTTGTAGTACGTATGTCCAGTACACCTGCGTCATAGTCTCAGGACAATGAAGACCCAGGTTAGAATCCTGGCAGCATATAGTTATAAGGGTTTGGATTGTTGAAGGCCTCGAACCTGAGTCTGTCGGCTGATCGGATTGGTTCCTTTCTCGTCAACATTTGGAGTTTTGGATGGATTTAAAGTTTTTCGATCTTGCAAAGCGACGGGGACGTCGCTTAATATGGTCCGGTAAGTTGTCGGTGCGAATACCCTTACAAGGTTATTCGCCCTGGTTTTCGCGAGCGACAGAAATAAGCTTGGTTTAGAGGTTAAGCATGTCGCGCGAGGCGCGACTGTGTCCGGGATTTACGTTGACTGGTTGGTTGACTAAAGCAAAGAGTGTGTGGGCGCGCAAGTTTTGGGAAGCGTGTGATCTTGTAATTGTTGATGGTTGAAAAGCCGACGTGACTGCCGACTGGATTTTGTTTATTATTTGACTAAATTAGGAATAAAAAAATTAGGTCTCGTTGAATAATGCGCTTGCCTGTGACTTGCGTGTACGTACGGAGAACGACATCGATGACAGCATGGTTCTATATAGTCGCGCGGTATACGTGAAAAGTTGACTTGGGCAGCGGGGACCCGTGGCAAAGGCCCGACCTGTCATTCATGGTTTGTCGTGAGTGGTTTTAAGTGTGTGCGTGCCCGTTGGGGCGTGAAGGATGACGGGTCATGCACCAGGGCAGGTCGCAGACTGCTACGGCTAACTCCTCACCACCTCGGTCTTTGAAGTTCTCATTATTGTTACTATTACCACGATCCGCATCGGGAACCACCTCACCTAAGCCATGCGTAAGCCTTGCGGCAGGGGCCGCACTCTCTGCTCCACAATCGGCCAACTGTGTGGGGGTTTGACAATCAAGGGCCCCTTTATAGATGGACCGCCCACCAAATCTTGATCTGTCGTAGGAGTTTTGAGCGTGAGTAAGCCCGTGGGGATCGGTGAAATGCCGAACTGGGCCTGAGTAGGGCGAGGCTGGAGGAGGCTGTGGCTAAAATTGTAGCGATATAGACGGCAAATCGTCGGACGAACTTGGGCGTAGGGGCGAAATACTAATCTGATAATCCGATGGAGGTCTTGTGTGGAGTCCCCCCCCCCCCCACACTCATCGGACTGGCCGGGCACCTCGGAGTGCGCTGGGCGCTATCGGACCACGACCCACAGGATAACGCGTTAGTAGTGGAAGGCTATAGAGGACAAGGAACTGGAAGAGAAAAAGGGGATGAATCAGGTGCGAATTCGCACCAGATACCCTCGAAGCGAAGAGATGGTGGAAAGAACGGGTTGAGCAAAGTGGAGAATGCGGAACTTGCTCTTCTGTGGCAGCTTTGGGTACGGAAAGAGGTGATCCAGGGGTTTTGGCCCCGGGCGAGTTGCATGGTGAAGTTAGATTTAGTGATAGGTTAGTAGAATAGGCGGTTGAGAGAAGAGAGGTGTTGCGCATAGCTATGGCGGAAAGAGGAGAGGGGGAAGAGGAAACAAATGTGATTTGCTCAATTATGAGTGGGATCAGGCGAGAAAAGATTTACATTAGGGGTTTTGGGGGCGGGCGACCTTAAATCCGAGGTTAGTTTCAGCAATAACTTAGTGAAAGGAAGGCTAGTAAAGAAAAGAGCAGCGCGGAGGTGTCAAGAT
>BFEA01000192.1:1104200-1129345 GCA_003427395.1 Chara braunii
TCTGAGTGCACCTCTCTTGGATCTGAGAGACTTAAACTTACCTTCTTCTGCCCTTGTTACTCTAAGTCTAGTCTGTTGATTCTGAGAGGAAGGCGACAGACGGGATTGCAACCCGTAAGAACGCAGCAAGACTCTGTGGGGAGTCCACCCACCGATTGCGAAAGCTCTGCCGGGATCTAGGCAAGGTTGTGGAGGCAGGGAATTGACAGGTATACCTTATTCTATCTGTATGACCCCACTATACCTATGGTTGCTTATCTCCCTTTAGTTTGGCTGATCTATGCATGAGATTGCCCCTATGATTTTTGCTTTTTTTTCAGGACTTAATCAGATTGAATGGAAGGAATGCATGAGAGTGAAGTTTAAGTTTCATCTTTATTCTGACTGAAAACAAACTAAGGGATGAAGACAGACTGCATGCGTTTGACAGTTCAAACTGGGGGGGAAATGGGAGGAAGATAGACTGCATGCGTTTGACCGGGTCAACCAAACACTGACATTATTTCTAAGCTGAATGACCCAGGGCTATGTTTATTTGGTTGTTTTTTAAAGGGTCAGACATTGTTTCTAAGTTGAATCACCTAGTTGCTACGTATATTTTCTGAGGGTTTGCCTGATTGAAAGAGTGTAAGTTCTTGTTTATACTGAGGGGGGATTTTGGTCTAAGGCTAAGCATTGTTTCTAAGCTGAATGGTTTAGCATGAAAACCAGGCACATAAGTACAACCTGAGTATAAAAGAAGGTATTTTACTTATATTTGCATGTGAACTGGGAGCTAAGCATTGGTTTCAAGTCGAGTGGTCCAACGCTAAGCCATATCACGAAGAAGAGCAGGGAAATTACAAAGTATAATTGAAAATAGTCTGGGCAAGTTGAACATTGTTTCCAAGCTGAATGGTTCAGTCCCCTGCCCATATTTGCATTTTCTTTTTGAGAAGAAAGTCAAAAAACTATTAAATTTTGGATATTAAACAGTTCAGGACGGCTATGCATTGTTTCCAAGCCGAATGGTCTAGTCAAGTGTCCAAAGAAGAGAAAAGTAGTAGTGCAACCTGTTCGTGTATATTCTAAGGCACGCTGGACATTGTTTCCAAGCGGAATGGTCTAGTATTTGTGCCATATGTAAGTTGGGTATAAGAGTTAAATTATCTGAAAGATTCATGAACTATCTATGACGATTTTGACTTGGGATGGTGATAGTACTTACTCCTTGTGGTTTGACCTTGCATGTGACTGAGTGAGATTACTACTTAGTCTGCGTTTCAGTTTCATAGGTAGTTGCTTTAGATGGTCGCCACGTGCAAGAGCCATAGGAGTTCGCTTAAATTCCTGCATTTTTTTAGCCAAGTTTTTTTTACTTTGATCAATTTCTGCATTTTTGTTGTACTTGGCTTTGTATAAATTTTGGTAAGCTAATTTCTTTGCGGGAAGCGCTGTCGAAATTTCTGCAAATCCAAGGAGTTAATCAACTTTTGACTTTTCAAAGTTCAACTTGTCTAAATTTTATACATGGCTTAGTAAAAATCTGGGAAGTCTCATTTTCGGAAGGGAGTGCTGCCCAAATTTTTGGTAATTCAGGGAGTTAAACAAAATTTGACTTTGGAAAGCTAAAGATTATTTATGTTTTTATATTTGGGCTGATATAAATTTTGGAAAGACATTTTTCCTACAGGAAGCGCTGCCGAGATTTCCTTAGCTTAAGCGAGTTGGATTATATTTTGACAGGTGACGATTCTTGCAATTCACTCTGTATAGAAGAAATTATGCCAGGGTCTACCTTTCTTAGGGCACTGGCTTAGAGGCATGCTTAGGCTTAGCTTGTAGGAGGATCTTGGGTGAGAACGTGTTATGGAGCTGTATTCTTCATACACTTACGAGTTTAGCTTGGGGATTGGCCTATCTTGTGTTACAAGTCTTCTTGATCGATTGATTCAGGATTTGGGCTAGATTCAACTTGATCCCATAAGGATCACCTTCTGTTATCACTGACAATAGGTCGGTTGCCGATTCGTCGGCTTACGATTCAGCTTCAATTCACTCTTGCCACTCAACCTAAAGACTTTAGCCTTGTGATTTGAACTGTTTTGTTGTGTTTTCACCCAGACTTTATTTTGAATGACCATTTAGAGAAAAATACTGAGTAATTTATTTTGAGGAGTTGCACAAGAGTGCGGCTTGTATGGCTAAAAGCAAGGGTGTGAGTGCAGAGAATGGTTGAAGTTGACCCCGTTTAGTGCATGAACTTTTTGGTTGAATCTTTGATGTGATTGCAGGTATGTTTGGTGATTCGGACTTTGAATTTGACTGTCTGCGCTCACATATATATATATATATATATATGGCTGAGAGTAGACCCACTATGACTGTGAGAAGTGATCGCCCTATATTAATAACCCTCTATATATATGAATATATATGTGTTTCAAGTATTTCCCGCGACCTACGGTTACCGCGCGTAAGGGTTAAACAGATTATGTTTTCGAGAGAAGAGGAGGATCCTCTTTTATGCTTTGCTTTTTTAAGTTTCTATGGTTGGACGTTGTAGTCCGTGAAATTCGTCAAAGTCAAACCCCTTGATTTTTCTTCAAGCCCTAGATGATAGAGCTGGTCTTCAGGGCGATAAGAGATGATTGCCACCACAGGTATGAACCTGTGTACCACCCACTCTCCGCAGGGTGCAGAAGAGGGTGTGGTTCTCAACCGCATTTGGCAGTTGTCCAGCGTCGATAATTCAGTCCCTCAAAGCGCGTGTCAGCCGACACTTGAGTGTCGAACGTGACCCTCGAGATTAACGAGGATCGCATGAGTATGGGTACTACATAGTACGCCATCATCGCGACCGCTTGTGTACGCTTGCACTACGAGTCGATATGAGTTAGCCCTGCGTCCGCGCGGTTTTATACTAAGTCTCGCGCGCGACGCCTATCCGATTTCCGCATCGGAAAGTTATGGGATAGCTACTAAGGGACTAGGAGTGTTGTCGCGTTGTTTGTTCAGTGCCGTTCTGTATCTATATGTGTATGTATGTGTGTACTTTTATTTTTATGTTCTTTATAGTGGTGTGCGCGTGGCGTGTGGGATGGGTCCTAGGGGACCGGCGACGAGTCGCGCTTGGTACCTCAACCCCCCAAGATGCTGGTTCGTGTGCGGGTTCGATAGAGGCGTACTACCGTGTGTACCCCCTATGCTACAACGAACGAGAAACGCCCTCGGCTGGTCCACCTCTGCGATTGCAATTGATCAGCTTTCGTACTGCGGACTGGTAGCTCGGCGGGGATACGCCCACCGAAGGGAGGTGACAACTCTCGTAAGGTGGAGGTAAGTCGTGCCTCGCGTATGCCCTATCCTGTCGTAGGGGCTCGTCAGAGGTATGGCTGGCGCACTCGGCCGGAGCGGCTTGCGGAAGCTCCATGTGTATATTTGCGACGAGGATTTAGACCAACTCCTCGTGACGCGGCCGGGAGGGTCCCGCGCTGCCCCGTGCGGTGCCGGACCGATGCGCTCGACCAGTCGCCCGACTCCCTCGCCCGGGACGCAGCACATACCTAAGTTGCGCATGGTTGCGCCTCACCGTCAATACCCCATGTGCGCCGCTCACCCAGGCAAGGACGTCAGCTTCCTCTCGCGCGAGCGCTGTCGAGCGGACGAAGCTGCCCTAATGCGACTTGCAGAAAACATGCCAAATACCCGTGTAAGGGTATTTGGTATGACAATCTGCTCGGACCCTTTTAAGCGACGTCCCCGTCACAACGGATCCTTAAACCAAGTACTATTATAGTCCTTAGAAAAAATATATGATAACCCCCTTGAGTCCTTAACTTCGACTAAAACGGTTATTAAATTATATTAGCTTCAGGCCTTAATTCCTCAAAGTAGCTAGGCTAACATCAACAATCAAAGATCCCATCCAATTCCTAACAAGGGTAGAAATATATAACAGTCGAATAATCGGCTAAGCATTGGCACACTTCAATCCCTAATTCGACAAGTGGGTAAAACCACTTTCCACCCACTATAACCATAGACAATAAATCATTTAAAGTTAGGACTTGAGACTAAACCACTCCCGATCTCTTTGAACGATATTTCATTGTGTCGGGCACCCTGATCATCCTTCCACTAACTAAAACTCAAACTTAGTGGTGAGTCAAAATTCAGGATCGTAATCTTTATTGAGTCCTTTTTATTTTCACACATTAATTTACTCATACTCAACTGATGTATACACTCATTTTCGAACTCTTCCCCAAAAGATCAACCCATCCTAGAGATTATCACAGTTAGCTAAACGTTAGGCTGATTGCGCTTGTTGTGCATTCCACAAATATATCTTGTGAGTTGGGCCCCATCAAGCCCAACCTCACAGCCATTATTGCCACAGGTAAACCACTCAATTCAGTCATTCATAAAAGTGGACGAGCACGGGTATTCACTAAGTCTTCAAAATAAAAGAAAATCATCATTTTTTCCCATAAATCCTACTTTTATAGGTAGGGTTCTTCACTCTCGTTACATACCTTGTCAATTCCACTCATAAATTTTGCTTAGTGAGCAAGCTTTCAGAACTTTTCTCCCTGATAAAAACTCACATTTTTGCTGCTTAAAATTTCACACTCATTGACACGCCACTTTCAACCAAAACTAAAGTTGATTGGAGGGTCCCAGAATCGGGTGGATTTTCCCTGCCGTAGATGACACTCCCACTGACATTTAGTCAAAACTTAAATCTCTCAAGAAGTCTTAACCATGGAAGTCACCGTCACAGACTAGACCGCTTGTGGCCTATAATAAGTTAAGTGAAGAACTTAGAACCATCAGGCTTCCTCATTGCCTGTATGACCTTCACCAGCTATTACATGATTACTCAAGCGGGGATGTTGATTTGAACGGTTCTTTCCTTACCCTCTGCCACACACAAAACCAATTGTGTCTCACAACCACAGGCCAAGCAAGGGTTTCCGAACTTGACAGGTTTCCGTGCCGCAGATGACACCCTTGCTGGCAGCTGAGAACCAACAGAGTGGAGTTGCCGATTTGACCGAGGATAACTCTAACTCCATAAAATCTTTTTAAGCCAGCCTTCCTCTCTTGAGGGTGAGCATTTCATAAAAACTTTTAAGCCACTTGAAGGAGAATCAACCATAGAATCTCTTAGTCATCCTCCCACTAATGGATGGACTGTTCATATACCTTCAAACATCTTTCACTTGACGTTAAGTCCAAATGAAACCAATAATCTTGTTAGGTCACCCTCAGGCATAACCTCTCAAGCCTCCCATAAATCCTTCACTAATAATCACGCTTTCTTCACTTCATCGAACCTTCTTTGGTTCGCATACTTCATCCACCCTTTTTACTTCATACTGTTGCTTTTTTCTTTCTCATACGTCAATTAGAATAAAAACCGAAAACCCACAAGGCCACAATGGTGAGAATGTCAATGACAACCAGAACACGCACGATTCTGCAACCTGGGGGGAATCAAAACGCATACCAAGATGATTCTTAGAAGAAAAAAAAATAGATTATCTCGAGCCTCAAATCCTCACAAGCCTCAAATCATCACGATTTCAAGTCTCAATCAGAAACAAAAGACCTTGTATAATATATTATACGAGTCATAAAAAACTGATATACAAAAAACGATCCCAACCGTTCTATCAAAAAGAAAAAGACGTTAGCGTACAGACAATCGAACCTTACAAAACCTCCGCTTGCGTTCAACCAACCTTGAAGTCCGCTTCGAGAGTGGATAGTTAAACCCAGAACATATACACACCCTCAAAAGGTAAGGATTCTCATCCGAAATCATAAGTATATACAAAATAAAAGCTATGTCTCATAAAACTTGTAAACTCGGCTTAAAAACAACATAGGCAAATGATTGTCTATTAGTCTAACAACTGGGTCTTGCGCACCGTCATAACCTTCCGAGTGTTTATTTATAAGTTGTTCAAGATTACAAACATCGTTTTATCGTTTTCATGTTATGGATGAGACAAATAAATTGGCGATAGTTATTGGGACGAACCAAACCCTTGTCTAAAGCACAATGGTCTTAGCCCTTAACTCCTTCTTTTGCCACCTTACATCTACGAGGGGTATGTCCAATTTTCCCATAACAGGCACATACTTTCTTTGCCAACCGTTCTCGCCCTCTGCTATTCTTTCGTCCTGTCCGACTTACAGTTGACGACATACCCTTGTCATCACACTCCTTTTTAGGATCAGACGAAGTGGGCGGTGGTGTTATACTAACTTCTTTCTGAACCCTTCGCTCCTCTGTTCCCTTCTTGTTTTGAGAGTTAAACGTCCTCTCACAGGTATGAGTTGCAGCATTCCTCACTTTAGCCTGAACCTCTTTTCTCTCAACACATGACTCTCTTTTCTTCTCTTTGTTCCATCTATGATTTCGTTTGACGACCTTAGCATCCTCCTGAAATCCACCTCTCATACCGTCAGAGGCGCCCGCTGCAAGGTCATTTATCATTTTGCCATGCCAATTCTTCTCATAATCCAGCGTCTCTTTTTTTTTCCTCGCTTCCCGCAGATTATGACAGAGGTGTTGATCGAAATCGCCTTCTACAAAGTTTTCTCGTATTTTGTCCAATATAAGCCTCCCTTCTGTCCCACGGATCAAATCCCCCGGCTCTGCATCCGTAAAGTTCATAAGGAAGACAAAACACTTGTCATATTCAGATAACGCCCAAACCTTGCAGGAAACACGCTCATATTCCATCAGGAACTACCCTACTGACACATAATTGTACCGATCTATCTTCTCCAGATCGCTTTTGGTCAGTTGTTCCTCACCCAACCGGTATTTATTGCACATGTCATCATAGAACTTCCTCCATGATAACCCTGCTCTTCTAACCAACCCACCGACTTCCTCATTCAAGCCTATATGAATACACTAACCAACCATCACTTCTAGTTACCATGGATATGTCACATAAGTGGATACTCCAAACATGAGTCCGGTATATAGTACAAACCACAATAAATAACATATACTGATAACAATAATTATTGGCATGATAAGCATAAATTATTTGCAAGGGTTGTAGCTGAAGAGCAGAATATGCTTTATAAACAACAATATGAACCCAACTCAACTGTCAGTCATATAACAAAATAAACCTCAACGACATATTTCATATTCTATAAGGCAAAAATAAGATTAGCAATGAGTAAATAACATGATACAATTGTTACCCCTTCAACTTTTAAAGGAAACATTTAATACAAAGGAACAGTGTAGTCCTCATGAGATAATATCTTGACTCCCGAGCCCCGCTTGAAAGATCAAACCTCACCGCAGCCCTCTCTGATTTCAGCGCTTGCACCTCACCGAACCTAATCATGGTCAGATGGACAACCCCATTCATACCTATCAAGGCAACGAACAGTGACTTTCCGCCCTTACAATTTTGGTGATCCTGCTTAATGCGAGATGAGCCTAGGTCGCTAGACCAGAACCGCTCTCACTAAGTAGTAGTTGTTTCACTTGGACCTCATACTTTTGACAAGGTAACAAACCCTTTCCTCCTCTCTCAACAGGTAATGTAGTTACTCTCATATCATAGGAAAGATAACAACACCCCACTAATGGACCAGGAACCTAATTCCGGCGTGGGTCTCCCTATCATCCTTGAGACTGATAACTGCTTCCTTAAGCCTCAACGAGGGAGTAACAATTCTAGAATGCACTTCCACTGAGGACAAATTATACACGCTGACTTACTCTCTTGAGGAAAAACCACCTCCCCCAGGAATGAGTCACCCCATCCACCTCTGGTCTCATGCCAGATGTGGATTTCATGCAAAGTCTATGTCCTCTCTAAAAGACAATCCATATATACGTCGTCAATCAGGCATCAAACAAAATACACAAAAACACATATATGGCAACAAATATATACATATATATATATATATACATTAAAAAAAAAAAAAAAGGGTTGTGGAGGTGTCGGGGATTATGGTTCAGGGAGGATGTCCGAGAGAGGGCTTCCCACGCCGGGGTCAGCCCTACTGGCGGTGCAGCGGGCCCACCCACTTACCCAGTGATCGCTCAAGGGAGAAGCCCACAGTCGTCGCAACCCACCCGGGAGTATCGGCCCAGACCGGCGCTACCAGGCCGCTAGCGACAGGGGTCCCCCCTCCCCCACTCAGGGCTTCACCTCCTTGTAGCTCCACCGTTGGGAGGTAGTCTGCACCACAGTCACAGTGGTGCCGCAGGGACGCGGCAACTCCTGCTGGGGGAGGGGTGACCCCCTCACACCTCCCGCACGCTCCAACTGAGCCTGCCTCTCCCGGAGCCACTCCCCCCCCATGGCCTCGACAACCCTAAGGGGAGGCACACGCTCAACCGTTACGGGGTCCCAGGAAGTACTGTTGGGTTATCAGCAGTAGTGGGCACCCTTGCAGGTGGCTCCCCAAGTCTAGATCTGTATATATAGCCCTGTGCACATCTGTGCCCATGGGAACGCGCGCGCTCAGTATGTGAGTGGTAGTGCGTCAACCTAACGCCGTGTCGGTGGCATATGCACGAGGTTGCGGATTTGAACCCGCAACCTCAGACCACAATGTGCATTTCCAACTTAAAACATGAGTCTCTCTTGTGGTTAGTCAAACCGCTAGCTAAGTAACCACTACTTCTCAAACTTCATCGGTAGTTATATCTATACAATCCCCTGGATAACTCGACTCACCGCCAACTGATACCATTAGAGGGTCAGGACTTAGTACCCCTCGCAGTATCTATCATACCACAACTCGGTATGAGCTCAAGGAAAGACTTTTACAATCAAACCCCTCACTTCGCACTTATCAGTCATCCTTTCATCCATGTCGCTCACATATCAAAAACCTCCTCCAAAGTAAGGCTCTATTAACTAGGGGGAGACGTCCCAGTTTAACTCAACTACCTCCCACGGCGGGTTTAACACAACAATTACGTAATGAATCAACTAACCCTGACGCTTTAACAGTTATTAACAGATCTTGCTTCAGCAATGAACACACCCAACAATGATGACGTTGCCTCAAGTCAACGTAGACCGCATCAGACATGCCACGTATCGCCCAATCATTTAAAGATTTACTTAGGATAACGAGGTATTTGCTGAAACAGCTATTACATACGTCAGAGTACGTAAGTGTATAACCCAACACTTCCTTCCTCAAGTTAATCGAGCATATGCTTATAATCAGCACTTCAAACTTAGACCACAGTCTTAAAACGTCTCCAATGTTAGTTAGGGTATTAAGCAATCAACAATATACGTCCAAAGAAAGCTTCTCGTTTTGCCGAGTTCTCACTTTCCCATACCCGGATCATTCCATCACGGACAACGGTAGGCAACCATTATTCCCGGCAACGGTGCCCCCTGTCGAGCGCATCGGTCCAGCACCGCACAAGGCAGGGCGCGACCCTCCCGGCCTCATCACGCAGGAGTCGATCTGATCCTCGTTGTGAATACACATGGAGCTTCCGCAAGCCGCTCCGTCCGAATGCGCCAGCCATACCTCTCGCGAACCCCTACGACAGGATAGGGCCTACGCGAGACACGACTTACCTCCACCTTACGGGAGCAGTCACCTCCCTTCGGTCGGCATATCCCCGCCGAGCTACCAGTCCACAGTATGAAAACTAATCAACTGCAATCGCAGAGGTAGACCAACCGAGGGCATTTTTCGTTCGCCATAACATAAGGGGTACTCTCGGTTTTATGCCTTTATTGGACCCGCACGCGAACCGACGTCTTGGGGGGCTGAAGTCCCAAGCTCGACCCGTCGTCGGTCAACTAGGACGCATCCCACGCACCACGCGTACACCACTCTTAAGAACATAAAAAAAATAGAACACGCGCGCACACGCACATATATAGAACGACACAGAACAAACAACACGACAACTCTCCTAGTTCCTTAGTAGCCATCCCATAACTCTCAGATGCTGAAATCGGATACGCGTCGTGCGCGAGACTTAGTATAAAACTGCGCGGACGTAGGGGTAACTCATGTCGACTCGCAATGCAAGTCTACGCAAGCAATCGCAATAATGACGTACTATGTAGTACCCACACTCATGCGATCCTCGTTAATCTCGAGGGTCGCATTCGACACTCAAGTGTCGGCTGACACGCGCCTTGAGGGATTGATCTTTCGACGCTGGACAACCGCCAATTGTGGTTGAAAACCACACCCTCGTCTGCACCCTGTTGAGAGTGGATGGTACACAGGTTCATAGTTGTGATGACAATCGTCTCTTATCGCTCTGGAGACCAGCTCCATCATCCGAGGTCTGGAGAGAGGTCAAGGGGTTTGACGTTGACGGCTGCCACATACTACAACGTTCAACCTTAAAAATCAATAAGCAAAATCACTCCATGACACATTCTTATTCAAGACTCTCCTGATAACTAAGCCTTAGTCTATCTCTAAGTCAGTATCCAAAGAAAGGTAGACCTATGGCGAAATCTCCCCCATACAGAGTGGATTACCAGAATCACCACCTATCAAAATATAATTTATCTCTTTTAAACTAAGAAAATTTCGATAGCGCTTCCCGTAGGAAAAGTGTATTTTCAGAATTTATAATAACTCAAATATAAAATTATAAAAAATCTTCAACTTTCCAAAGTTAAATTTTGTCTAACTCCTTGAATTAGTAAAAATTTGGGTAACATTCCCCTTAGAAAATGAGACTTTTCATATTTTTACTAACCCATATATAAAGATTAAACAAGTTAAACTTTGAAAAGTCAAATTTTCACTAACTCTTTGGATTTACAGAAATTTCGGCAGCGCTTCCCATAGAGAAAGTAGCTTACCAAAATTTATACAAAGTCAAGTATAACAAATGATCCCAGAAAATGCGAGAATTGATCTAAGTAAAAAAAACTTAGCTAAAAAAATGCAGGAATTGAAACTAACTCAAAGTTAAAGTAAGGGTGCACGAAGTATACTCAGTCAAACATAGCAAGAAGTACGCACATGGGTTATAACTGGGTTGAGAAAAGGAAAGCAATGGTTACCTCTCAGTTCCCTGCCTCCAGAACTCCTCCTGAGTTTCGGCAGAGCTCCCGCAATCGACGGGCTGACTCCCCATAGAGTCTTGCTGCGGTGCTATAGGTTGCAATCCCGCCTGCCGCCTTCCTCTCAGAACGAATAGACCAGATATAAAGCCAGGAGGGCAGAAGGAGAAAGGTTTGAGTCTCTCAGATCCAAGGAGGGTGCTCTCAGACTCGCGTGAGAGGGCTTTGTTGCCTTGAATCGCCTGAGAGCCCCGCAATGGGTGCCAACTCGTGCCACAACTTTGTCAATATAAAGTTAAATTGCCGAAGTCAACTCTCTGTCGACCTCCCAAGTCGCAGTGATAGCCTCTCCTACAACAATCGTGGCGACTCCGCAACTTCGTTTTCACGACCCGCCGGTAGCTACTCTGTTCCCTCCTTTCGATTTTTCCCGCCATGCACGCGGGATGCAATGCAGAAACCCCGAAGTGAAGTGCAAGACAACTCAAACAAGGTCACAACATTGTAGGGAACTACAGGGCTAGCGGACCAGCAGATCGGCAACTGTGGAGCGGAGCGAAAGGCACCAACAACAAAGGCAGCAACCTACAGGGCACACAAGTGGCAAATTTGGAAGGCACGGCAACAAAGCAGCGGAGTGTGAGGCCACACCAACCCGGTCACACCGCACAGTGAACTCAACAACCCGCAAAGAAGCATATGCGAAGCAAGTGGGATACAGGCGACAGGATAGTTGCGGGACGGAGAGAAGGATGCCCATCCAACACGAAACAGAGCAACACTCGACCAATTCACATCACGATTGAGCCCTGTAGACTGTTGATTCCTACCACCTACTGAGCCAGAGAGTCAGATATTCGTCATCATTTACAGGCAACACAGACACTCCGAACCGAACAGCCCATATCTTAGGTGGAAGGCATCCTCTCGATCCCGCTCCTCTCTTCGCCCAGGTAAGTGACTCCTCTCCCTCTATATGCGGTGCTAGCACTTACTCGCTGTCTGTTTCACGGAAGGTGTGCGCCCTCTTGCCTTGCTACTGCAGACGACTTCGGCCAGGTAGGTGCCCGACTCCTTCCTTCTTCATACGAGCCGAAAGGTAAGTCTCCACTTAGCAGCTGACCTCATGCCTCCCCCCTGTCCTTATTCGTACATGTTCACTTTAGTTTGGCCCTGAGGGCCACTCCCTGTCGCTGGCACACAAAGTAAGAAAATAATTTTCCCCTAAAATATGGGAAGATACATAAGAGTTTTAATGATTTACTCTCTCGGACGCCGTGGTTCGTCGTTCGACTTCTCCCACATCGTCAGGTCCAGATGAGCATTCTCTCTCTCTCCCTCTCTCTATCTCTCAATGAATCTTCCATCAGAAAAACGGAAAGATTTATTGTATTTTTCACGATCTCTTCCCTTGGGCGCAACTCCTACCCGCTATTCTGCCCGAACCACTCAAAAACTAACACTGCCAAATGACTCGTCACTGAGAGAAACCCCCGAAACGAGCCTTCAACTGCCCACTTCCGTCAAGAAAATGGAGCGATTAGACTCCTTCAGACCTCACTCCTCCCTCTGTCCGCCATCTCCTGCACAAGTTTTTCTCACTAACTTCTAACTTACCAACTTTCCCTTCACTCTAACCACGGAACTGGGTGCGCCCACCTTCTAAGCCTCTACTTTGCTTCTTCTCGCGCCTTATCCCGTTCGGAATCAAGTGGGCACAAACTTCTCCCCTTCGCGCCGACCTCTTTGCCACGCCATCTCCACCCTTTTCTGTATGCACCTGACACCACCTCGCGTCCACATTCTTCCCTTCTTTTTAGCTTTCCTTGGCTCCCCGTAGCTCCGCGCAGTGCCTCTTCAATCTAACTCTAATCCTACTCACCTAATCCCAAAACTAACAACACCATCGGAATCGCCTCGAACTAACACTTTACTTCGCCCGATTCCGTGAAGAATCGGGCAAGATAATCAATTTTTTCTTCGGCCATATCTAGTTTCTTTGACACTTCCGCGTGGTGCTTAAATTTGATTCGGCTTCAACTTTAATAGGCTTTGTTTGTCAAAAAGAGAGTTATGTTCGCTTCGGACCTGGTCGTTACTTTTATTTCGCTTTTTTGTAATCTTTATTATCTAGTCGAGCAAAAACTCATACAGTGATCTCCACTAACTCTCAATTTACTAACCTTCTCGTCAAACTAACTCTACTATTGCGGTCGCCCGGGGTTAAAACCCCAACCTAGTCTTCCCTCTCACTCGATTCCATTGAGAATCGAGTGAGTTATCCATTGTTGCTTCCGCCATACCTCACTGGTCCCCCGCTACTGCGTCCTTCCTACCCCGCATGCACCCGGCGCTGTTCGCTGGCCAGGTTCAGCCCAACCTTTTCACTTTCTCTCGTCTTCACCCAGCTCTTCTTCAGACAGCGGCTGGCGCAACCAGTCTCCTTGGTATAGGTTGCGCTCCTGAGAGGACGTAGGAGGGCATCAACGAGCAGTTCGTTCGATCAGTTTTTCGCCCCTTTACCGAAAACCCGGCGAACGATTTGAATATCAGTATCACTGCGAGCCTCTCCCACAATTTCCTCTCGCCTCGCCTTGCCCATGGCACGCTCATACGGCGACCCTAGAACCGCCTCTTTCGCCGCCCGATTTCATCGAGAATCGGGCGGGCTTTATGTTTTTCACTCCCACCTGCTCCCTCCGTAGCATGCCCCCATCTCTGCATACACCCTGCGCACCTTCCTGTCCAGGTTCATCCCTCCTCTTTGCCACTCCTGCTCCGTTGCCTCTCTCCCGCCAGCCTCACTGTCGGTGCTAACCTGCGCTAACCTGAAAACCACAACGACGGTGGTTGTCATATGCAACAGGCCGGCGACCGCCGAAGTCGAATCCGCTAAGGAATGTGTAACAATTCCCCTACCAAGTTGTGCCAACTCTATCAGCCCCGAAATGAAGAATGCTGCAGCGCCTGGCCTATCCTCGGCCTTCACCACTCCACTGTTGCGTTGAGTAGGAGGGCGCAGGCCCCCTGCGTACGCTGGCAATGTGAGCTAGGTGGGACGGGTCCTGGTGCAGATCCTGGTGGTAGTAACGAATATTCAAATGAGAACTTTGAAGGTTGAGGTGGGAAGGGGTCCCATGTGACCGGCCGCTGCAGCCTGCGGCCTCCGCCCTGGTGTCTGCGTCCCACTGCGCCCAGACAGCCTATCACCCCTTTCGGGTCCCAAGGGGCACACTCACACTCAACCTCTCACAGCAGATGGTGGGGACGGACTGTACACCCACAACAGCACCCGCCACCCTCCGGTTACGGCATCACAGTCCCCCTCAGAATACTCTCCAATTCCCTTCCACTTTATGCTACTGACACTCTCACACGAGAAACAAAAAAACCCACGACCACAGTCTCCAACGCTCTCACGTACGTTGACCTCTTCGGTTCGTGCTCCGACATCGGTAGGATAAGGGAATTTTCGCCATGCAAAACTTCTAGCGGCCTGCCCAAAAAACACGTGCTCAAGGTCCTCAACTACCGCGACGACCACCCGTATCCGGTAATCTAGTAGCTGAGCCAGACCCTTCGGTCTCAACGTCGGCCTCAAAACCGATCACCGAGCTAAAAACCTTGGAAAACAAATAAACAAATAATAATAATAATAATAAAAGAATAGACATCGCCCGTCCCGCTGGCCCGCGGCGCCATGCACACCCAAGTTGCGCATGGTTGCGCCTCGCCGTCAATACCCCATGCGCGCCGCTCACCCAAGCGAAGACATAAGTTTCCTCTCGCGTGCGCGCCGTCGAGCGGACGAGGCTGCCCTAGTTCGACTTGCCGAAAAGATGCCAAATACTGTTGTAAGGGTATTGGGTACGATACCGAGTTTTGTGCTCGGACGAGGAGGAGGAATACCCCATAGCACTTTCTAAAGGAAGAGGCATGCAACACTTCAACCAATGCCCCTGATCAAGAATCATGCATGTCATCCAAAAAAATTAGAAACGGATGGAGGCGGGTGTGTGCATGTCCGATTTTAGGTCAGCGGTATGTTGCCATAAATAACTTTGGCAGCGCATCTCATCAAGTCAAGACTAAGATTGTCTGACTATGTTGTCGGCTGCATCGAGCTTATTGCCTAATGCCAACTTTTTTAGGGCTCCTGTATGTTTATTTTGTGAAGTCCAACTTAGGATAGTCGGATTTTATTTCGACCTTGTGTGATTGCATGTATCGTATGATGATTTGAATTCTTCCGGTTATCATTACAGATTGGACATGCGTTCTATCGACTACGGTCAATTTTTGTTTATGTAATTATATGTTAATTTGTTAATTCTTTCTTGATGGTATGTCTAAAAGGGGCTAGGATGAATTATGGTTTCACGCTTGGTTTAGACCGTCCTAGTCGATCGGCGTGCGCTTTGTACTTAGGAGATCAGCGCCCTAAGAAACGAACGACGCTCGGGTCCTCTTGTCGTTAACCAAGCGTATCTAGACTACAACGAACGAGCAAACGCCCTCGGTTGACCTACCTTTGCAATTGCATTTAAAAACTTTCGTATGTGGATCAATAGCTCGGTAGGAATACGCCCCTAAGAATGGTGACAACCCCTTAGGGAAGGAAGCTTATGCCCAGCGGGAACCTATCCTGTCGTAGGGGACCGCGGGATGTACAGCTAACGCATCCGGCTAGAGCGGCAAAGGGACGACGCTAACGCAACCGTCTCGGCGGTACGCGGGATTATGAATGCGTTGTTCCCAAGTTGTCTCTTGAATTTTGTTTATGTGTTAACTCCTGCGTGACATGGCTGGGAGGGCTCCCACGCTTTCCGAAAAAGTCGGGAGCCGATGCACTCGACAAGTGGCGTCGTTGCCAGGGATAACGGCTACCTACCGTTGTCACTGGTGGAACGACACTCGGGAATGAAAGATGTGAAATTTGTGTTTGCCACAAGGAAAGGTTAGTAGCTTTGAACCTTCGTAGGGAGAAGAAGGGTAACTCCTTCTTGTACTTTATATTGTGGTTCATTTGGCTTTACCTTTTATCTTGAACTCGCAGGGAAAGTGTAACTTTAAAGTCGTTTTGATAATGATTTTTAGTTGCGATGTCGAGCGCATCCGCCCCCGCGCGAGCGAGGGCCCTCCCGACCATGTCACACAGGAGTTAGACATCATAACAAAACACGGAGACAACTTAGGGACAAAAGCGAAATAGTTTCCACAAGCCGCCGAGACGGTGCGTGGTTGCGTCGTCCCTTCGCCGCTCTAACCGGATGCGCCAACTTTACATCCCGCGGTCCCCTACGACATGACAGGTTCCCGCGGGGCATAAACTTGCTTCCCTAAGGGGCTGTCACCACCTTTAGGGGCGTATCCCTACCGAGCTACCGACCCACGTGCGAAAGCTTTTAAATGCAATTGCAGAGGTGGGTCCGCCAAGGGCGTTTGCTCGCATGCTGTAGTATAGGTATACGGGAATTAAACGCCTGTTGAACCCGGACGTTGTTCGTCACTTAGGGCGCTGATCTCCTAAGGATGAAGCAAACGTCGGTCGACTAAGGTAATTCTGGATCAAGTAAAAAACCTAAATAATTCAACCCTAGTCCCATGCGTATCATACTCATCATAATATATAATTTTTCAAAGCAATACATACACGGATCAATTTTACAGTCAGTCATTCCAACAATTAAAACGTAATACTTAACATGATTGATTTGGTCTGACGAAAAAAATCATGTTGTCTTACTTCCTCCTCGTCGCAGGTGTAACCTCTTTTGTATAAAGAGGATCTCTTATATCTATTTACTTGATGTGAATTTGTTTTTGGAATTTTCTTTACTTGCCTTTCACATAAAAGTCTAAAGATAACTTTAGACTAAAGAAATACATTTGTTTATTTTTTTATTTCCTATGTATTTACCCCTCAATGCCAAAGCATGATAGTCAAATCATCGGGGTAATCTGAATACTATCCATCTGGCGGTTCTATCTACGTAAAGTGTTTTTGTTTTGTTTTGAAATTACCTCGTGAAACCATAAGTCTTATGGTTTCCTCAACGGGACTGAGTTTATGCGATGTGTTTACTGAAATCCAAGTAAGATTTTAGAAGATGGTGTCTAACCCTGATAGATTTGTCGCCCACCACGCACCTTTGCCCCCAATGAATACAAACGCGCCAGCTCATCGTCGTCGAATATCAGAGTAGACATTCGTCCACATCGCATAACTCTAACAATCCGAGTGTTGTAGAAAGAGACTATCCGCGAAGCTAGTCTCCATAATATAACTCAGAAGGGCCGACTGGGTCCAAACAAATGTCGCGTCTCAGCGTCCCGGATCCGGATGACGCCGAAACGTCTGTCGGACGAGGTAATTTTGATACTCACAATGACTCGAGAGAGACACTGGAGATTACTCGCGCGGTGGAAATACAATGTATCACCAAAAAGTTCGTCGTGAGTTCGAACAGTGTTTGCCCGAAAATCCGCGCGAGAAGTAGGGAAAAATCCCTCGTAGAGTAGTCCAATGAAGCCGATCCAATCAATAGGAGAATCATCTCGAACTCGCAACAGCTGCTCTGCTCCCCTGATAATATCCTCCTCAGGCGTATCACGAACCAGCAGATACCTCGGGATTGTAAAATCTTGTCGTGCTCCAGGCATCTGTGTATCAGGACAAAGTCAGAATTAATCGCGTAGATGTTCCTCTAGTTCTTCTGCCTCGACCTCCAAATCATCATCGTATAATGGCTCGATGTCTACGACTGCGAACCTATTGGCTCGCACCCGTTCTACAAAGTATATACCGAAGAAAGACCCTTGTCCATCGTTTAGCCAAAGCACGTATCGAACGAACGTCAACCTTATTTCCACAATTTCGTCCACCCGTGGATTGAGCTCGTAGGGTTGCAGTACTACCAAGTTCATATTGACAAAGTTGCGTTCGAGCAATGGCAGTGCAAACTCATAATGGATAATATCCAGGCCATGCCCTGTCCTAAATATAAGTCATCTGGGAGGTCTCCGCGCGCTCCCACTCCAGAATCGAGGAAGACAGGTTGTAAACGAGTCGTCCAATCCTCTTTACTCTTACTCCATTACGCCTCTGAAGTTCATCTCTTTCATTCGCCAGGTCTCGGTTGCTGAAAAAGAACAAGTTCGTAGATCTCATAGCCATCTGAAAAAGAGAAGACAATTGTGTTTAGGTTAAACTTTTGTCCCTGAATAATATTCAGTTATTTATCTTCTTTCTGGCCCATGTTCCTTATGACACGACCAACCACGTCAGGAGTATCTAAATGTACTCCGTTCAGCTAGTAGGACATGAGCTGGTCTGCTTTTGACACCAACTCTCCATACATCAGCGGTATCTAGAATGACCACTTAGAATGAGAGTGCTAAAGCAGTTTTCCCTTTTACGCAAGGCGTCAAGAATAAATTTCTTCCGTGAAAGATGCCTTTTCCATTTCCTTAAGAGGTGGTCTGGGATACTCCTCCTCCTCGCCCAAGCACAAAGCTCGGATCTCAGAAGTCGGGCCGTCTCCACCGAATCGGCATAGTACCCCCCCACAAGCGGTTCACTCTGAGTCGATAACAGGGCCGGCCCCTAAGGCAACGAACCCCCGCCCCAGATGCCTCCTAGAAAAAGGGAAAGCACCTACACGGCAGATATGTAAAGCGAAAGAATCCTTAGGGGCCTAACGTCAAAAGTAAACTTGGACGAAGAAAAGGAAAGTCGTAAAGAGAAAGAATCATTCAGACTGACAGGCATAGATGGAGAAGATTCATTCGGGAAAAGAATGGGTAACCTCAGGGATAAGTCTAAATCCAAGTGAACTTCTCTTCCTTGTGCTCGCTTCGTTTTTCACTGTGTTCTTTTCTCTTTTGTTCATACTTAAAACGCAAGCACAGAGGTGAAAAGTCAACCATTCTTTCACCGTCATCAACCTCATCTATTTCAGCCCACATCCCGTACCTGCAGTCAAGCCCAATGACACACAGACCACCATGCATTCCTTTACCATTGTCAGACTCCCTGTCATACACGCAAGTACACACATTCTCTTTCCTTTTCAATGAACATCCAATGAACCAGGTCAAAGCAAGTGTGGGTTCACACAGGTGTGAAGGGAACTGAGTCAAATTAACTGACCACTGACCTTGAGTGAAGTAGTACGGTACACTCAAGAAGACCGTATAAAATTACGCTCCTGTTGACGTGACGGTGGTGGTCTCCAGTCGTCACCAAAGTGATCGACACCACTCTCTTGCTGCGACCACCTCCCACAACACCCCCTCACTTACTTTTCAGCTAAGTAGCAAATCCGGATATCCGGCAGACAAATTTTATCCGGAAATTTCAATCCGGATGAAATATCCGGATTAATTCGGGATATGGAAAATCCAGCCCTGCGCAATATATATATATATATTTTTTACAAAAAAAATAAAATTCAAAAAAATCTGGAATAAAAATATGTTATTCATATCAATGATATGAACAACTTTTGGCTTGAGGCCATCTTTGATTACTCAACAAATATAAAGATAAAAGATGAAACATAACAAGAAAATAATATATAGATAAAACATTATGAAATGAATTAAGCATCCCCCCTCTAAACCTCTTTATTCCCTATCTTATCCCCTTTGAACCCTTCGAGGCCCTATCAAGCTTTTCATGAAATAGGAATGTAGTTCTATTGTATTTTGCATGCGCAATATCACTTTTTTTTTTCTTTTTTTTTTTCTTTTTTTTAGGCCTTTTTTTTTTTTCCGGATTTCTGGATGATCCTACCCCCCGATCATCCGGCCGGATAATCCGACCAGATTATCCGGCCAGATAACCCATGCTACCTAGCTTTTCAATAAGTGTCACTGCCAATTGCTTCTGCCGTCACCGCGTTATTACGCCGTCAAATTCACGCCACCTCAAATCCCCCACTCCAGTGGCACCTTCCCTGCACCAAGGTCCAGTTGCCGCTCAATGTATAACTATCAATGCTGGTAACCTTGCGTCACCGCCATAAAATTTTCATAGCGCTTTCGTACCACCGCTGGTAATACCGTAGTCACCACCGAAAATTTCGACAGCGCTTTCGGACCTCCGCCGGTAATACCGAAGTCACCACCGAAAATTCCGACAACGCTTTCCCATCACCTGTTGGAAAACCCGGAGCCTCCGCCGTAGAGTTTCGGTAGCACTTCGCCACTACCGCCGAAAAAAACGGAACTGCCGCCGTAGAATTTTCGGCAGCGCTCCCGCGCTACCGCCGAGAAAACCGGAATCGCCGCCGTAGAATTTTCGGCAGCGCTCCCGCGCTACCGCCGAGAAAACCAAAATAGCCGCCTTAGAATTTTGGCAGCGCTCCCGCACCACACCTGATAAGCCTGCGTTGCCGCCATAGAATTTTGGCAGCGCTCCCGCACCACCGCCGATAAGCGTTGGTGCCGCTGCCGTAAAAATTCAGCAGCACTTCCCCACCGTAGTGAGAAAATGGCAGGCTGAATTAGTAAAATTTGGGCCTGAGGCCCAAATCTTACTATGCCGCACAGTCGTAGTCCCGCAGCGCCCCTGGATCCGTCCCGTGGGACCAGCACCAGCTAGAGGGGAGAGGAGCAGAGTGCTCCCTTCCTTGGCTATGGCTGCCCAGCTCTTCTCCTCGCGCTCCTCTGCAGATTTCCAGCTTCTTCTCCTTGCCTCAGGCAGCACCTCAGCAGGCCAGCAGCACTCAAGTGCACGTCACACAATGACAACACGAATGCTTTGTGTGGCAGCTGGGGACAACTGCCTGTTTTATAGTGGCTGAGGAGAGTTGGACGTCACTCCAGCCCCCAGGCAAAATCGCGGGCTCACAGTGAGCCCTTGATCTGGCCTAGATCCAGGGCTGACTGTGGCCGCACCACAGCCACAACCTTAGTGTAAGGCAGTTTCTTTAACAGCCCCATTTTTATTTTTATTTTCTTTTTCCCAGCTATCTCGGAATCTCACGAGATAGATGGTCTCCTGCCATTTCCAAAAGTGTTTTTCTTTTGTTTTTCTGATAAGGGGTTGGAGAGATACAACCCCTTACAGTTTGATGTATCTGGACCCCCCAGGGCAGGTACATCGAGGAAAAGGTTGTATCTAGCCTTTTCCTTAGTGGCCCTTCAATTTTCAGGCTCCTTGCGAAAACGGGAGCCTGACAGTTACCTCTGGCAGCCAGAGGTAGCACCACGTGAGGACAAGTGTCCTCACTCACAATAAAAAAAAGAAAAGAAAAAAAAACTAACTTTCTAATTTTTTTACTGCACCTGGCTCCTATCTCAGCCAGGTGCGTGCTGTTGCATTCAACAACTCTCCACTTTTCCCTCTGTCCTCCCCTGAAAACGAGGAGGGCAGTTGTCAGTTTGGGAGGGGTAGGACCTCCCCCTCCCAACTACCTCATCCTCCCTCTCTCTCCCCTTCACTTCTACTCCCTCAGCCCTTTCCCACAACAACAACAACGACAATAACAACAAAAGAAAACAAAAACTCACCTGAAGGACGTACCTCGCCACGCTATATAGGTAGATTCATTCGATCTTGCTCATCTGTGGTTGGTTCCTCGACGAGGAGCCAGCCGTAGGTAGGTAGGTCGGTAGGTAGGTAGGTTGGTAGGTGGTCTTCTTCTCTCTCTCTCTCTCTCTCTCTCTCTCTCTCTCTCTCTGTGTGTGTGTCTGCACCTGGCTGCTTTCGGCCCCAGGTTCACGCGCAACAACAACTATCGGGGTCCATCCTCCTGATAAGTCGGTGAAAGCCCGACGAAACAGTCTGGCACAATTGTGCCCTTTTCTCTCTCTCTCGTATTCGTATCTGAGCGCCTTAGACGCCATGTTCACGCATGCAGACTGTCGGGGTCTAACCCCCTGATGAGTCGGTGAAACCCGACGAAACAGTCTGGCACAGCTATCCGTTAGTTCAAAACGAACGGGTGCCAAAACTAAAGAGAAGAAAACAAAAACGAAAAACAAAAAGAATATCTAAACTGAATCTAAGAAAAGAAAATCTAAAATCTAAGTTAAGAAAAAAGTTAAAACAATAAAATAACAGAAAACTAACTTACCTGTGATGAAACGGTTGCCCGTTGAAAACAAGCGCCCTCTGAAATGTGTTGAGGGCTACAGTCCTCAGCCCTCTCTCCCTGGGGGCGTCATCTGGCGCAAGCTGAAGAAAACCGTTGGCTTATGCCAACGGCATCGTTTTGTTGAAATAGAGACCCGAGTTCGACTCCCTTTGAGGAATCAATTTTTTTTTTGGGTTATTTCTTGATTTATGCGTGTCACCCTTGCGCAGGGGCCATGCAAATCTTGCGCGGCCGATCTGGACTGCGCGATCCTCCAGATCGGGCGGTCAAGATCGACTGCGCCTCTTTAAAAAAAACACGAGCAACTCCAAAAGGAGATAGCCCAGAGATACGGTATCGGATTCGATCCCGATATCTTCCGGGTAATAGTCTATTCTTATAACCAATTGGGCTAAGATCCTATCACAATAGTCATAAGAGTAACTCTTCTATATGAAAAGCTTACCCAGTTGCTTTTTCCCCACGCAGTGGCCCCTGTGGACCTTCCCTGCCTGAGTTTCCACGGCCTCGTCGGCTCAGGTTCCGCAGGCCCAGGTGTCTTGTCCGAGGCCTAGGCCTCGATTGCTCGAGGTCTTGCAAGCCGTCGGCCGCGTACATCAACCGTGGCAGCCTCTTTTTCTCAAAGACGACCGCCTGGATCTTCGAACGCCGTCGGGATCCTAATCCTCTGCACGACGGCTTCATTTCCCTCGTGGAGTCGCGCGACCTAATTAAGGTCATGACAACGTTTATTTTTAACATTTTTACTACCGTCTCTTCCTTCAGCTTTGTCTGGACTTTTTGTTCACACGGTTTACCTTTTGCCGTCATGTTGGCCGGCGGACAGACGGTCACATAAATTTTATTCAAATTGCGGATGAGTCGGAACATTCTAGCAGTATTTCTATTTCATCAGACCAATTCTTACAAAACTTATATCCGAAATTGGACATCGTCCGACATCGAAAAAACAGGGCAGATACCCTTATCATAGTTTGTGTCTCGACATCGAGAACTGTTATTGTGATTTTTGTTTATGGTAATTTGTAAGGTTTATTGATAGATGATTATATTTTGATTAAACATCCGTGACATGTATGTGGAATTGTTGTCTTTGATGGAACGACCTCCGAGTAAGTATTTTGATGGTTAAGCATAATACTTGCAAGTAAAACCTAAAATTCTTTCAATGATTGTCAAATTATCAGCCCGATAGTTTAATCATTATTATAGTTTATGCCTTTTGCGGAGCGACAAAATGACAGGAGGACGTTTTATTGACGTGCCTTTCTCCAGAGGCAGCGGGGTTGTTGATTTTTTACAGGCCTTTCAAACTCTGGCAACACTAATGCTCTGGGGAGAGAATCACAAGTTCCTTTTTGTTTTGAGGTTTGTAATTGAAGAATTGAAGGTTGCGGTTGAATATCTTCTACGCGCTTCTGAAAACCTGGAATGAGTTCGAGAAGTTTATGATTGTCAAATTCTCGAAACCGCCCGAATGAGATAAAAAAGAAGAAAACCAAAATCATCATCATGAAGATATGGCTGGAATAACTCGACTTATAGTACAAAAAGACATGGAAAGAAAAAGTTTTCCAAAAGTAGACGTCCCTCTCTTCGACGGTGAAAAGTTCGAACAACTTGCATCCATCAACAATTGGAACACCTTGATGGTGGAAATGATTCTTAGATATGCTGAAAAACATTTTGTGAACGCAATCCTTCAAATAGCCACAACTTGCATCCATCGACAATTGGAACACCCAAATGGTGGAAATAATTCTTAGACATGGTATGATTTAAGGGATGCCATGTTATAAACTTTTTGGTTGGGAGACACGGTAACAACAACTGAGGACTTAAAAAATGTCAAGCTAGATGCATACGTGATAAAAAAAAAGTTTCTGGTCGAGTTTCAACGGGCAGCTTATCGGATACAGGGACTAGCAAAAAGACAAAAATATCTCTTCTTTCTTGCAAATGTTTTTGAGGAAGAACAGTATGAATTTATCCGTGAAGTAGACGATAAATCTAAATGAAAAAACATTCATTTAAATATTAGGAATAAAAATTTTGACCAGGTTCTCCGTATGCAGTTTCACTTGCAAAACTCTGAGAGGAAATGTCAGATTGATAAACGAAAGAGAGATTCAAATTGTGTGTCGAACCTCTCAAAAATTAGAAAGATGCTGAAAGAAGGTAGAACATTCTGAGTTAGCGTCTCAAAATCAACGAGACCAGCAAGCAGAGAAAGGGAGATCGAATTGGAAGAATATTATTTGTAAAGGCTGCGATAGAACCGGACATACTCCGAATAGATGCAAGCGGTTGGGAGCCATGGAGAAATAAGTTGTCGAGATCTTAAGTTTATTTTCTAAATTCATTGAGAGCCTGGAAACACTTTTTTGTTGAGTGAAGAAGGTGACAAATAGTAGATTGTCAGTTGGAATCATGGCGAGCCTCAAGTTATATCGCCTTTACTGGCCAACATTGCTTTGCACGGAATGGAGAATGCTTTTATATATGTCTTTTCCTTTAATATTGGGTGTTGTCAACTTAAGGTCGATATTTCCCTTAATATCATTTTGATGAGTTGAGAACTCTATTTGATTTGATGTATCAACTACCCAGGCCGCCATCCATTGAAAAACCATCTACGCGTGCTGGTAAGTATGTCAGTAATCAGCGTAAATACAGAGAAGACGTTGTTTCGTGCCTCGCCACATCTGGTCTGATATCCCACCTACACCTCACGTTCACAAACTCCCCGTTCAATTCCATCTCGAAGACACGGTCGGAGATCTTCCAAGGACTAGCTAAATCCAAAGTACAACATGGGAAATTTGGGCCCTAAAGGGCCTTATCTATGAAGTGATTTTGAGCACTTCAAAAAGATATGATTATCCACCATTAGTGCGTAATGTGGGATGGTTGGGTTTACTGAGTGTTTTGATGACAATTCTATTGCTGATCAATAATCCTTTAACCACTGCTAATCTGTTTTATAATAATCTAA
>BFEA01000192.1:1143532-1162459 GCA_003427395.1 Chara braunii
GAGACGAGGTCGGGGGTGTCCACCCCCGAACCCCTGCTGGGGCCCCGGGGCCGGGGCGCGACAACCCTCGAGGACACCAAGAGACTAAGTAAAAAGGATGCAAACCCTCAAGGCCTGCCGGGTGACCTAGAAACGCGATCTTGTGTCTCAATTAGTCGGGGTCGCGGGTGCCCACCCCCGAACCCCCGCACCCCTGCCTAGGCCCGGGGCCGGGGCGCGACAACCCTCGAGGACACTAAGAGACTAAGTAAAAAGGATGCAAACCATCAAGGCCTACCGGGTGACCTAGGAACGTGATCTTGTGTCTCAATTCCCCTCCATAGGAGAAGGTACAGACTACATCCTTGACATAGTCCTCTACTACCACGGATTGCTTGTTGGCTGCTGTAAATGTTACAGACCTTCTAAGCCGCTGCACTTGGTCCCCTAAGAACAACCTATCCACACAAGCACGGCTGATGAAATTCCGCGTAGAACCTATGTCTGCGAAGGCTCCAACCTTTCGACCACCTACATCGACTTCTACCACGAAATGTTCACCCTTTGGACCTTTAGTTAACATCACCCAGGACTCGAACACATCCATCAAACACAATATCGATTGGTCCGCGTCTGTCTGCGGGGCAATATAAAAGACAAAAGCATTGACCATCGTCTGAAATGGAGAGGGTGAAGTAACCACTTCAGCATCAGTAAGAGCTTCTACTAATCCTATTGGCCCAATGCGTTTCCTTGCGAGGTGCTCGCAGAGGCACCACCAAGGGCGGAAGATCCGAAAACCACGATAGAGGATGGCACCTTCCCTATAATTTTCTCACTTTTACACTTACTGATCGAGTGCCCATACAAGCCACAATTTAGACAGGTGCCTCGAACGACGCGGTCGCACCACATGTCGTACTCTAAACCAAGCTTCACCCATACATGGGTGGTCCTTGGTCAACTTGACCCTTGGGCCAGCCACCTTTTGTTTCCCGGCCCCTTTAGCCTCTGAAGTCTTTGCCACCCCATCTATCTCCGTCTCTTCTTCTAAATCTGAGAAGTCGTAAATCTGAGTTGCTTGCCATCATGGCCAATGAACATGATGTTGCCCTTCTTCCGATCCTGTGGCAGCTTTTTTTTCTCCCATCTGTCACTGCTTGTTGGGCACTCCCAAGCCTGACCTCTATGTCTAAGGAGGGCTTTCTCGATGAAAGAAGTCATGTACATCTATGAAGCCCTCGTCGACCAACTTACTTTTGACATCTGTGGGCAGACATTTAAGAGCAGGTCCTCTTGACAAATAAGTTGTCAAGAGGACCTGCGGATCGTACCGCAAGCCAGGGCTAACGACCAATCGCTATACGACGTTTGTTACCTCGCAAACAGACCCGTATCTTTTCGATCCCAGACTCGCCAGCGAGTCGGTAGAGCCTTCTGAGCCCCCTGGGGGTCATGCCACCTATCATGGATCAACCGTACGAACTCCGATGTCCTAGCCTGTGCCCAGCATATAAGTTCTGACCATAATCATGCTGTTGTACTAACCCGTTTAACCACCTGGCAGCTGATCCTTCTAAAAAGGATGCAGCAACAATGACTTCCTCCTCTGTCCTTGTGAGTTTGTGCCTCACATAAGTGGGCATTGTCCGCACCTCGGTATCCAACTCCTCTTCCTTCTTCTTATTGCCAAAAAAAGGGCTTAGGACTCTGCATAGGTATCTTGGGTGTCCACTGCATTGGCGGTCCAATGCCCTATGCCAGCTGCATTGGTTGAGAAACCAGTGGAACAAGCTGCTGTGGCTGCACCTGTTGCAAGGGCTGTTACAGTTGTGGCTGCCCTGTAGCTGCAGCTGCTGGATGCGGTAGCAAAGAAGGCACAAGAATCTGCCTACTACTACCCACTTGTACACGGCCTGATGAAATGATGCCAAACTTAGGAGTGAAGGGACCGCTAACTGGTGGCAGTGACATGGACAGACCAGCCACTGTCAAACGAACTGCCATAGGTTGTCGTGGCCTAGTCAGAAGTTTGGCACTTGTAAAGCAGCCATTATTTGTTGTTGTCTGACAATCAGGGCTTACAACATTTCCTGCTCCATGATCTGTACCTCAGCTACGCTTAAATACCCAGCTCGAAGTGACCGTACCTCGGATCAAGCATTGCAGCATCCATTTCCCCCTCCCTCTGTGCCAATCTGGCCTTTCTACCTTTTTTTCTCTGTGCCTGACATCGTAGCTCTGCATGAGCTTCATCTATGTGTTGGATATCGACCTCCTCTGGTGACAGCTGTTGCTGCTGGCTGACCTGCAAGCCAGCAGACTGCCTGACGAAAGCTTGGGACGTACCCTGACTGACATTTGACAAAGTGGCCTGAGAAGCTGCCTCTGCTACGGCTCTAGCGTCTGCTGCTCTCGATGCTGCTAGTGCCCTTTCTGCATTGGCGCTGCTTCCCTTGCCCTCCTCTGCAAGCATCTCCTCTCTTCTCTCCACAGCCTCCTTTCCTCACCTGGTCTTAGCTTCACGTGATCGGACGACTAAGTGCCTGTCTACGAGTGAGCCTTCCTTCCTGATCTAGTCCCTCAACCTCACTGCTATCCTAAGCTATGTGCGAGTTGCTTCTGAACTCCTCGCTGGGACCTACCGCAGCGTGTAACTCAACCGGTTCATAAAATAAATAAAATAAAAATATAAATAAAGTTATATTAAAATATTTATTCGGTTCAGATATGTCAGGAAGTACTCGAGCATCAGCAGATAAGATCAGAACCTTACAAACAATTCTATACATTTGAGTAATCTGAAACAGATAGCAATGCAGCAAAGACTAATGACTACTCTTACCTGCAGCTGAATATTAGTTGTCAGCAAAGTCTGTCATAATTAACCAAAATAAAAATAAAATCGTTTGCTGGAACGCATGCTAAATGGAGATAAAACAATTATTAATAATCGAACAGTTTATTGAAACCTTCCCTCTCCTTGTATCTCTCTTGAGTTGTCACTTTGTGTCAACCTCCCGAAAGCTGTGGTTGAGCAGCATGTCTAAAGGTGTGCACACAGCCACCCCTGTGCCCCAAGTCAATGCAGAACTGGCCAGCCCCGTCCGTACTATTTTTATACTCATGTACAGCACGAGTCTTGCATCCCCTCCGGAGTCTCTTTATAGACGGTCCGGTACTCGTCTCTCCCTCATAGGGCTGGCCTGCCCGACAAGACCTCTATAGTGCAGCAAGCAGACAAGGACAAGCAGCAAAGCATGCGTGCTCTACTCCCAATGAGTTGGCATGGTGACCATGACCCAAGTGCTTAGTCCAGGGTCCTTCGGAGGCAACACTTGTCTCCCACCAGCATGCTCTACAAGAAGAATGTTGACTCTCAAGGTTGAGCGCTCGCAACACCTCACTATAAGAGGAATCTCAAGACAAGACTCACTTCCTCACGCTAAGAAGTGACGAAGAGGGTAGATAAGGTAAGAAGCAATGTACCTCATAATGCTTCCCTCAACCACAGATTTCTAACCAGTAACCTGACATGCATTTATAATAACCGGCCCGTGCCTCGACACAACTCACAATACTATGCAGTTCCACCTCAGCTTAAATGCCACATCAGAAAGCTCTCATCATCAAACGTGCACCCCTATGTCACCACATAGCGTTCCTGGCGCGCCCTCACGTCCCAGGGCCACCTAAAATACCCAATGTTCAAGCCTTATCACAGATGGCTGTGGGCACGAGCTGGCTGTGGGGGCCCCTCAGGGGCATGCCGAGGAGGAAATTCCTCAGAGGTACACCAAAGAGTGGTTTGAGGAATGATAAGACAATTATCAGCCTACAAAATGACGCAGCAACTGATTGAAGCAGCAGCAACCGAAGTACATGCAGATGTCATGCCTGCACATCATACCCCTCTTCTTCACCCACATCTCCACCACATGAAGACCACCACCACCTCGCTAACCATCCAAGCCAAGCCCAACTACGGGGGCTGGCTATGGCACTGCCCTAATGCAGCGCCCTGTTCTTCCGATGCCCACGTGCATCCGGCACCTGCACTAGCGCTCAGCAAGCAGCGGTGAGCTCACTACCGCTTACACCGAGTGCCTGAATGCCCTTCACGCTGCCCAGCACTTCCTACATGGAAACCGGCTGGGCTCTCCTCCAGCCTCTTTGGCCGACCGAGTTTCCAGTGGCTTCCGATTGGGCCAACATGTCTGCGCCCAGGGCTGTTCAGATAGTGGCCTGAGACCGAATTGGTTAAGAAGGCCCAACCACTCAGGCGCACACATGTGGTGTGCCTTGCTTCATCTGTGGTGTTGGAAGAGCCTAGAAGGCTCACAAATATTTGTGATTCTCACGAGCAGGGCAGATGTAACCAACTGGCGAGTGGCAACTGTCTGGCAACCACGAAGGCTATGGAGAATCGACATATTCAGGCTTCAATCAGTTTCCGGGGCCCACCTGCACTTAGGGCGGGCACGAGCTGGCTGTGGAGGGCCCTCAGAGCGGCATGCCGAGGAAATTCCTCGCAGTTGAACATTATACAGGCCATAAACGATGGACATAGACAATCTAACGAACTCTCTCCAAGATAGGGGCATTCTGGTTTTAGTGGGATAGGCAGCATGGTGGCTGTCCATTGTCAGACCTGCTGAATCTGCCCAGGCCATAAACGATGCATTGGCTGGTGGACATAGATGATCTAAGGAACTCTGTCCAAAATAGTGGCAATCTACTTTTAGTGAGATAGCACGGCGGCTGTCCATTGTTAGACCTGCTGAATCTGCCAAGGCCATAAACGATGCATTGGCTGGTGGACATAGATCATCTAAGGAACTCTCTCCAAGATAGTGGCAGTCTACCTACAGTGTGATAGGCAGCATGGCGGCTGTCCATTGTCAGTCTGCCAATAACGCGCAACACTCAGTTCTTTGAGCTGCTTCTTCCTACATCAGTACTTTGGGTAAAGGCATTTTACGCATTCCAACCTTGCAATCATGCTTGCCTCAACAAAGGACAAAAGTTACATCTTGGAAACAAGGGATAACTTGTCCAGCTATGTAGAGGCGATAGCACTCGAAAGCAAGACCAACCAGGGCTATGCAGAATTGACATATTCAGGCTTCACTCAGTTTCGGGGCCCCTTCTTCACTTAGGGCGGGCACGGCTGGCTGTGGGGCCCCCTCAGGGGCATGCCGAGAAGGAAATTCCTTGCAGATACCACAAAAGAGCGGTTCGAGGACTGATAAGACAGTTAGACATTATACAGGCCACAGCTGATGCATTGGCTGGTGGACATAGATCATCTAAGGAACTCTCTCCAAGATAGTGGGATAGGCAGCATGGTGGCTTTCCATTGTCAGACCTGGTCAATCTGCCAATAACGAGCAATACTCAGTTCTTCCAGCTGCTTCTGCCTACACCACTACTTTGGGTTAAGGCACTTGTCGCATTTCGACCTTGCAATCATGCTTGCCTCAACGAAGGGCAAGAGAGTTAGGATTCGTATTATTCAAAAAAGAATAAAAAATATTGTTTTGAGGATTGCTGCCTCAGTGCGAGAAAAAGCTCGCAAGCATCCTTTAAGATTAGCTGGTTTGGTAGGTAATAGAACTTCAAAACGTCCACGATAAAACAGTTCAGATCCAAAAAGATTTGTTCGTCCGTAATGGAGATTACATTGGTAGGAATATAAGCAGATACATCTCCAGCTTGTGTTTCGATAACAGGTAAAGCAGTGGTAGCTCTTTCTAATAAACGAGAATGTAGATAAAACACATCTCCTGGGAAAGCTTCTCGACCTGGTGGTCGACGTAACATTAATGACATTTGTCGTATGAATGATGTGTGCAAGAAAGACAAGACGTAACAATAATGACGTTTGCCGTATGAATGATGTGTGCAAGCAAGACAGAGTCAGACACATCATTCTCATCACAACAGAATTGGATTGAAGCAATGAGTTCTCAAAAGCATCCTTATCATTTAGTTGATCCAAGTCCATGGCCTATTTTTGGTTCACTGGGAGCTTTGGCAAGTACCATTGGTGGTGTTATGTACATGCATTCTTATACAGGAGGTACGTTGTGCCTTAGTTTAGGTTTAGGGTCGTATTATACACTTATTGTGGTCTTCATGTGGTCTTACGTTATCAACTATCAATAAATCGAATTCTGCGCTTGTACATGAAAAATGTGCTTCAGTATAGTTTATTTGTGTTCAAGTGTGTCTGGAGCATCAAAATGGTGTGATGGAATGATAAATAGTTTGAATGCTAATCAATTGCAATCTATGAATCAAAACTACGTACGTTAAAGTTGTAATTCAATTGTCATGACGTTGAATATTTGGAATCGTTGATTACAACAAGTAGGATCCTCAGAGGCTATCTATCAATTTCATACTAATTAATATTAATAATAATAAGAAAAATATTATAAGAATTATGATAAATATACATTACTCTTTTAAGATTGAAGGCCTACAGTTTCATGTTCTCTTTCACTCCCCTATGGGGGTTCTTTTCACCTTTCCCTCACGGTACTTTTTCGCTATCAAATACTGAAAGATTGAGTTTATTGTATTGGCGGAGATAGGATTTGAACCCTATGACCTCAAGGTTATGAGCCTTGCGAGCTACCAAGCTGCTAAACAAGGAAATTCTGTTTTAGCTGCTTGCGAGTACCACTCAAGCTCACAGAACCATACATCCAAGGACAATCGCCACTTGAGGAGCACCATCCATCCTTGAAGAATGTTATTTGCCAATAGGTTGCGAACTCCGTCACTACTCGGAGGATAGACGAGGAATCGCCAATGACAACGCATAAACTAATAGTGGCAGAGTTTGAACAAGTGTTGCATAACGAGGTCGAAGATAATAGAAAGGTGGCGGACAATCGACGAGGGACACATCATGTTTGGATATTCTATGGAACATAAGAAGGGAGCCGCTTCAAGTGAGCAACTTCGAGCTCGTTAGAAACTTGTCGCCTGAAATGACTTGGGCATTACAACTGCAACAAAGACACAAGGGGCCCTGGCGGGTGGCTAAACGGATGGGACTGGACACATTTGAACTTGAAGACCTAGACCTACATCGGACTAACATCAAGGGACCTTTCACCGATCAACAGCTCATGCAGTACCTAACACAAGACCCAACGGAAGAATGGTTGTAGGAAGCATGGAACACTGACAAAGGACCAGACGTTCGCCGACGTAGATGGCATAGTACCAGACACATTGCTCCTCTCTTTTGTTCGTACTCTACCAAACGCCTCCTTCTATGCAGATGGCTTCCGACAAGATAAAGGCACAACACTAACCTCAGTAGCGAGTTCAATCGACCTTATGAGGGGCAATGAAGCTAATGAGGAGGATCTGTCGACGTACGAGGCACCAATGGTTGCGACATACATATTATGAAAAACCAGGACGTGTGCTCAATTTTCGAAAGAACCTCTTGTTACCAATGTGACACCAAACATATAGGAGGGAAAGGATCTGCTAGACTCCAAGGTACATTCCTCTGGGGTCATATGCTAGACTCCTCAAGGTACATTCCTCTAGGGTCACTGCCTATACTCACCCAGCCAAAAAAAAGTCACGGCGTTAACGCGCCGCAACTTTCATGGGTCAGGCAACGATCGGTACAGCAACGGGGAAGGAAGCTGTTGGGCTCAAGGGAAATGACCTGAGAGCAGGAAGAATCACGGCTGGTTGTTTCCACATGCCCTAGCGCGGCCTACAGGAGAGGAAAACCAAAAAGAAAATTGAGAACTCTGGCATGTGCTACAAAAAGACAAAGAAGACAGAGAGGCGAGATCCGGCACTTAGCGGGCAAAAGACACAAGAGGGGACATAGCATGCGGGCTCGGGCAAATGACATGAGATGGGACATAACATGCCCTCTGAGCCCGTCTCTCACGGACAAGCCCATTGACAGCTTTCTAAAAACTCGCACGACTACTCTCCAAATGGCACAATGAGACTGAATCCTCCGCTAGAAGATGGAAAAGATACATTGGTATTTCTTTTTCGTTGGTGCATGTGCAGTGAGACTGAATCCTCCGCTAGAACATGGAAAGATACATTGGTATTCGCTCCACTATTCTCCACATGCGCAAACGACAAGAGACCCAATGAATCTTTCCATAGTGAATCGTCCTCCTCTGACAAAATGGCACAATGAGACTGAATCCTCCGCTAGAAGATGGAAAGATACATTGGTATTTCTTTTTCGTTGGTGCATGTGCAGTGAGACTGAATCCTCCGCTAGAACATGGAAAGATACATTGCTATTCTCCACATGCGCAAACGACAAGAGGCCCAATGAATCTTTCCATAGTGAATCGTCCTCCTCTGACAACAACAAATCTTTTTCGTTTCTTTTTTTCGAGAATTGGAAAACTTTTATTTCTCAAGAAAACCGGGAGGCTCTGGACATATCTTCCCATGTTCTAGTGGAGGATGCATCTGGTTTTTCCTCATTTAGCACATTTTGATATTAGAGAGGGCCAAAGAATCTCTCTCTTTCTGCCCGTGGCTGAGGCCCAAGGAATCTGTTTCTGTATTTGCTGGGACATGTTCCAAAGCCTCCGGACATGGTTGCAGTCAGATTCGTCCAGGTTTGGCCGGAATTGCAGTTAGGGGCAAGGAGGGCCAGATCTCGATAATCTGACTGCATTCACATCCATTGCACAAGTTATATCATTGCTCTTCGCCCAGCCTACTGTGAGAGGCGGCCTTTTTCAGGTTTTTCTTTTTTCAGCAAGTGGAATGACGGCCTCCTTCATTTCCTGTCTGCAGCCAACGGCCAGCAGTACCAGTGCCATCCCAGAAATCTTGCCTTCTGGTTCCCACCCCCTTTCAGGCTAGGCAAGAATTGGCGCACATGGCACTTTCAGGCTCGACTTCAATAGCTGGGCGAGGTACTGGTGGTCTAAACAATAAAAACCAGCACGGCTCCGCTCGCGTAAAAAAGTAGGGAAAGAGAGTTAACCATTGAGAGAGCAAGGGCAGAAATGTTTCCAGGATACATGGATGTAGGAAGGAGCAGCAGCAGTTTCCACATATCAGGAGGGAAAGGATCGGCTCGACTGCTCAAGGTACATTCCTCTAGGGTCACTGCCTATAGACTGAAACAAGAGGAACCAGCACGAGTCCTCTTGCATAAAATAGTGAAAGAGAGTTAAAGGTTGAGAGACCAACGGCGGAAGTGTTTCAATGCATGGATGTAGGAAGCAGAAGCAGCAGTTTGCGAATATCAGAAAGAATCACATCAATGGAAGACCATCGCAAGTATCCAATTTCAGATTGAAAGATACCAGCAAACAAATGAATATTGTGAACGGGTGTCAATCAAAGCATAGAGATAGGGAAGGGCAATTGTGAAAAGGAATTCAACATTGGGCTCCATCACTACGGTGCTAGCGCACCCCTCGAATCTCAGGGGTTTTGATGACCATCTGGACAAGATTTTGGGTCAAAGTGCAATAGAACATGACTACGCAGAGTGCATGAAGTGAGTTATTTTTTTTTAAAGAAGAACACACTGCCGCAGAACTCGCATAAGTTAATTATATTGGGCAGTGTTTGCTTCTGAATTCCTATCTTGTGCATGTGGCCATGCTATTGTGGAACATTCATGGAATTACTGTTGATTTAGCGCTTAGAACTATAACTGCTTTCAGCATGCAGGGGTTGGATTACCGTTTGACACCTTGGCTAGATTCAACTCTTGTGCTTCTGTTTCTGGCCATAAACTCACGCTAGATTCATTTCTGGCCTTTAATTTATGACTTTATAACTAAAAAAAACCATAGTTGCGGCGCATAACGTGCGCGCAAGTTGCGCACGTGCGCCGCACCGCACATGCGCAAACGCGCACGTGATGCGGCACATTTAGAAATAATAATAAATAAAAAAAATCAGAAAGGGTATTTCGTCATACCCATAAGCGTCCCTCCCTTTTAAAAAGGTACCTGCAAGGAAGGAGAATATTTTGGGGCCTCGTCGTACTACTCGTTGGTTACATTCTCCCTTCCAAAGGGTACCCTGCAAGTGATTAGCAGGGTTTCCATGCCTTTGGAAGGATGTGCATTGGACTGCTGGAAGACCACGAGTAGGCCAGCCATGTATCCCAGATTCAGATTCAGGTCGGTGTTCCAAGAGTTACGAACGTACAACAAACACTCCAGTAGTTGTCTCGTTTTTTTTTTTTTCCTTTCCTTACGTGCAGTGGCCCTAAGGGCCTTGCTCCACTTATCAGCACTTGCAGAAAAGAAAAACGGATGGCTTGTATGGTTCCAGTTTCTAGGAGAAGATTCATGCTAGTCTTGCACATACAGCTTTTTTGCTTTTCCTATTCTTACTTGCGTGCAGTGGCCCCAAGGGCCTGGCTTAACACGGACCTGAAATCAAAGCTACACCATATGTAGCTGGCCTACTCCCTCCTTACTACAAGTCCAGTGACGACCCTTTCAATGACACCCCGCTCCTGCCGACGGGACCCTTGCCAATTTTTGGCAAGGACCTTTTGAAGTACGTTGTCTGAATAATGTGAAAGGGCTCTGTGCTCTCTCTCTCTCTGTCTCTCTCTCTTCAGTGCGTATACACACATCACGGTTGGTTGCGCACGCACGTCCGCACCTGGGATTAGGGCGCCGCGCAGCGTACTGCGCAGCACACTTCACCTACGCGTCGCAAGTATGGAAAAAACTAAATGGAACAAATCCTCATTTCTGTTTGCAGGAAGACTGCGGAATGGCGAGGGCACAGTGACTTTCCTGCTGCAAAGAAAGCCTTGCAAAACCACATGCCACACAACACAAGTGTTCCGAGAGAAGACAAACGCAGAAAGAGTCGAGGAAGTACAAAATACACTGCCATGTATGAGAAAACTACAACCAAGCTCATACGGCAGAGTGGTACACCGATCAACTGCTGGCACCCAGGAACCCTGGGCAATGATATCTCAAGGCTATGGTCCCTTTAAAGAAAAAGGGAATACAGAAAGGAAAACAAAAAGACACGGAGCCATTTAGTTGCGTGGCAAATGGCCATGTGACCCTCTCTCTCTCTCTCTCTCTCTCTCTCTCTCACCTTGTTACAGACATCCCCCATCCTCTTGCACCTGCTTATGGGTGAGCTTCGCACTACCTCTCTACTCTCTCTCTCTCTCTCTCTCCCTCTCTCTCTCTCCCTCTCTCACCTTGTTACAGAAATCCCCCATCTCTTGCGCCCACTTATGGGTGTGCTTCGCAGCACCTCTCTCTCTCTCTCTCTCTCTCTCTCTCTCTCTCTCCCCGCTTTTCACGTGTAGCACAGCGTGGTCGTGCCGGTTGATTTGCATGTGAAATCGAACTCTGAAAGCCATCAGAGGAAACAAGCAAAAATAAAAAATGAAAAACGAAAAAGAAAACCGCTCTCTCTGTACATATCCCTACACTTATAGAAATGGCTATTCACGATCTTAAGACTTATTGCGTGGCGATCAAGACCGTCCGCTTTGCCGGAGGGTCTGGATCGTTGCGCAATCATAAAGTCTTAAGATCGTGTGGAAATCCGCACCGTCGGGCCAGTAGGACCGCAGGCGGCCCGGATCGGTGCACCCGTTGGAAATAGGGCCTGTTGCAGGGCGGTGCTGTGCCCCGTTGCAGACCAGCGCTTTCCCTGCATTGAAGTCCAACGGGCCCTACCACCTGCCCACATCGATTCCGCCACCGCCTACCATCTCCTCTCGGCATCCGGCCACCATATCCTCTCCGCCTCCGCCGACCTCTTCTCCGCCCGGCGCCCACCTCGCCTCCATCTCCGCCCACCTCCCCTCCGCCTCCTTCTGCCATCTCCTCTCCGCCTTCGTCCACCTCCTCTCCGCCACCGCCCACCATCTCCTCCCAGCTTCCACCCACCTCTTCTCCGCTCGAGGGCCACCTCGCCTCCGCCTCCGCCCGCCGGTCCCCTCCCCTCTGCCTCCCCCCACCCCTTGGGATTCCTCTGCCACTTCTACCTCGGCATTCCCCGCCAGTTCTCCTCCGCTCCCGCCTCCACCTAGGCTCACCTCCGCCCACCTCACATCCACCTCTGCCAACCTCACCTCTGCTTACCTCACCTCCACCTCCGATCACCTCTTCCCTCCTCACCTACGACCTGCCTACCGTAGCGGCCTCTCTCTCTCTCTCTCTCTCTCTCTCTCTCTCTGGCCCGCTTTCTCCCTCTCCCTGTTCTTGGTACTTTGTGCCCTAAGGTCTTGCCTATGCGACCTACTGACTAGCCCATGCCCGCCTAGGCGACCTATGTGACCTAGGCGGCCTACCTACAGCCTATGCGATCCATGCAACCTGCATACGCAACCTAGGCGACCTACGGTCTTGCCTACGCAACCTACAGACTTACCATGCCCGCCTGGGCGACCTATGCTACCTACGCGACCTACCTACAGCCTACACAATCCATGCAACCTGCTTGGTACTTAGTTCTTGGTACTTTGTGCCCTACGGTCTTGCCTACAGGACCGACTGACTTGCCAACGCTCGCCTGGGCGACCTACGTGACCTAGGCGACCTACCTACAGCCTACGTGATCCACGCAACCTACATACGGTATGCCTACCGTAACGCTCTCTCTCTCCCCCTCTCCCTCTCTCTCCCCCCTCTCTCTCTCTACCTCTCCCTTTCTTTCTCTCAGTGCTTGGTACTTCGTGCTTGGTCGTGTTTGGTTTGTGCATCGGTGCCACTTTCGTGCTACTTGGTGCTACTGGGTGCATTTGTGCTACTTGGTGCTACTCTGTGCTTGGTTTGGTTTCGGTGCTACGTGCATTTGCGGTTGGTTCGTGGGATCCATGCTTCGTGCTAAGTGCAACGGTGCTACGTGCATCGTGGAATCGCTGCTCGAAACTTTTTTTATGGAGTTGTGTAAAGCGAACATGACATCACACACACGCACGCACATGCATCTTGGGCAGACTGTCGGGGTTCAACCTCCGATGAAACAGTCTAGACCTGTTTCTTATACACATCTAGATGTGTATAAGAGACAGCTTGCCTACAGGACCGACTGACTTGCCAACGCTCGCCTGGGCGACCTACGTGACCTAGGCGACCTACCTACAGCCTACGTGATCCACGCAACCTACATACGGTATGCCTACCGTAACGCTCTCTCTCTCCCCCTCTCCCTCTCTCTCCCCCCTCTCTCTCTCTACCTCTCCCTTTCTTTCTCTCAGTGCTTGGTACTTCGTGCTTGGTCGTGTTTGGTTTGTGCATCGGTGCCACTTTCGTGCTACTTGGTGCTACTGGGTGCATTTGTGCTACTTGGTGCTACTCCTGTCTCTTATACACATCTAGATGTGTATAAGAGACAGGAGAGAGAGAGAGAGAGAGAGAGAGAGAGATGGGGGAGGTGGAAAAGGAGTGGGTTAGCGGAAGCGGGCGGCAGGGGGGAAGGTGGCGCAATCTTTTTCTTAGTTTCCTACCTTTTTTCGGTTTGTTTTGTGCGTGTGTTTGTGTGCCTGTGTTGTGTGTGTGAGAGAGAGAGAGCCTCCTTCTCTCTCCCTCTCTCTCCCTCTCTCTCTCTCGCATGCACGCACACGCACGCGAGGGAGAGAGACCCAAATCTAACTGACTAGCCCCGCCCCCCCCCCCTTCCCGGAGAAAAAAAAAACAACACGATCAAGTGTAGTGTCTGTTCTGAACAGTTTCATATCTGATTCATGGTCCTCCAGGGAACGTTTCACAAAAAAAAAAAAAAACCGCACGCGCACCAGAGAGAGAGAGAGAGAAAGAAACCCCAAAGGAGTCCTGATGGTCCACGGATCAGATATAAAAAGTGATTGGAACAGATACTACACTTGACCGTGTTTGGCCGGAGGGCGGGGGGGGCGTCGTTAGTTAGATTGGGCTCTCTTTCTCTCGCTCGCTCGCTCGCGTGTGCGTGCGTGCATTTTTTCTGGGCATCCTTTTTTTTTTTTAAGGGTCCTGATGGACCACAGATCAGATATGAAACTGATCGGAACAGATACTACATTGTGGGTGTTGGAGGGGGGGGCGGTCGCAGTTGGTCCGGTTGTCTCTCTCTCTCTCTCTCTCTCTCTCTCTCTCTCTCTCTCTCTCTCTCTCTCTCTCTCTGTGCAAGGATTGAGCCTCGCAGAGCCCTTATCAGATATGCAAGTGTTCTGGGCTGTGGCCCCCAGCAAGCCTCATGCCCGCCCTAAGTAAAGGCGGGCCTGAATATCCACGTTTCCGTATGTGGGTAGTCAGACAGTTGCAGCACGCCAGTTGGTAACAGGACAACATGAGCCTCCAGGCTGTTTCCAAAAACAAAGGGTTCGGCTGTACAGTTGAGCCCGGGGCTGAGGCGGTTGCACCCTCGGCACACGCTGTGTGAGGCCGACACATCATGGACTGGTTACGGGCCAATGAGGAAGCAGCATTGTCGTCACACATGTGCCGCAAGCCAAAGACAATGCTGCAAACACTTGGGAGGCTGGGTGGCTGCCTGAATGTGCCTAACTGCACGAGGCCCAGACCAATTTTGGAATCTGGGCCTGGGCGCAGACACTTGGGGCCCAACTGAAGCTATTGGGCCCCCAGACGCCTGGCCAGGGCAGCCAGCAGCGACACACTTTCCATATAGGAAAGCGTAAGCCCATGGCAGTGGCATTCTGGCCTAGGCAGGCAATGCAGACACGCTGCTGCGTTGCGGCGCTAGCATCTGCATGGGCCTGCTTGTCGGACACAGTGTTGGTGGAGTAGATAGTGGCCACATTGACATTGGAGTTCATTATATTGCTCTTATTTGGACGGTATCGTTGGGCATTGCACTCTCTGCTTGGTTCATGACTACGAGCTTCTTCGTGATTTTGCAACTTTGATTTCTGTCTATCGCTCTCGCTCATATTCTTTGCAACTTGGTATCGGAGCTGGTTCGAGATTACCGTTACCTGCGCTGGCGACATCGTTACTTGGTGCGCCGAAGAAGCTTCTACACAGTGAGGATACATTCGCGCTGACATGATTTGCCATTCCTGGGTAGAGGGGAGGCTGGCAGGAAAGCTGTGGCGACAGCAGGTGTATGTGGGATGATGAGAGTATGCCGACATGCATTTTGGCTGAGGTGGCACTGCATTGCATTGTGGGTGTTACCGAGGCTATGACCGGTCATCAAAATGCACGTCGGCCCAATTGGTGAGAAATCTGCGGTTGGGAGCAGCTATCTTCAGGTACGTTGTTCCCGTACCTTATCTTCCCATCTCAATCTCTTCTTACCGTGAGGACATGAGTCCACTCGAGTGTCCTCTTCTGGTACAGGAGTCGTCAGCGCTCCACCTTGAGAGTCGACGTTCTTCCTGGTGGCGCATCTGGAAGGAGAAGACGGTGCCTCTGAAGGGCCCTGGTCGAGGCACGGGTCACGGTCACCATGCCAACCCATGGAAGTAGAGCATGCATACTTTGCTGCTTTGTCCTTTAAGCTCTTGCTGCGCTGAAGAGGTAACGTGTACTGACCAGTCGTACGCAAGACATACCAGACCGTCTATAAATGATTTCTGGTGGGATCTGACCTGAATACTGACTGTGATCATCATCCTGTCTGCGATGTTAAATAATTCCTGAGGACCTTGGGGGCTGTCCTTAAACTGTGTAATGATAAGCCAGATCAGTCGGGTGCAAGGCTTGTTGCACGCGAGGATAAATAATGGGCAGTACTGGTCATGCAAGTCAGGATTGTTGAAGACAGGGGAAGGGAAGGTTCCAATTGGTGCTCGAGCACAAACACATTTATTTCCATTACCGCATACATCTGTGCACTTGATCTATTTTTATTTTGACTAGTTAAGGTGTGACAGACTGGTAACACCAAACATACATCATTAGTTTAGAACTGTAGTAGTCTACCATTGCCAGTTCTATGTGATGCTGCTGTAGGAGGACTAATTGAAGTAGGAGTATTGCTCAGTCTTTGTATAAACTGTCGACACTACTTGATCGGTAGCCCGAGTGACTTGCCGAATATTTATTTATTTATTTATTTTCATTTTTCAACTCGGTCAGACACATGCTGTGGTAGGCTCCAGTGAGGGCAGTAGTGCAGACAGAGATCTGCTTAGCTGATGAGCGGTACAGATAGTGGTGAAGGGACAGCTGACGATAGGAGGCAAACACGGCGGGATACACGAAGAATTCTGGTAGTGTTTCAGGTTCTGCTATCAGGGGACAAGGGAATGTTCTCCGCTTCATCCAGCGGGATGGGTGCAGGACCTTCTTCAAGTCAGATGGCGAACTCGCAATACAGCTCACGACCTCCACGCACTAGAGAGGCCATAGAACGCCACCAAGAGGAGTTAATCTGCTTGCCGTCACAGAAGGTACTTAGGGAGCTACCGAAAGAGAATATGAGATTAGAAATAGGAAAGCCAGATTAGAGAGCAGAAGGGCAGACACGGTTGCAATAGAAGGGTTAGATGACTCAACCCCTGACGACACTTGTAAAATCCTCAAGGCGGGTATGTTGAGCATGTATGCTTACATGGATATTCGTGGAAGGGATAAGGCCCAAAGATGCTAAGGTGGTTAGCATTCGTGACGGCCACGCCCCCAGTCTGTGACTGAGGTCAGATCTTTCTTAGGGATGTGTGGCTACTACCGCAATTTCATGCAGAATCATAGTACGGTGGCCTCCCCTTGGACTAATCTAACACGCCATGGGAATGGACAGATGCATGTGAGGCTGCTTTCAAGAGGTTGAAGTACACCCTCACACATCATGAGATTCTCATGGTCCCCGATTCGCAAAGGCCATTCGGTGTGACCACTGGCGCAAGCCAATATGGCAATATGGCATTGGCGCAGTTGGCGAAGTCAAACTATGAAAGGGAACTCTATGCCCTCTACAAAGCCCTTGTCACTGGAGACACTATCTGTGTATGTGGATTAAGACACAACCCGTTCTCTCAAACACACTCAAATGTTGGATTGAACTCATTGATCAGTATGACTCCAAACTAGACTATGTGAAGGGAGAGTACAACAAGGTTGCTGATGTGTTATCCCGTAGGGCAGACTACCTAGGTGCACTAATAACTGAGTCTGGCTTATCTAACGATGTAACTCGGTCAATGGTGGAAGTCTACAAGGAAGACCCCGTCATGATGAACATCATGTGCACACTTGAGGCTCAAGACAAGGTCACATCAGATGAGTTTGTGATGGTGGATGGGTTACTCTTTCGTGAAAAGGCAGGGCTCAAAAGATCAATTATTCCATCTAGTGAGATTTTGCATAGTTTGTTTCTAGGTGAATGTCATGATGCGATTGGGCATTTCGGATACAAGAAGACTAGTGCTTAGTACAGCAGTTCTGGTGGCCTGGTATGCTTGACAATGCGAAGAAGTATGTAGACTTGTCAAGTCTGTCAGCAAAATAAGCCGCGAACTCAAGCTCCTCTCAGGTTATTGAAGCCTTTGCCCATTCCTGCTGGTCCAGGACAGAGTGTCTCCATGGACTTCATGGATATCCTCGTGACCAGCAAGAGTGGCAAGAGACACATCTTCGTCATAGTGGACAGGTGCACTAAGTATGCTAGACTAATAGCCATGCCGGAGACAGCAAGGACTGAACATGTCATCAAGTTATTATGGATAACTGGATGCGTGATTTTGGAGCACATCAGGAAATCTCAAGAGGCAAGGATTGCCTCTGAGAATAAGCATAGACAACAGTCCACATTTCAGGTAGGCGAACACGTCTGGGTAAAGGGCAGTGAACTGGGACAGGAATTTGGCATCTCTAGAAAACTAATGCCGTCCTTGGGAAGTCCTAGATATCGTCAGTAGTGATCTGGTCGGTCCCTCGTACGTCATAAGAATCCCTGGTCATCTGTGCACTTAACCCTGTATTTCACGCTTCCAAGTTTGCACCTTTCGCTTAGACAGAACAGTTCCCATCAAGAAGGTCAATGCTGCCCCCAACCAGTTCTGTTCCCATCAAGAAGGTCAATGGTGCCCNTTGCACCTTTCGCTTAGACAGAACAGTTCCCATCAAGAAGGTCAATGCTGCCCCCAACCAGTTCTGTTCCCATCAAGAAGGTCAATGGTGCCCCCAACCATGGATGGCCGCATGGATGTTGACAGCATCTTGGAACATCGAGACTTGCCTGTTCCCAAGCCTGCTGGCAGAGGAAGGCCGCCCAAACCTACGAGGGAATACCGGGTCAGGTTCAAGCATCATACAGACCCAAAAGAAGATCATTGGTTCACAAGACAGGAGCTTGTCAAGACAGCACCTCAGATCGTGCCCGAGTACGAACGAAGACTGCCTAGACGCATCTCAGCGGACTTTCGAAGCTAAGGGGGATGGAATGCGAGGAATGAGCCTCGCAGAGCCCTTATCAGAAATACAAGTGTTCTGGGCTGTGGCCCCCAGCAAGCCTCGTGCCCTCCCTAAGTGAAGGCGGGCCTGAATATCCACGTGAGGCTCCATATGCGGGCACTCAGACAGTTGCAGCACACAAGTTGGTTACAGGACAACATGAGCCTGCAGGCTCTTTCCAAAAACAAAGGGCTGCGCTGTACAGTTGAGCCCAGGGCTCAGGCGGTTGTGCCCTGGGCACACGCTGTGTCAGGCCAACACATCACGGACTGGTTACGGGCCAATGAGGAAGCAGCATTGTCGTCACAAGTGCCGTGAGCCAATGAGAATGCTGCAAACACTTGGAGGCTGGGTGGCTGCCTGAACATGCCTACCTGCACGAGGCCCAGACCAGTTTCAGAAACTGGGCCTGGGCGCAGACACTTGTCGCCCAACTGAAGCTACTAGGCCCCCAGACACCTGGCCAGGACAGCCAGCAGCGACACACTTTCCATAAAGGAAAGTGTGAGCCCCTGGCAGCGACACACTTTGAAAGGGGTCCAGATGGACCATGGATCAGATACAAAACAGATCGGAA
>BFEA01000192.1:1184057-1198997 GCA_003427395.1 Chara braunii
GCGGAGGAGGGGGAGAACCGGGGCGGAAAGGAAGAGCGTCGCGTGAGAGGGGGAGGAGAGGCAGCGGGGGGTGCAGGTGGAGTGGAGAGAAGGGGGAGGGGGGAGAGAGGCAGAGGGGAGCGCAAGGAGAGAGAGAGAGAGAGAGAGAGAGAGGAGGGAGGGGGGAGGAAGGAAATACTGACATGCATCCCCAATCTCGACAACGGGTCCAAATGGAGTCGTCCACAACACCTTACGGCCCACGGACAACAGCTCACGACACGTCACGAGCTACCACAGCTCACCGCGCCCCTCGGACCACCACAGCTTCCACCACCACGGACCACTATAGCCCCCGGACCACCATAGCTTACGGTTCACTTGGAGAAGGGGGGCGGGGGATAAGGAGAGTGAGAGAGAGACACACACACACACACACACACACACAGAAAGGGAGGGGGGAGGCAAGACGTGACAGCGCCTACGGCGGGGTACAACTTTACGTACGACAACACACCGCACGGTGGGTGAAGCTTCGAACGACAAACAACAAAGAAAAGGACGAATGTGCGTTCAAATGCACGTACGACTACACCAGGGCGAACAGAAGACAAAACCCTACCAGTAGGTACCGCGCCTGCGCCCACGACAAACCAGAGAGAGAGAGAGAGAGAGGGGGGAGGGGGCAAGAAGCGACAACACCCAAGACGGGGTACAACTTCGTCACGTACGACAACACGCTGCACGATGGGTGAAGCTTCGAACGACAAACAACGAAGAAAAGGATCAATGCTCGTTCAAATGCACGTACGACTACAACAGGGCGAACAGAAGACAAAACCCTACCGGTAGGTATCACGCCAAGAGACCATACCGGTAGGTACCGTGGCCCCCTCCAACAGGCAAATGATCTGGGCCGTTTGGCCCAAGGTACTAGGCCAACGGCGGCTAATTCCCTATCCAAGTTCATGACCCAATTAAAAATGCTAGGAAATTTCGTACTCAAGATTCCTTCCCAATCATCATTATAAGGGTCCGGTTTGATCAGTACTTCTGCATCTGGTACCTGAATCTCATTATCAGCCTTAAACAGTAATCAACGTCGAGAGAATCCGGATTAAGATCTTAAGACCGCTTAACAGTCCAGCCCGTCAATCCGGTAGGACCCTAAGGATTGGAATTCAGTTTCATTACATGTTTCTGATGATCCTGGCCGTGGGTCGGTAGGACTGACAACGGCCAGCGGTTTTAATAAAGTAGAGAAGGTGCAAGTGCCCACCCTCGTCTCCTGCCAAGTGCCACACTTGCACAAATATAAAAGGATGGAGGGCTTGTGTGTTTTAAATTTCCACCACAACAGCCCCTATTCCACCCAGATGAGTAGATTCGAGTGGGGCCAGGCCAACAACTAAAGAATTTCACCTCTTTAGCACACAACATGAATCATAATAGAAGTATTTAGAACTGTGTTTAGGGCTTGTGTGTGTGTGTTTTGAGAGAGAGAGAGGCAGAGCAAGAATGTGTCGACCTCAAGAAAAAGAAACAATGACTAAACCCTGCTTGTGGCGCCGCTTCTGCCACACCACGGCTACACAGTAACACAGGTACCTCTTTCTTTTTGGATGGAATGACTGGAGCAGATGACAGGAGAGGTCCTCCAATCGCACTGGTCCGCTCCAAGAAAGCACTCCAGCAAAGAACTGAACCCAACCCCGATGGACCCCAGCTCCGCACAGTCAACTGATAAAGAAAAGGTCAACAGATGCCATGCAGTAGTCGAACTGCAGCCTCACGGCTGTGAACAGAAAGCCCAAGCAGCTATGGCGCCCCGACTTCCCTTGGGGCCTGTGCAATACTCTCAATCTTTCCGTTGCTTCCCTCAACAGCTCTCTCGTATCCTTTGACCACTAAGCAGCAGACTTCATCACTTCCTCTCCGGTGAACCAACTGCCTTTGCTTGGCCCCAGAAGGGAGAGGTTGCTGCCAGGACGGAAGGCTATGTCAGGGAGAGAGGGAGAGGCTCAGCTGGGTGGTCGGCAGCTGGCGTGGAGAGGACATGGCGCAAGGAGGCGAACGGGAGGTGGGGGGAGGCGGACAGAACGTCGGCAATGGCCGAGGGAAGGTGGGCACGCGCCATTTTTTTTTGTTTTCCTTTTTAAAGACGGGTAGAGGGATGGCGGGAGGAGCCGGGCGGGAGGTGAGTGAAGGTGGAAGAGTGGGTGGAGACAGAGAGGAGATGGCGGGAGGAGGCGAACGGGAGGTGGCAGAGGCGAAGAGGAGATGGCGGGAGGAGGCAGATGGGAGGTGGCGGAGGTGGAGAGGGGATTGCGGGAGGAGGTGGATGGGAGGTGGCGAAGGCAGAGAGGAGATGACGGGAGGCGGCGGACAGGAGGTGGCAGAGGTGGAGAAGTGGCGGAGGCGGGGCAGGAAAGAGAGAGGAGATGGCGCGGGGAGGTGGACGGGAGGTGGGCGAAGACAGAGGGGTGGTGGCGGTGGCGGGCGAATGCGGGCAGAGGTAGGCGGAGGCGGAATGGGAAGTGGGCGGAGCCAGAGTGGAGGTGGGCGGAGGCCAAGCGGAGGTGGGCGGAGGCCGAGGCTGGAGGCTGTGGCGCAGGCTGCGGGCTCTCTCTCTCTCACTCACACACACACACACGGGATAGGGAGGCGAGGGTGGAGGGGAGATGGTGGGAGGTGGACAAGAGGTGGCGGAGGCGGAGGAGAAGTGGCGGAGACGGGGGAGGAAAGAAAGAGGAGATAGCGGGGGGAGGCGGACGGGAGGTGGGTGGAGCAAAGGGGAGGTGAGCGGAGACGGAGGGGAGGTGGGCGGAGGTGGGCAGGGGCAGGCAGAGGTGTGCGGAGGCGGAACGGGAAGCGGGCGGAGGCCAAGCGGAGGCCGGGTGGAGGTGGGAGGAGGCCACGGGCTCTCTCTCTCTCACACACAAACACACACACACACATAGGGGATAGGGAGGCGAAGGCGGAGAGGAGTTGGCGGGACAGATGGCGGGAGGCGACGGGCGGGAGGTGGCAGAGGAGGAGAAGTGGCGGAGGTGGGGGAGTAAAGAGTGAGGCAGAGGGGAGGTGGGGGGAGACGGAGGGGAGGTGGGCGGAGACAGAGTCACCTCGGAGGGGCCTTCAAGCACAGCCTTGCAACATAGCACACACGAAGTCACGGGCCATTGGAGTCCAATGAGGGCGCGAAGTCGCGGGCCATCCCACACGAGCAGGGCCATCGCGCTGCCGGCCCTGCAACGGGCCAATGGCCAACAGGTGTCGGGGCCATTCTTTTACAACGGGCCCTCTTTTCAACGGGTGCAACGATCCGGGCTGCCTACGATCCTACCGGGCCTATGGCTCGGATCATCCCACGATCTTCATACTTTAAAATCGTGCAACGATCGAGGCCGTCCACCCTGCCGCACGACCTGGATCCTCCTGCAAAAAGTCTTTAAGCTCGCACGAAAATCCGGACCGTCGGGCCGGTAGGACCGCGGGCAGCCCGGAGCGACCAATTCTCATGTTCGATTTCTGTAAGTCTAGGGATTTAGGAGTACACAGAGGGGGAAGGGGTAGGGGGAGGCGTTTACAGCAGGCGAGGAGGGGGGGAGCAAGGGGAAAGTGGAGAGAAGTGGAGGTACAAGGAATAAAACGGAGGAAAGATGAACTCCAGAGGATTCTCAATACTCACCACGGATCCTCAGTACTCACCGCCCGGGCAGACTACTATAGAATGGCACAAGAGGCCGGTCAGTTTTTGAGTTCCAGGGAAATTAGTGTTGAGGAGCAGGCTTTTCTATTGAAATTGGCAACTCCTACACACCCCGCCAAACAAGTCACGTTCGGGTGTGGACCATAGAAGCACTGCATCCTACTCTCGCAGGTGCACCTGATGCATCCCATGGCATGATGTAGACAGATGTTGCAGGCTATGGGTCTCGTTAGACACTCCTAAAAGAATCCTAAATTTTTTAGGACGAGTCCTAAAGGTTTTTTAGGATTTCCTGCCGAGTGGTTGCACGCAATCCTAAAAATCGTCTTTCAGGACTCGTCCTAAAAGTTGTCCCGCAGCCTCTTTTCATATGCCTATACGCAGCCGCGTTGTCGATGTCCGTCCACTCGTGGGTGGTGTCCGTGGTACACAGCGCTAGGCCGTCGGCGTGTAGGTGTCTTCGGTGGGAAGCACGCGTATCGTGGACTTCGAAAACTCAAATTCGACATTTCCCGGACGGGTGGGCGGGGGTTGGTTCTGGCTGGCGTAGGACTGGCAAGCGACGCAAAAGATGTATGAAAGACGGCGCTGGCGAACCTTCCGCCGTGGGTATTCATCTGTGGACAGTGTGGAGTGTGCGCGAGTGGTGAGCACCGGGCGCATGTGGGGCGGCGGCGCAGCTTGTCCTCCTGCGGTTGGGCTGTCTTCCACCATCGTCCGCGAGCGTGCGCGTCCTGACGTCGGGCTAGCGTGTTGTCTTCCACCAGCGTCGACCATCGGCTCACGTCATCATCCTCCTCCGCTTCGCGCTAGCAAGGCAACGGTCGACTACGGAAGCCCGGCTACCCTCGGTTGTGCCCCCCCCCCCCCCCCCCCCCCCCCCCCCCTCACGGCAGTGCACCACCCCCCCCAACGGCTACCGTTCGTGGCCGTTGGCCCCGTCGGCCCACCGAATACCTCCGATGTCCGACCCCTGGACCGACGGCCCTGTTCTGCACCAGCACTTCCGAGACGACGGTGTGGTGCGCGCGACGCCACAAGTCCGTGAAGCGCGGGAATCCTAAATTTTTCAGTAGGTCGGGGGCTACTGGAAAATTTAGGACGATTTTGGTTGGGGAATCCTAAATCTTTTAGGACTCGTCCTAACGCCGTTTTCACATTCTCGATCTCAAAATTGGATTTAGGATTGCGTGCAACCAAGACGCAATCCTAAAAACATGAACTTTTAGGAGTGTCTAACAAGACCCTATGTGGCTAGTAAATGCTAGGAACACACATAGGACGCCCACTGTGATTGCATAGGCATTACCGTTCCAGCATGCCACGTCAGGGTGTCGTACATGAATATGATATTTACTCTCATCATACGTATGAAAGCAAAAAAACTCGGATGGGCTATGACTTAATAACCCTCACAATACAAAGCATGCCAATCACATGCTAGCCACATCTCAGGTGGGCCATCACAATGCCCAATTGATCAAGTTCCTTGGGTTTCCGCAGCCAATATTCCCTCTATGGGCAGGCAGTGACAGGTCCCGATTTAAATGAAGGATGGATGTTTAGGTGTCGGAAAATCTGGTCTGCAACAACTCGCCCTAGCAGCAATTACCTTTCCGTACAGCAAACCGCATGGTGGTTCATGTGAGAGTCTATTTCCACCTCAGGCTGCTGCATCTGTTGCTTGTCTGGCTGCTGTATCTGTTGCTTGTCTGGCAAAGATCCGATTACTGGTGCAGCACGTGTATGGCCAACGTTGCAAGTGGAGCATGCCCGGAGAGGTCATCAGGGATAATCCACACAGTAAAGACACATACTTTCCATCATAGCTTCCTGGAAACATTGATGACACACACGGCACGTTGCTGACATGCCAGCAGGAAAGCAGGCTGATAATTGCAGTTATATGACCAGGGCCTGTCAAGGCCACAATGGGGGACGGAGGGGAGGAAGGGATGAGTGCAAGGCAATGGGTCAGAATTTTCGGTCAGAGGCTGTCGTGTGCAAGCTAACCAAACTGTAACTGTGCTGAGACACAATGGCATGGCATGGCCTCCGGCCCACCGCCCTCTGGAGGGGTCCTCTCACTATCTGCAGCACAGCCCTCTCACTATCCGCAGCACAGCCCTCTCACTATCTGCAGCACAACTTGTCTAATCTACACAAAGACAAGATGCTGGCTGGCCATGTGCAGGGGAGGGGGAGGGTCAGACGGATTTAGAAAGCGTGAGAGGGTGCTGGCAGGAGGAAGAGCTATGTGGGAAAGAAAGGGAGGTTCTCACCTGGGTGGTTTATGTCATGTGACATTTAGCATTCTTCTATTCAATTTTGGCAGGAGCAGCATTGCCCTCGGTAGGCCTAAGGCAATCTATGTGCGAGGATCACGGTCCTCGGTAGGCCTAAGGGGCCCTGTTTGCAGCATTGCCCGCCCTAAGTGAAGGCGGGCCTGACATATTGCAAGAGGCCCCCTACTGTCAATTTCATACTTGGGGTCCAGGCAGTTGCGACGCGCCAGTTGGTTGAGAGAAACTCAGGCCGGGCCATGTACAGCAGCTACTGTGCTGCTGGGCCTCGTTCGGTTGGGCGCCCAACTGAATGCAGGCCCTGGGCGTGATTCGCAGCCTCATACAGAGACAGTTGGGCGCCCAACCGAATGAGGCCCAGCAGCACAGTAGCTGCTGTACACAGGCAGCCTCCTGGGGCCTTCCGGAAGCTTCTGGGCCCAGGCCAGGGCGGCCAGGCAGGGCAAGCAGGCCGGCTCTTTCCATAAAGGAAAGATCTCTCCGCTGGATGGGGGATTCGGTCACTTGCTGGCTGGCGGCAGCGCTGCTGGAGCGATTGCTCGCGGGCTGGCTGCCAGCATTGGAGCAAGAGGCTGCGCACGTGCGGTCGTGTGAAGGAGCAGGGCGCTGCTGAGGGCAGCGCCATAGCCAGCCTCCATAGCGGGCTGGGCTTGGATACACAGTGAGGCGCAGGGATGGTCTTCGGGTGTAAGAGAGGACAGACGTGGGTGTAAAGTCAGGGGATAGGTGAAGGATGATGATGATGATGATGTGAGGGCACTTACTTTGTATTGGCGATGGTCTGCATGGGCGACATCTTCTGCATGGGCGACATCTTCAAGTACTTCGGGTTGCTGCTGATGTCAACAGTTGCATTGTCAATTAGTAGGCTGTAGTAGCTGTGCTAGGAGTAGGCTGCGCGCTGAGCGCCAAGTGGGAGTGTGAAGGGACTGGACTCTTGTGTTGACGAGGAGAGAGTATGCTCTTTGTGACATTGGTTTTCAGTACTACGAACCTCCATTGGTGTATTATTGGTGCAATGCTGTTCTCTGGACACAGTGTGACTATCTGGCTTTCAATACGACGGTGTAATCTGGAAATGTCATCTCGATGTTGCTTATTTTCCTTGCAATTTGGTATCGGAGCTGGTTCATATTGCGCTTCATTGGTTCTTCGCAATAGCTATTGGTGCTTCACATGAGGTGTGGGGCAGTGATAAGGCATTGGCGTTGAACATTGGGCGGCCCAGGGTAGTGTGGGCGCGCCAGGGAGCTATGTGGTGACATACGGGGTGTATGCTGGATGATGAGAGCTTGCTGATGTGGCATATTAAGCCGAGGTGGAACCGCATTCTGTTGTTGGTTGTGCCGAGGCAAAGACCGGTCATCATAATTGCACATCAGGTTGCCGGTGAGAAATCTGTGGCTGGGGGCAGCATTTATGAGGTACGTTGCTCTCTTCCTTATCTACCCTCTTCATTGCTTCTTACCGTGAGGAAGTGAGTTCTGTCTTGAGAGTCCTCTCAATGTGAGGTGTCGCGAGCGCTCAACCTTGAGAGTCGACATTCTTCCTGGGCAGCAAGCTGGTGGGAGACGGGCGAAGACTCTGAAGGGCCCGGGACGAAGCACTCGGGTCACAGTCACCATGCCAACCCTGCGCAATAGAGGTCTGCAGGGCATGCCAGCCCTTTGACAGACGCTTACCAGACCGTCTTTAAATATTTCTGGCTGGGGACTCGGTATTGAATCTGGCTGTGATCGTCGTCCTGTCTGCGATGTTAAATAATTCCTGAGGAGATGGGGGCTCTCCTTAAATCTCTCTGATCAGCCAGATCAACCAGGTATAAGCTCGTTGCATGCGAGGGTAAATAATGTGCAGGGGCTGGCAGGTCCGGCGTTGACTTGGGGCACAGGGGTGGGCCGGATTGCACACCTTCAGACACGCTGCTCAACCAGATGCTCAGGACGTTGACACAAAGTGACCACTCAAGAAGGATACAGGGGGAGGGGGGATTCCGGTAACTGTTCGCAGTGGCAATCAACAGACAATCTGCCATCAAGCATACATCTCCAACAGGAGATGTTATTTTTATTTTTGATTATATAGTTGCTACAGACTTGACTAACAACTGACAGACAACTACAGACAGATTAGATCTTTGCTGTATTGCAATCTGTTCTAATAATATTTCCTGTAGGATTGGACATTAGTTGTTACTACATCACCTAACTGTTTCTGTTCAGTCCGACCGAAATTAGTTGTGATTCGTAATCGGTTGTGTGTCAGGCTAAGGTAGGATTCAGTGTGGATTCTAGTTTAGATCACACACACTGTAGATCATGAATGATGCAAGCACTAGTGAGGAGGAGTTGCTAGTGGATGACCGCAGGACTACTCGTGGGACTGCTCGTAGTCGACCCTTGACATTCTTGGAGTTAGGTCCAGGAGACGAGAGAAGATTGCGGAGAGAGGCTAGAGATAGAGCAGCGGCAAGGAGAGCGAGGGCAGCTGAGGATAGTGCCAGGACTAGTATTTCAGCTAGCACCGGTGCAGCCATGGCTACTTCATCTACCATGTCGCAAACCTCTTCCCAGTCCACTTCGTCAGGAGTCAGTCAGAGTGGTTCTCAAGGGTCCATTAGTCAGACTGCTAGCTTGCAAGTCAGCCAGCAGACTCCACTCACGCCGAAGGATTTAGAAATCGGGGAAGCAGAAGAACTTCAGGATGAGCTACAGTGGCAGTTGGATGAAGCAGCAGAGAGGAGAAGAAAAGCAATACTCAGAGGCTAGACTAGGGAGTAGAGTGCAGGAGCTAGGCAGGCTGGAAGGACTAGATGAGGCGGCATTAGACCCTGCTGTTCGTGTGCTGCGTAGTGCCTTACTTTCAGTGGCTGAAGCGCAGAATGTCCAGCAGGAATTGCTGGCCGAATTGGTGGCACGCCAGAAACGAATCCTGGCTGAACTTCGGGTTCCTCGTACAATGATGAGGCAGCTACAGTTTGCTGTAGTTCCCCCTGCGGGTGCGGGTGCGGGTCCTTCATCGATGCCGCAACCCACAGGGCCAACTTTCTCTCCTATGTTTGGCATACCCCCTCCGGGTGGTTTAGTAGCAACTAGTGGTCCGCTTCAAAGAGTCTCAGCCGTACCATCCATGACAGTGGTAACTACAGTCCCACTGTCAAGCCAGGCCCAGGTTAGTGCGCAACAGCCTGTTTCAGTGGCTATGCAGCCGCTGCAGCAAGCTCCTGGGCCCATGCAGCCTATGCAGTGGATGCCCAAGATTCCTCTGCTGAGTCCTAAACCTTTTTCTGGAGACAGGAAGGATGAGGATCTGGAATAAGAATTGTGCCTACATATGTGAGGCATAAGCTTACAAGGCCAGAGCAGGAGGTTGTAGTTGCTGCGTCCTTTTTAGAAGGATCGGCAGCACGTTGGTTGAATGGGTTAGTGCAGCAGCAAGGCTATTGTCAGAACTTCGATACATGGGCACAGGCCCAGACATTGGAACATTTCGTACAGATTGTGTACAGGAGGTGGCATGACCCCCAAGGGGCTCAGAAGGCCACTGACGCGATCAACAATCTGTGTGCCAAAAAATACAAGAATGTTCGCGAAGTCACAGACGTAGTAGAACGTCTGATCGTAGCACCTGGTGTGCGCTTTGACCCTAAAGTACTCCTCACGGATTATTTGAGATGTCTTCCATCAGAAGTCAGGGCGAAACTGGTGGACGAAGCCTACATAGACCAACACAGCTTTGCTACTTTTAGCAGGAAGGCCCTACATATAGAGGCAAAGCTGGGATCCGCGCATCAGGTAACTCATGATGGTAGGAAGAGACTTCCCCAGGACTGGAAGAAAAAGGGTCAGTTGATGTTCGTTTACCATGATGGTCAAACGACGGAGATTGACGATTTCCCGGACCTTGGGGAGGTGACAGAGCAGGATGGGGCCAGTGAGACTTCGGATGGGGGAGTCGTGAGCTCTATGCCCTGTACAGAGCGTTGGTACATTGGAGACACTATCTCCTTGGCAGATTCTTCTATTTGAGATCTGACCATGAGACCTTGCGCTGGATCAAGATTCAGCCAGTACTCTCTGACGCACTCAAGCGCTGGATACAAGTGATAAACATGTATGACTATCAACTTGATCCAATCAAGGGAGAGTACAACAAAGTGGCTGATGCGTTATCTCGCCGGGCTGATTATCTGGGCGCACTAGTGACTGAGTTTGGCATATCTAACGATTTGACTCGATCATTGGTGGACGCCTATCAGCAAGATCCAGTTATGTCTGAGATCATCCGTAGATTCAAGGCAAAGGATAAAAAGACTGGACGAATTTACGATGGTAGACGGCTTGCTGTTTCTTGAAAAGGCAGGGAATAAAAGACTGTGTTCCCAGTAGTGAGTCTTTGCGTAGTTTATTTTTAGGAAGATGCCTGCTGAGTAAGAGACTTCTCAGAGGACTAACGAAGTAGAGGAGGGAATGTGAGGATCAAGGTCCTCGAAAGGCCTACGGGGCCCTGTTTGCAGCATTGCCCGCCCTAGTGAAGGCGGAGGTGCCCGCCCTAAGTGAAGGCGGGCCTGACATATCGCAAGGGGTCCAGGCAGTTGCGACGCGCCAGTTGGTTAAGAGAAACTCAGGCCGGGCCACAAAGACATTTCCACGGCCCTCTGGGCTTTTCCAAAGAATGCAGGCCCTGGGCGTGATTCGCAGCCTCATACAGAGACAGTTGGGTGCCCAACCGAACGAGGCCCAGCAGCACAGTAGCTGCTGTACACAGGCAGCCTCCTGGGGCCTTCCGAAAGCTTCTGGGCCCAGGCCAGGGCGCCCAGGGCGGCCAGGCAGGGCACTGGCTGGGGGATTCGGTCACTTGCTGGCTGGCGGCAGCGCTGCTGGAGTGATTGCTCGCGGGCTGGCTGCGCACGTGCGATCGTGTGAAGGAGCAGGGCACTGCTGAAGGCAGTGCCATAGCCAGCCTCCATAGCGGGCTGGGCTTGGATACACAGTGAGGCGCAGGGATGGTCTTCGGGTGTGAGAGAGGACAGACGTGGGTGTAAAGTCAGGGGATAGGTGAAGGATGATGATGATGATGATGTAAGGGCACTTACGTTGTATTGGCGATGGTCTGCATGGGTGACATCTTCAAGTACTTCGGGTTGCTGCTGATGTCAACAGTTGCATTGTCAATTAGTAGGCTGTAGTAGCTGTGCTAGGAGTAGGCTGGGCGCTGAGCGCCAAGTGGGAGTGTGAAGGGACTGGACTCTTGTGTTGATGAGGAGAGAGTATGCTCTCTGTGACATTGGTTTTCAGTACTACGAACCTCCATTGGTGTATTATTGGTGCAATGCTGTTCTCTGGACACAGTGTGACTATCTGGCTTTCAATGTGATGGTGTAATCTGGAATTGTCATAGGCTGTTGTGTGCAAGCTAACCAAACTGTAACTGTGCTGAGACACAATGGCATGGCAAAGCCACCGGCCCACCGCCCTCTGGACGGATCCTCTCACTATCTGCAGCACAGCCCTCTCACTATCCGCAGCACAGCCCTCTCACTATCTCCAGCACAAATTGTCTAATCTACACAAAGAAAAGACGCTGGCTGGCCATGTGCAGGGGAGGGGGAGGGTCAGCCGGATTAGAAAGAGTGAGAGGGTGCTGGCAGGAGGAAGAGCTATGTGGGAAGGAAAGGGAGGTTCTCACCTGGGTGGTTTATGTCATGTGATATTTAGCTTTCTTCTATTCAATTTTGGCAGGAGCAGCACTGCGCTGGAGAAAATATGACATCAGGCAGCTGTAGTATAGCAGGCCAGGACAGGTGATTGGTCACATTTCCGGTTGAAGGACGGACGGGCTGACATTGTACATAATTGTCATTCTTGTTCTTGGTAACTGTTGGAGGCAAGGAGGGGGATGTTTCTCCACTGTAAGATTCTTTGTGCGAGATCATTACTTTGTTAATCCTGCTGTTTGCTTTCCAGTTGTGTCAATGGGCGCAAAATGTGCTTGTGACTTGAGATTCTTCACTGTCAACTTGCATCACATGATGCGCAGTGTTAGACTTTTTCAGCCTCAAGCTGCACTATCCCAAAGCCAGTATTTCGCATACTTAGCCTCTCCATGTCAAAATTTATTCTTGGTTACGTGCTGGTAGGAAACTGCGAACACAACCACAGATCCAAAACAGAATATCCTACCTCTGAATGTGATGCAAGGAACTCGTCTAATCGCCCATACTGCTTTCGATAATCATGCCAATGGAGAGGGGCAAGGAACTTCGTAAGCCTGTTTGCGACCTGAAAATGCAGAATCGACAACAGAAAAAGACATACGCAATGCAGAAAACAATCATTAGAGCAGATGTATAGGAAATAACTCGGGCACTTTTTGATTGAAAAACAAAACCAAGAAAAATGCAGACCTCACCAACATGTAGTCAACTTCTTCTCAACGCTGCTCGAATGCAGATCCAATGTGTATCACACGAGGCTCCCTTCATGCGGACCCTAAAAATTTGATGCATATGGCACAGAAAGACTAGTTTGGCATTGTTCCAATGCTGTCCCTCATTTGCCCATTCATCATCCCTTACTCCTGTTTGTGCCTTACGCCTCCTTTTCTGGACCTTTAAGAAACCATCATGATGATATAGAGTGTTCAATTTTCAAAGGAGTTCACACATTTCCACCTATAAGGTCCACACCCAGTTGCAGAACTCCCAAGGTCCCACATCCAATGTAAAATAGACCAACCGGTGGGCCCTTAGGTCCAATTGCCGCTGCATCCAATGTGTATCACATGAGGCTCCCTTCATACGGACCCTAAAAATTTGATGCATATGGCACAAAGAGACTAGCTTGGCATTGTTCCAATGCTGTCCCTCATATGCCCATTCATCATCCCTTACTCCTGTTTGTGCCTTACGCCTCCTCTTCTGGACCTTCAAGAAACCATCATGATCATATAGAGTGTTCAATTTTCAAAGGAGTTCACACATTTCCACCATACATGCGGCGCAGCGACATGCGCTGCAACACGCACATGCGCCGCAACGCGGGTATCACATGCGGCGCATTCAGAAATCGGGGGGTCTCCAAAAAAAAACGAAAGTTGGGGCGGGGGGGGCTGCAAGGCCAGTAGGCACTTCGCGCCGCCAGTTAGCCAAAAAAGAAAAACAAATTTTGAGGCCGCGCGGGGCCCCGCAGAAATGAAAGGGCGGGGAAATCCGAGTAGTTCGTTTTTGAACTACTCGGCCCTGTCCCACGCCGGCCCCATCCCGGCAGTCGACCTCAGCCCTACCCGTGCCGTGTGTCGTCCTCGCCGCTGCCGTCATCGTCTTCTCGTGTGTGTCGGAGCAGGAAGCAGCCCCCCACGTCGTTGTTCAGCCATACCCTGCGCAGCTTCGAACAGCAGCAGGAGGCAGCGAGGAGCCGAGGGTTGCAGCAGCGGGACGAGGCGAAGGAAGCAGCCGTATCCAGGCGGGTTACCAACAGGCCCTCCCTCTCTCTCTCTCTCTCTCTCTCCCTCCCTGTGGAAACTGCGCAGCTCCTCGTCCTCGTTATCCTCCTCTTGGCGGGCTTTCTTTTGCGTCCATGTGGCACTTTCTTCTCCTCCTCACCATTCTTCCGTCCGTCATCGTTCTCCTACTCCCCCGCTTATCATACCACCAGCCTCTCTCTCTCTCTCTCTCTCTCTCTCTGGAAATGCGCAGCTGCTCGTCATCGTTACCCCCCTCGACATAGTTCTCCTCCTCCCTCGCTTGTCATCATCATGCTACTCTCCTTAGTTCGCAGGCTTTCTTTTGCATCCACGTGGCACTTTCTTCTCCTCATCCCTCCTCCATCCTCTCTCCTCCCTTCTCCCTTCCCCCTCCTCCCTCATCATCGTTCTCTGCCTCTTCCTCACTCCTTGGCCGTAGTTTTCCTCCTCCCTCGTGCTTGTCCCCGTTCTTCTCTTCCCCCCTCCCTTGTCTTTCCTCCATCCCTCGTCCGTCCGTCTTTTATCTCCTTTTTTTTTCCGTTCAATTGCGAAATCCCTCGCCATCGTTCTCTGATCCTTGCTCCATCTGCCATCTCCACTTACCTCCCTCTGCCATGTCCACTCCCTATGCCATCCCCACTTACGATCTATTCTCGTCGTTCCTCCGTCCTCACTCCCTCTGCCATCCTCACTTCACTCTTTTCTCGTTGTTCCTCCATTCTCAAATCGCATTTCAATTTCTTTTAGTGCGACCGCCTTGATTGGGTGGTGGCTGTTTTTCTTTTTCTTTGGGTTTAATTTTATTGTTGTCTGAGGATTGAGCCCTCAAGTAGGGGCCTTGCCATGATGTACATGTTCTGGGCTAAGGCCCCAGCAAGCCTAGTGCCCGCCCTAAGTGAAGGCGGGCCAGCAAATCAACAAGAGCCCTCTGTGCCAACATTTCACGAAGTGSGGTCTATACAGTTGCAGCACGCCAGTTGGTTGGAGTGCACTGAGTCTCGGATTTCAGCAAATGCTGAAATGCCCAGGGCCTCTGAGTTAGTTAGGCCCTCGGCACTCGAACGTGAGGCCGACAATGCATGCTGGGTACAGAGGCCGAAAATGGCCCACTGTCTGAATCTGGCCGCAGGCCTTGATGAAGGAGGCACAACTCCATTGCCCCGGGGCCCAACTGTATCGAGTTGGCTTCAGCCTCTGGGCCCCGGTCACAGGCTGAAGGGAGGCCGCCCACACGCTGCACTGGCATATAGGCAAGCAGGGCGAGGCAGCAGGAATCTTGGCCATTGCGGGCAATGCCAGCACGCTGCGCAAATGCGAGCTGCTGGCTGCTGCGCTGTGCAAAGAAGCAGTGCAAGGCAGGCATGCGCTAGGCGGTAGGGCGCTGCCTGTGGACTGGGCGCTTGGCGGCCATAGCCGGGCTGCAGAGGGCGCAGAGGGGTGAAGGGCGAAGGTGGTACTTCGGAGGTGAAGGGCGCTGTGTGGGTA
>BFEA01000192.1:1199607-1237991 GCA_003427395.1 Chara braunii
GGGGGGTGCTCCAAGAGCGACAGAAGGGGCTGACGAAAGGGCTGTTGATGGACTGTATGTGCGCAGGAAAAATGGCTCAGGCGAAGGTGGTAATTGCGCAGCTCAGATGGCATGAAGCAGGGGCATAGGCACCGGGAAGGACACGAAGAAGGGGCAGAGGCCTGATGACCCCCCCCAAAAAAAAATAAAAAAAAATACAAATTGATGTGCGCAGCATGCGCACCAATGCGCACCCCCCAGCACACTGGCGCACAGCGCGTTGAAGTGTCGCGCAACGCACCACGCATAGCGCATCCCGCATCAATGCGCGCGAATCGCACATCAGTGCGCGCACTGCCGGGAGGCGCGCAGCGCATTGCGCACCGCATAGGTGCACCGCAACTATGATTTCCACCTATAAGTTCCACTTCCAGTTGCAGAACTCCCAAGGTCCCACATCCAATGTAACATAGACCAACCGGTAGGCCCTTAGGTCGAATTGCCGCTGCAGGGTTCAGTCAAAAGTAGAAGTCTCCCCAGTCAGCTGTATAGTCCACTCCTCGACAGAAGACTGCTACACACATTCATTTCAGTTGTTGCAGAAGACTCTACGGACATCTGCAACCCGGAGTGCCGCAGCCAGGACTAGGTCGCACAAACACACACACACACACACACACAGAGGGGGTGGGAGGCAAAACATGACAAGTTTCAGAGAGAGAGAGAGAGAGAGAGAGAGAGAGAGAGAGAGAGAGAGAGAGAGAGAGAGAGAGAGTGGAGTTGAAGGCAGTGCCACTTGTATGCAAGTTGAAACTGCTATGTCGTTTCTCATATGGTCTTCAGCTCTTTCTTGTGTGTTCGAGCTAAGCATAAGGGCCCTGAGGATGTTGGAAACTGGCCCGCGCCCGCCCTAAGTGAAGGCTTGCTCGCCCCCAGAAATTCTGTGCGGCCTATTTTGAGGCCGATGTGCGCAAAGAGAGGGCCCCGACGTTGATTGTAGATGCTGAGGTTGGTTGCTGCAGCCAGCATCTACAACTAACCAGAGCCTGGTCAGTTGAAGATGCTGGGCCCCAACAAAGATGCCGGCGCCGAGGACACCTACAGTTTAGCCCCAGGCAGATTCTGGAAGGGCCCTGGGTGCAGCTACTCGGACAGAGGCCGCTCAGCCCAGGCCTGCCTCACCCAGCCAGACAGGACAGAAGGAAGTTAGGCTCACTCGCACACATTCTGGCTGGCTGGACGGCAGCAGCACCAGTGGAGCGCTCACTTGCTGGGCACGAGCCGAGCCAGGAGTAAGAAAAGCCGGCGAGGCGCGAGGAAGAAGCTGCAAGGGCGCAGCAGCCATAGCCGGGCCGCAAGCACCCATAGCCAAAGGAGGGCAGGACTCCTTGGGCAGAGGGGCTGTGGAAGAGGCAGCTGATATAATGTGGTGCTTACCCGGTTGGAGAGAAGCAGGTTATCTCACACGGAGTCTTCATTCGTCATCAAGCTCTTCATGGAAGACCTGTTGTAGATAGGAGTCTAGGCCGATATGAGCTGTCTGAGTGCAATCTGGGTGCCAAGCACCATGCTAGGAGAGCGGAATCGTTAACATTACTGTTGGAGGCGAGAAGACGGCCTTCGTTATCATTTGACTTCGATGCTTTGCTCTTACTTATTTGATATATCTCGGTTTGGTTTATTCAACTTTGTTGTCATTCGCATTGTCCATTTTCTTGCATTGCTGTGCTGGATTTATTGTGAACTCGCATGTTGACAGTTGACAAGTTCGATGCGAATTGAGCGGATCATTGCGATCTCGTATCCAGAGTCTGCAGCAAGTGCATTCTTTGCCTTTTATCACAAAGGTAACAGTCTTTTCTTGGAAGCCGATTTGCCAGGTTGGCTAACTTTTATTTGTAACTGAAGGATGCAGCAAGAACAGTGAGGTACATCTACACATAACATCAATCCTCGGTAGACAATATGAATGTCATGGTGTCATTTTCATGTGAGAAAGGCACAACATGCAGCCATACATCGCCTGCAAAGAAAATCCTTCATAGCTGAGATCTCACACATGTCAAACCAAGCGAAACCCAAGCCACCTCTACACACATACAGCTATGATCAGATCCCCTCTAATCCTGGGACACTACCTGAACCTTGATCACACATCAAATCCTCAACAGCAAATGTGGATGTCATGAACCACTTGTATCACATGAGACTTCAATTTGCAAGTGAAAACTAGCAGATGATGTGCCATGAAATGGCAATGAAGCCATGCAAGAAGAGGCAGCGCAGCTCCACCCACATGAGGAAGGGGTAATGATTGAAAGTGTCCAGTGTCCAGACAACCTCCAATAGCGTGTTAGTACTGGAACTGGAAAATGGGGGATATAAACAATGGGGAAAAAAACAAAAACAAACATAGCTGAATGACGTAAATTGAACCTGAATGTGAAAGAAAGGTGTTTTAGACTTTAGGTCTTTGAGACAAAGATTTAACCCCCCCCCAAGCTCCAATACAAAGCCCAAACACCGCCACATCGCATAGACATAAGTTGGAGCCCCCACTCCATAAACACTACCTACCTTGCCAGAATTAAACCCCTCTTGAACCACCAGTAGATGGCCCCAGCCACGTTCAGATTCCGATTGAGCCTCTCCTAAAATATCGGAGGCTCGCGCGCTGTTGATTGATTACATCAGCGGTGGGCGGCCTCCAAAAGGGGACCGCAGCCGATGGCTGGCATGTACTGGTCCTTTGAGCCCCAACTGAGATGTAGTCCAAACAACACAACCCGTTAAACCACCAGTACACGGCCCCAGTCTTGCAGATAACAAACTTGTCCCCACAAGAGACTTTTGGGGTTTGGGGAAGGGCTGGTAGTGCAACCGGGGAGGAAGCCTGTGGGCCCAAGGAAAAAGGAAGAACTGCATGTTACTTTGCTGGTCCAATCCGCACGTGTTTCCACATGCATGGACAGCACCCTTGCCACCTTACGGTTCCGATTCAGAGGAATCTTTGAGTTCACGCTCTTACTATTTAGTGCCCTGCCAGGAGGGCATGGCCTTTTTCTTCTCTTCCAGTCTGGTGGTCGGCCGTTTCTTTTCAACTGTGACTAACACGTAGCACCTTATACCAAGCAAGTACTAACCCCTCTAGTAGTTCGAATTTTCTGAGCCACTAGATCTTGTCCATTTGTACCCTCCATAGTACCTGTTAGTTTTCTTGCGGCCCGTTTCTCTCAGCTGACACTCAACAGTAGGACTTCCCTGCATGTATCTACCTGTGATAGCAACTGTATGCATTCAGGGGAGACGGCTGCGGGGGCAATCAGCCCCCGACCACTTACTGGTGGGAGCCAGCAAAACGAATGGAGACAAAACCGCCCCCGACTATTTTCACGGGAGCCAGCCTTGGGTTAGATAAGGGTGCAATTGCTGTGAAGGTGTACTCACACTAAATCTTTCAAGCTGCAAGGGCGACCCTACGTGGATGTATCCGACTGTAATTGCATCCACCGTGCGCAGAAAACATCCCTGGGACAGTGAGAACGCGGCTGCACTTTCTTTCCATCTGCCGTCAGCCGGTCTCGCAGTCAATCCAAGAGCAGCCTGTACGGCACCACCCTCAATTTTCCAAGTGGTGTAGCGGTCGCTCCGTTGTACTGGTGGTTTAAAGACACCAGTGAGGAGTGCAGAGTAGACAGTAGAGTGGACAGCGGAGTAAGACAGTCGGGAAGAGAGTCAAGTCCGATTCAAGTACAGTACAGTACGGTAAAGTAGGGAAGACAAGTAGAGCAAAGTCGAGTAGAGTAGAGTAGAGTAGAAGAGTCCAGTAGAGAGTAGAGAGTACTGTAGAGAGTAGAAAATAGCGTAGTAGATTTAGTAGCGAAGATTATAGAGGAGAGAAGCATAGAGTAGAGAGTCCAGTACAGTAGATAGTACAGTAGATTAGAACCGAGTAGAGAGTTAAAAACCAGAGGGTAGATTGTGGACATACTCAAAAGTAGAGTACAGAGTAGAGAGTAAACCGCAGAGAGTAGAGAGTAGACAGTTGTAAGGACCTGCACAAACACAGACTGAGAACACTGCTGATTTCTGAGTTTTGCCAATGGAATGAATGCCTTGCTGAGTTTTCCGCTTGTTGCTGAGTTTCCTAAGTCTGTATGCGTGCTTGCTGGTCTGCGTGCCTGTCTGAGTGCTTGACGACTTGAGTGTGTGCGTGACCCCCAAGGGTGCTTGCTTGCTTGTGAAGGCCCGTAGGGCCGGTACTTACCTGTGGTGGTGACATTGAGGGTTGCAGTGGGGAAAACACTCAAGTGGCGGTAATAGGCCCGCAACACTTAGAGCAGCAGGGAAAAACACTCAAGTAGCAGGTAGGCCGGTACCACACCAAGTAATGGTTTGTGTCGGGTACTCCAGGCCGAGCGGAAGAAGACGAACGTTGGCATTTTTAGAGGCCAGTAGATGTAGGGTAGGTCTAGGCGGGTATCCGTCCAAGCAGTCTGAGTCTAGGGCCTGTACGGGCAATATCAGAGTCTGCAACGATGTTTCTCTCCGAAAGGGAGGAGGTACCGGTTGCTTGGAGGCCGTGCAGCCTGGAAAGTCGTCGCCCAAGAGGGAAGCAGGCTGCTAGATCTCCAGGAGGAGCGAAGTGCTCCTCATTTGCAGCGTGCAAGTTTGAAGTCACGCGGCTGGAGCCCTGGAGGAGCAGCACCGGAGTGTAGCGCTGTGTGGGGAAGAGGAGCGCCCAGCTCCCCACCATGGCTATGGTGGAGGAGCTCGGGCTGGAGAATGAGGAAGAGGACTGGGAAGGGGGAGCGCCAGAGGTACTTACCTGACTATGGTGGTAAGATAGAAAAGAGCGAACGCAAGATCGCTCTACTCCTCTCCCATTTCACGGATCTCCTGGCAGCGTGCATTGCACAACAATAGAGACATCCACAGCCTCGACGACGTGGTTCAGACGCACAACCAAGCGTTTGATCAAGCCAAGAGCCGCCTCCAGCACCTGGAGCAACGACCCGTCGCCGCCCTCGATGCCAGCTCCTCCAACACCTCCGATCGCCTTAATTCATTGGAGATCGATGTCAGAACCCTCAAGAACGACGCGCAGCTACAACAAACCGCCACACAACAACTGGAGCAACGAATCTATGTTGCGCCGCCACACCGAGTTCAGCACCGCGTGAGATGACTCCGAAGTTTGATGGTCAGGAGATCTTCTGCGATTCGACGAAGACGGACCCGATTCCGTGGTTCTGCAAGTTCAAGCTCAAGTTGCAGCTACACCACATCAGCGAGCACAAGCATCACACATACTTACTCCCGGTCGGGGGGCGCGTGCCAAGCATGGTTAGACAATCTTTTGTCCAGGTACGGGATCGTGGCTACCGACTTGTACACCTAGATCAACTGGGATGATCTAAAGGCGGCGTGGCATAAGCGGTTCCAAGTAGAGCCGCTAGAGATCAAGGCAACGGACAAATTGATGACCCTCAAACAAGGCACGCTTCCGAGTGTTGACTGTGGATTGCCGAGCACCAACGCTTGACAACCGTCCCAAACATTCAAATGGGCTTGAAGGTCGTCAAACACTACTTCATATCGAGGTTGTGTCCAGCGTTGGGCAACGCCTTGACTCACGTCAACACCGTGACGACAACGGCGGAGCTCTTCGACAAGGCCGCGCAGATCATTGTCACAAACAAGGGAGGCTAAAAACCTCAACCGTTCATCTACGACAGGCCCGAGTAGAGATCAGCATCAGCCGAAAGTAACCGTGGTCGTGGTGACAACGCCAAACGACCCTTCTAGCGAGGTCGTGTCTACCAATGAAGGTGACAAACCCGCAGCCACCCGAGATAGTGGCCGCCCCGACAAAGGCCGAGGACGTGGCAAGTCGAAGACAAACACCTCATCTATCCCCGGGCCCGACGCAACAGCTCCAGCCGCATGGTCCCACTACAGTCTCTCCGAACGGGGGTACAAGCTACGCACGAGATTTCGCTACTTGTCTGTAGTGTAACAGCGTTCTCCGCGACAAAGTGGGCTGCCCATCGAAAGGCAGAGGCAAACCGGGAAACCGCCGAGAGTGAATGGACGACACTCTCTACGCCTTCGAAACCGATCGCTTCGCTGGTGACCGCCCTTCGTTCCGAGGCACATGTGGAAGCCGATAGTCCTCTTCTATATATTTTTGAGGACTATGCTGCCCGGCTCGTTCCTACGCTGGGTACTCATGCTCAAGGACAAGACGTGTGTGCGGCATCTTCTCCGTCCGACAGCGGTGACTTATCGTCTTCAAGTGGTTCTTCACGGGATTCGGCATGCGTCATGCGTCACGGATGTCCAATCGTTCCTTGGCCTTGCCGGCTACTACCAACGTTTCATCAAGGGATACTCGAAGATCGCGGCCCACTTGACCAAGCTTCAATGCGAGGATCGGCCATTTGACTTCGGAGAGGATGCGCAGAAATCATTTTTGGCTCTCAAAGCTGCACTATTATCTGCGGAGGTCTTGCGCATATACGACCCATTATTGCCAACGCGCATCACTACGGATGCGTCCGGCTATGGCATTGGTGCGGTCCTCGAACAAAATGATGGCGTGGACTGACACTCGGACGAGTACTTCAACAACAAAGTGCCCTTCGTGCACTCCATTGATGATGCACGCAAGGAGGAGCTCCTAGCCTTCGTCCACACACTCAAATGGTGGCAGCACTTCCGCCTTGGTCGAAGTCAACTCCGACGGGTAACGGAGAACAATCCGTTGGTCTTCTACAAGACCCAAGACACAGTCAATAGCACCATCGCCCGTTGGATGGCTTTCATCGACCAATTCAATTTCTTGATCACATTCCGAAGAAGTCTAACTGCTTTGCGGATGCTCTTTCAGGGCGTCTAGATCATTGTACCGCAGTCGACCTTCTACGATAATCTACGGGACAGTTTCATCCGAGGCTACCAAGCCGACCCCGAGTTTCGCGACAAGTAAGCGAATTGCTCCTCTCCTAATCCGTCGCCTTCTCACTACCGGATCCAGGAGGGGTACTTGCTTGTCCACACGCGGGGGAGGGACCTTCTTTGCGTACCGAGTGACTCTCACTTGCATGCACGGCTTCTTGGCGAGTTCCACGATGCTCCCACCACCGAACATTTTGGAGTTGATCGAACAATTGGCCGGCTTCGCGAGCGCTTTTGGTGGCCTGCCCTTCTCGGCGACGTCACACGCTATTGCGCGTCATGCGAGGTTTACCGTCACTGCAAATCCCGCAACCACCGTCCGTAAGGAGAGTTGCGACCATTACCGATCCCCTTGCGCTGAAGGGAAGCGATTGCCATGGACATTACCAGGCCGTTCCCCAAGCACAAGACCGGTGTGGATGGGATTCTCATGGTGGTCGACCGACTCAACAAGTTCGCCATGTTTTCGCCTTGCCGCTATCATGCCAAGGCACCGGAGTTGGTCGGGGTTCTTCACGCCGGTTGGATTCGAACCAAGGGTTACCCCAAGGAAATCGTCAGCAACCGCGACACTCGATTCATGTTCGATTTTTGGTTGGCGCTCATCAAACAATGGGGCCCATCTCTCAAGCCAAGTTCAGCTCGCCAACCGCAAAACCGATGGACAAACGGAGAGGGCGAATCAACCCGCATAGGTTCTCCTTGGCACTCTCATCCGTCCCGGCCAAAAGGATTGGGTTGAGCGGCTGCCGGATGTCGAGTTGGCATACACGGAGAGGGCGCATCAGACCGCATAGGTTCTCCTTGGCACTCTCATCCATTCCGGCCAAAAGGATTGTGTTGAGCGGCTGCCGGATGTCGGGTTGAGCGACTATCGGGATGTTGCCTTTCGAGTTCGAGCACGGCTCGCCCGCCACTTCTCCATTGGAGACAATTATTACACGAACGACCGAGAGCGACGACCATCTTCTTTTCTTGCATCCGCTGCAAGAGCTACTTGTCAAGGCACGCGACCAGATGGCTACGACGCAGCAACACATGAGCCAACGGGGCAATCGCCAATGTCTTCCTCGTCCACTCCGCGTCGGCGATCTCGTTTGTGGTTCTGCCGCGGAATTCAGCCTCGAACTGGCAAGCTCCTCCCGAACTGGATGGGGCCATGGCCAATCGTGGCACCCGCTGGGGATACACCCGAAGGACCTTCCACCCGGTGCCCGCCCACTTGCCCGTCTACCCGGTCTTTCATTGCTCCAAGTTGGCTCTTTACACGCCAACAGAACATGCAAGTTTCCCGCGCGCCGATCACAAGACCCACCCGATGCTACGACAACAGGCCGACCGAGTATTTGGTACACTTTGCGTACAGCACTCACAAAGCTGACCCATGTGGAACTCCAAGCAACAGCTCCAAATGTTCTCGCACGCTACGAACGCAAGATGCAAGGCAAGCCGATATCTTCGGCTCCACGCCGCACCCGCGTCCAAGTTCCACCTTCAGATCGCCAACTTGGCCCTCGACCCAACTTGACTTCACGAGGAGGGGGGATGTTATATGTTGCGCCTACAACATGGGCCATTTTCAGGCTCCGTGTCATTTCAGCCTGAAAGCATGAAAACAAGGGCCTGCAGGCCCTGTGTCGTTTCAGCCGAAAGCCTGAAAAGAAGGGCCTACAGGCTTTGTGTCATTTCGGCCAGAAAGCCTGAAAACAAGGGCCTACAGGCCATGTGTCGTTTCAGCCTAAAACAAGGCCCTCCAAGCCCCGAGTCTTTTCAGCCTGAAACGGAGGGCCATTTTCAGGCCCTCGTAAGATCGACCTGCCCTGAAACTCGAGCACCAGACCAGGGTTTTAGCAGAGGCAATTTTGGGCCTGTTTTCAAGACAACCTTTGTTTGAGCTTCAACGTCTGGGTCTGGCACGTTTTGGCATTGGCAAGAGCAGCGTCCTGGACGGGCCAGCACTATATAAGACTGGCCCGCCCTGCAGGCTGCAGGTAGTTCATAGGGACGTGCAGTTCAGGAGGCAGGAGGTAGTTTCAGCATTCAGCAGCAGCACTCTGGAGGAGCGCTGCAGTAGTAGTAGTAGCGTTAGCAGTAGCCTTCAGCGCTGCACTAGTAGGAGTTAGAGTAGCACTAGAGAGAGAGAGATTGGGGCGGAGGCCAGGGAGACTTACCTGCAGTGCCATAGCTCCAGCTTCGTCTTCAAGGTACCTGCAGCACGGCGCCACCTTCAGAGGTTAGTAGGGCATATGAGAGAGAGAGAGAGAGAGAGAGAGAGAGAGAGAGAGAGAGAGAGAGAGAGAGATTTCTTTTTCTTCCTCCTCTTCTCAGTCCACCATCTCCCTCTCACCCTCTCGTGACTTCACTGCATCAGCAGACTACGAGAGAGTGGGCTTGGTGACATTTGGATCCAGACTCGACATTGGACTTCAGACATTTGACGAGGGATTATATGGGACTTGTACCGAAGGACTAAACTGAAGGACTAAACTGAACAACTGAAGGACATTTTTTTGGACCATTTCTCGATTTATGTGTCGTCCTTGCGTAGGGGCGATGCTAATCTTCTCTGTATCATTCCAATTTTAACGGATGTCCTGAAGGACTAAACTGAACAACTTTTGCCACAGGGTCATATCGAAATTATTTGCCAAATTTAAAATAAAAAATAAAGTTAAAAAATAATTTATATTTTTTATTTTTTCTTGGCCCGGCCGGGCACGTGGCCCCGGGCCACTCTGGTAGCCTAGGTGGGAAGTGCATTTTTGCACATGTAGTGAACAGTGCAGCTAAGCTCTAAGATGTTCACAATATAACCAATGGACTACAAGCTGTTCCACGGGTTTCATTTTGTTTCTTTCAGACTTCATATTGACCTGGTGTGCCAATGCATGCAATCAACCCTGCAACTCCCATCATTCTAAGACCAACATCTAGAGGTCACATCCTTGTCCTCGGGTTGCACAGCCGCTTATTGCCAACGCCGTTGGGGTACGTCCTTTCCACGTGCATCTATGAAAAGATATCCACAAAACCAACACGCAATGCTGCAAAGAGCGGAAAGTGGAGCAATCAATCTCAAAACATGTGTTAAACTCCAGGCCGCCCGGCAGCCCAGCCTCCGTCCGGCAGGGGTCCCGGGCGGCCCCGCCAGTTGGGTCCCCCAGTTTGACGTCGAGCGGGCCCAGCGCATTTTTGCACGGGGGGGCGGGAAGGCCTTTTTCGATGTTTTTTTCACGCTTGGGAGCCTCCCCGCCCCCCCGCCCAAATTCTTTCGCAGAGCGGCCTTCGAATTCGAACATCGAGTTCGTGGTGCCCGTCGAAGTGGTCTCGTCGCTGCCCGCCGAAGAGTTTCCCGTCGCTGCCCGCCTTCGCCGAGGTGCCCATCGTCACTGCCCGCCGCCGCTGCCCGTCGTCACTGCCCGTTTCCCAGCTCGCCGTCGCTGCCCGCCGTCGGAAAGCTGCCCCGTCGTCGTCGATACGGTACCGTTGCACGAAGTGCCACGTGTGAAGCTCTCTCTCTCTCTCTCTCTCTCTCTCTCTCTCTCTCTCTCCCCTCCTCCTTCGTCATCCTTCTTTTTTTTTCCGTCGATGTATCATGAAACCGGCAGGTCCTCCTCCTCCTCCTCCTCCTCCTCCCTTCGTCTTCTTCTCTCCTCCTTTCTCCTCCTCCCTTCGTCTTCTTCTCTCCTCCTCCCTATTTCGTTCTATATCAGGCGAAGTGCCACGTGTTAGAATCTCTCTCTCTCTCTCTCTCTCTCTCTCTCTCTCTCTCTCTCTCTCACTCACTCTCTCTCCTCCTTCGTCATCCTTTTTTTCTTTTCTTTTTTGTCGACGTATCACGAAACCGGCAGGTCCTCCTCCTCCCATCGTCCTTTTCTCTCCTCCTCCTCCCTATTTTATTGGCTTTCTTCATCGGGCGAAGTGCCACGTTTCTCTCTCTCTCTCTCTCTCTCTCTCTCTCTCTCTCTCTCTCTCTCTCTCTCTCTCTCCTCCTTTGTCATCCTTTTTTTTTTTCTTCTTTGTCGACGTATCACGAAACCGGCAGGTCCTCCTCCTCCCATCGTCCTTTTCCCTCCTCCCTATTTCATTGGCTTTCTTCATCAGGCGAAGTGCCACGTTTCAGTCTCTCTCTCTCTCTCTCTCTCTCTCTCTCTCTCTCTCTCTCTCTCCTCCTCTCCTCCTCTCCTCCTCCTCTTCCCCCTCCCTTCGTCTTCTTCCCTCCTCCTCCTTTCTCCTCCTCTCTATTTCATTGGTTTTCTTTAGTAGGTGAAGTGCCACGTGGCAAAAGCAGTGTGCATACAACTGCCACGTGTCCTGAGTTCTCTCTCCCTCTCTCTCTCCCCTCCTTCGTCATCCTTTTTTCCTTTTTTTCTTTTTTTTTCGTCGACGTATCACGAAACCGGCAGGTCCTCCTCCTCCTCCTCCCTTCGTCTTCTTCTCTCCTCCTCCTTTCTCCTCCTCCTCCTCCCTATTTCATTCGCTTTCTTCATCGGGCGAAGTGCCACGTTTCAGTCTCTCTCTCTCTCTCTCTCTCTCTCTCTCTCTCTCTCCCCCCTTCTCCTCCTCTCCTCCTCCTTCCCCCTCCCTTTTTTTCCTCCTCCTCCCCTCCCTTCGTCTTCTCTCCTCCTCCTCTTCCTCCTCCATCTTTTTTTTTTTCGTCAACACAACTCAAAATCGGCAGGTCCTCCTCCTCTCTCTCTTCTCCTCCCCCCCCTCCCTTCGCCTTCTCTCCTCCTCCTCCCCCTCCCTTCGTCTTTTTCTCACCGCCTCCTCCTCCCTAAGTCTTCTTCTTCTTCTTCTTTTTCTTCTCGTTCTTCTTCTTCTTCTGATATTTGAACTTGGTGGTCCTTGCATCCTCTACTTCCACGACATTATGGCGGGCGGTGCCAGCGACATTGGAGGGGGGATTGGCGGGTCCAGACGGAGGGGAAAAACGGCAGAAGAAACAGGAAAAGGCTGCTACAACACACCCTTTTACCCCCTTGTCAAATCCCCCCCTCCACCTCCTCCCCCCCGGCCCTTCCACACATGACTTTCACAAGTTTCTCTGCGGATTCGGGCTCCTCTCAGCGAGCGCACTCCAACCCCATCTTCAAAAAAAAATAAAAAAAATCCTGGGATGTTTCTTGGCCTGGTTTAATTGGACGGACCCCTCCCCGTCCATCTGGCCTGGTCCATCTGGGCCGGATGTCGGCCTAACCCAGCTCAAAACCCCATTACGAAGGACAGGAGATTGTGGCTGATGGTTGACTTTCAGGTGCACCGAAGTTTCTTTTCCAGCCATCTACACTACACTCGTTATCTGTTCAATGTCAAAAAAACCCTGAGCTGTGCAATAACAGTGAAAATAAACGTCAGCAAGATTTCTTCAGGCAGAAAACATAAACAGATGCTTGGTGTACAACAACATACTTCATACCAAGCCATAAGTTTAATATGCAGCAGCACAAGCATCAATGTTGGTGAATTTTTGTGGGAGGGAAACAAGTGAAATGGTTTCACCCAGTTTGCACAACATTGCAAGTACCAGGACTCGATCCCCAGACCTTCCCTGGTCCACTGCATAGTTGCCCATTCACCGTGTGTGCTTTGATTCCGCAACGTATCCCTAAAACCGTGTACTTACAGAACGTGCCTCTCGACGACCATGTCCTGATAGCCTTTCAGGCCTTGACTGGTGAAGCAACTAGTCGCCAGGTCTCTCGCACGAACCGCCCGCTGCAAAAACGACATGTTCGCTTATTCTGCCATTACTAATCTCAATGATTTCTTTGCTGCACTGCGAGAATGTTTTCTAGACGTCACTAGAGGATTGAAGGCGTCCGACAAACTCCCAATGATCCATATGCGGCCTTGGAAGACTGTGCATGCACTGTAAGCCGCTATGGACGAACTGATTGTTGTGCTCGACCATGGAGTTACAAAAGCACAACTAGTCCATAGTGCGTTGCCCGAGCAATTGCAAGGGCACTTCTTTAACAACAAGCAACAGCTTGGGATGACCTATATGATCTCCTCAGTAGGGAAGTTGCCTTCGTCCCCCAGGTCATGCCAGTTACCACTTTCTGCCATAAGGACTTAGCTAAAGGAAAAAAAGTGGAAGGGTCGAAAGCACAGCTAGTCCAGCTATTCTCTCGTGCGCTGCCCGAGCAATTGCAAGGGCACTTCTTTAACAAGAAGCAACGGCTTGGGATGACCTATGATCTCCTCAGTAGGGAAGTTGTTGCCTTTGCCGCCCAGGTCATGCCTGTTACCACTTTCTGCCATAAGGACTTAGCTAAAGGAAAAAACTGGAAGGATTGCACCATCTCTGGCCAAGTTAAGGCCAAAGACAATCTCATACTCACAATGGAAGAAGGTGGTGCCAAAGAAGTACCCTATATTGACATAGAATGGGGACTTGAAAAAGGCGACAGTTGTGTAGAGAGGGGGAGTTCATATGCTGCTGTCGCGGCCGAAGGGAAACTACAAGGAGGAGGAGGCCATGGCTGAGGTCGCCAGGCCTCAGGTGGTCGAGGGCAAGGCGGCCAGACGTTTGGCCGACAACATAGATTGCCAAGTGGAAGGTAAGGGTCAAGGTCCCCCGTCTAACCGCCCCAGCTCGAGTCGGTCACCTCCCAAAAAGGGTGAATGGCACCTTGGTCGGCCTGAAGGCAAACCCTGAGAACCCCTAGGCGTAGAACATAATGTTTGGCAAGATCACATGGACAAGTTCCAATGCATGTTCTGTGGAGATCCCGGGCATATCATCAAATTTTGCCGGAAGTAAGTTACGCTGCATCTGGGGCAGCCAAAGGCAACCACTGGTAAAGGTAGAAATTGCCCCTACCCTACGAGCACGTGGCGATCAGCGCGCGCGAAGTACAAACTCCCACTCCATGCGTGTCCATGGCAAAGGTTGCTGGCCAGCACCTAGCTAGCTGCCCAAAGATTGTTTGTGTTAGCGTCTCTCTAGGTGCTTCCCTCACAGGCCTGGCCGAAAAGCTCAAAAAAAGATGGCCAGCCTGGGCCAAGATGAAGAAAAGTGAGAAAGGGAGCAACTATTGTTAACAAATGTAGAGGTCTTTAGATCTAGAGTAGGGACCCTTGTAGATAATGCAGCCACTAGAAGTTACATCAGTCGCAAGACGCTGAAGAAGTTGAGGCTAGGCCCCAAAAGTCCAAACATTGGAAAACCTTTAGTCAATATCCTCGTAGATAACCGCACCAGGCGGGTCGAGGAGTACGTCGAGGGAATCCAGGCTTATTTTCGCCTAGAAGGAGAGGGAATGGTAGAGAAGGTTCTCCATTCCCTGACTCTACTCGTAAAAGATAACCTTCACTTCGATATAGTACTTGGTATTGATTGGGGCATGAGTACAAGCTCCTTAGTCCTTCGTGTTTAAGAAAACCCGTCTGTTATATGTGTCAGGAGTTGACAACTCAGCACATTGCCGCCTTAGTGCCCCTGCCTTTGCCAAGCTAGCATATGACCAGCCAAAAGAGAGAGATAAGACCCATCCCGCTATCGCTAGTTTGCTCAAAGAATATGCGGATATAGCTGAAGCACCCTCAGTGGTAGCACCAAGGTTCATTCAGCACCGCATAAAGATAGAGCCAAGCAGTAAAACGCCTCAGAGAGCAGTCTACAGAATGTCTCCCAAGGAATTTGAGGAGCTAAGCAAGGAATTAGACGAGCTCCTAGAGAAAGGATGGATTGGACCCACTTCATTTGTGCCTGTTCTGTTCGTCCCCAAGAAAGAGGGAGATCTGTTAGACGAGTTTGAATGTAATAACCGTCCAGAATGTGAAACCATTGCCCCGCATAGGTGATCTGTTAGATCGGGTGCAATGCTGCAAGTATTTTACCAAGGTAGATTTAAAGTCACGATACCATCAGATAAAAGTTCACCCTGATGACCAGTATAAGACGGCATTCCGAACTCGACATGGACATTGCAAGTTTATAGTGATGTCCTTCGGACTAACTAATGCAGCGCTGTATGAATGATTTGTTCAGACTGTGGCTAGATAAATTGGTCCTGTGGACTAACTAATCCGCCAGCCACCTTTCAGCATCGTATGAATGATATTGTTTAGACCGTGGCTAGATAAATTGCTCGTAGTATATTTAGACAACATCCTAGTTTTTAGCAAGTCCCTTCAAGAACATGAGGGTCATCTAAGGCAAATTTTAGAGACTGAGGGAAACCAACTTCTAGATTAACGTGAAAAAGTGCGAGTGGGAGATGGCATCAAACCAAAGGACAACAAGATAGCAGCGATTAGAGACTGGCCAGTTCCTCGAACTCTGATTGAGTTGCCATCGTGTTTAGGATGGGCCAACTATTACCGAAAGTTTGTGAGAAACTTTACCGTCTAGAGAAACTTCTCCATTGTCGCTGCTCCGCTTCGCAGACTCCTAAAGAAGGAAGCGAGCTGGAAGTGGGACAACGACTGTACCTCGGCCCTAAAGAAATTAAAGAAGGCCTCCGTAGAATATCCTGTCCTCAATGTAGCTGATCCCTCATTGCCCTTCGTCATCACAACTGATGCAAGCCAGTGTGGCATAGGCGCTGTGTTACAGCAGAACGAAGCTGATGGCTGTGGACCCGTAGAGCTCATGTCAGCTAGGCTGCCTTCACAGAAAGTAGCAGCCTCGAAGTATGTGAGAGAACTCTACGCTCGTAGGCGGTCATTACATCATTGGAGACATTACCTGCTTGGGAGGCACTTTAAAGTCTACTCAGATCATGAAACTGAGATGGCTTAAACCACCAGCACACGGCCCCAGCCTTGCAGAAAAATGATCTTCTCGCCACAAGCAAAAATCGGGGCCCGAAAAAAAAAAAAAAAAAAAAAAAAAAAAAAAAAAAGGGGCCAAAAAAAAAAAAAAAAAAAAAAAAAAAAATGGGGCTCGAGAAAGGCCTGGTGAAGCAACGGGGGAGTCAGCTTGTGGGCCCATTGAAAACGGGCAACTGAACTAAAACCTTTCCTAGGGGTCCAATCTGCCGTGTGTTTCCACATGTACGTACAGAAGCCCTCCCTCACTGGCACTGGTAGCAAAACTAAAACAGAAAAAAAAAAAGCACAACCAAGGAAAAAACAGAAGCATTTGCTTTGGATTTTCATTCGAATGGCTGTGGCCACATTCCTAGTAGGCAATGTGGTAAAAAAGAAGAAACTAGTTTTTCGAGTGTCTGTAGATCTCGATCCAAGAGTCAAACAAGAATGAATACCACATATAAGAGTAAAAACTAGACTTCCTACTACTATAGTCAAACAATTGACTGTTGGATCACATCCAAGGGAAGTCATTGAGTTCTGGTCTTTCGTTTTAGGTGCCCTGCCAGGAAAGCGGGGCGTTTTTCAAGTTTTCCGGCAGCCGTTTCTTTTTTTTTTGTTTTCTTTTTAACTCTAACAAACACTTAGAACGTGATACTAGGTGAGTGCCAAGTCTTCCACTGCCGAATTTTCTCAACCTCTAAAGTCAAGACGTAGTGGCCCATCTCAAATCTGCTTAGTATCTATTTGTCCCCCCGAAAGTCTCTGGTAGTCGTTTCCCTCAGGGCACACTCAAAGTGGGACTTGGGTGCACGCACCTACCGAAAGCAGACTGCATACATCTAGGGGAATGCCTGTGGCGGCAAGCAGCCCCCAACCAGTTACTGCCGCCTGTCATCACGGACTGCCAGCAAAACAAGTGGGGACTATGTGCCCAGAAGAGAGACGGGCGCCCGTTGTTTTTTTTTTCATTTTCATGAATCTTTGCCCATTTCAGGCTGGATAAAGGCACATTCCTTTGAGGGTGCACTAGGACAAGCACAGGAGGGACAGCCAGACAGGATGTATCTAACTGCTATTGTGTCCATCTTCAGTAGAAAACGTCCAAAGCTCTTTTTTTTCCTTCTTCTCTCTCTGAAGCCCAGTATCGCTTTAAAACCACCGGGATTTGGCCAGATACACGGCCTGGCTTTGTGGAGAGTTTGGCTGCCATGGCACATGAGTGAAAACGACGACCTCCTTTTCATTCCATCTGCTGGCAGCTCGTCCAGCAGTTTGGTTCTTCAGTGTCCTGTACCGATGCCACCCTCAATTCTCCAAACGGCGGTACCAGTTACTTTCAGGCTCAGTGTACTGGTGGTTTAAAGCGCAAGCCAAGCTGATGCTCAAATTGAGGCCTGTTCAAGGCACGTATGAAGTGGTAGCCGATGGTCTAAGTAGAAGGGCTGATACTTTGGAGCAACCGTGCATTATCTGGACATAGGGGTAGATCTACAGCAGAAAATAAAAGACGCTCAGGACCCGATCTACAGTGATCTCCTGAAAAAGGTGAAGGAAATCCCTGATAGCGAACCAGATTACAGAACCACAAATGGGCTACTCTTTGAGAAGACCAATGTCATTGGTAGATTGTGCGTCCCCAACAGTGAAGAGATCCGCAGTTTGATCTTAGGGGAAAGCCATGATGCAGAAGGACACTTTGGCTGGCAAAAGACATCAGCCAACCTATCAATGTCATATACATGGTCTGGCATGAAAGTAGACTGTATAGAGTATGTCCGCAGTTGCAGAGTCTGCCAGCACAACAAAACAACCACAAGTGCACCCCTAGGTCTTCTGAGACCCTTGACTATCCCAGCAGAACCCGGAGAGTCTGTTTCCATTGACTTCATGGATACAAGGGTGAGTGATAGGCATGGAAAACGTCAAGGCATAGCCCTGATAGACGATTTAGCAAATATGTGATCTTCGTACCATAGCCCGTAGAGGCAAAGACTGAATTAGTTATAGAGAAGTTCTTTAATTTCTGGGTAAGTGAGCATGGCATACCGCTGTCAATAGTTAGTGACAGAGACACGTGGTTTACCAGCCTGAGGACAACAAATGGTTCACTGAAACAGAACTTCTAGAAACCGCTCCTGATGTAGTGCATGCTTACAAAAGAGCAAGAAAAGGTAAAGGTCCTGCCTTGGATTAAAGAGTTCTTGGCAGACCGCAAATTTAGGACGGCGGGAGTGAAAGGTTTCACCCAGTTCGCACAACATTGCAGATACCAGGACTCTATCCCCAGACCTTCCCTAGTCCGCTGCATAGTTGCCCATTGACCGTGTGCTTTGAACCCACGACCTATCCCTAAAACCTGTGTACATATATTTTGTGTGTGCAGCTTGGGTAGTGTGGGTTTGATCCGTAGGTTTAGTGTTTAGAAGTCTTAGGGTCATCTGTAGGTGGCCATAAGGTCAGTAGTTCGTGGCTAGAGTAGTTCCTGAAGAGTCGACTTGACCTCTCGAAGGTATTAGAGGCAGCCCACCAAATGTCTGAAAGGTCAAGAGTCCCAAGTCCAGCCCGAAGGGGCACATGAAAAGGCAGTCCCAGTCCAGTCCGTTTTGCAGCAAGGCCCAGAGTGGGGCTGCACATCTTGAGGGCCTGGAACATCGAGCAGGCCCAGACCACCAAACAAAACAGTATAAATATAGTGGCAGCGGTCAGTCATTCACTCATTATCTGGGGAAGCACGTGGAAGCGCTGCTCGAGTGACTTGTGTGTCGAGTTCACCGGTGGTCAGCAAGAAGCCAGAAGGTGGAAGAGGGTGCACGGCCATAGCAGCTAGGAGGAGGAAGACGACGACGGCCATAACCACCTTTCAAAGTATTAAAAATAGAATTGTTTGTAAAAATAATTATATTTTTTTATTGTAGAAGTTAGAAGATAGTGTGTGAGTGTGAGTGCAGACATCCAGAGAATATCAAGTGTTGTGTGCGTACATGCGTGGGAGTGTGTCTGACGGTCGATAAGAGTGTTCGAAACAAAGACAAGACCTATTGCAGCAACACCTCCTAATTTCTTCGGTATGCTACAAAGAATTGCATAAATAGGTAAAAAATACCATTCTGGCACTATGTGAGCTGGAGTTGACATAGGATTTGCAGGTATATAATTGTCAGGATGTCCCAATACGTTAGGTGCATAAAAACAAAAATGGACAAAAATATTGGTGGGAAATCCCAGGCTGGCGCTCAGACGCCATAGCCATGCGATGTGACAAGTTGTATTGAGCTGAGTTCCTGGCCAAAGGCCATATCTGCGCCGTCTCAAGTCTGTTGCTGATTCTGCATCTGTGGAACACGAAACGCCAACAACAGGTCTGATTGCACAAGAAACACCAACAACAGGCCAACTACAACTCTGATTGCACAAGAAACACCAACAACAGGGTACTGGCAAATTGAAGTCCATCCTTACCGTTGTGCTTATCTTGAGAGCATCCTTTGGGTCTGATGATGGAATGATGCGGAAAAGACACTGGAGCAAAGCCTTTTCGTCAAGCAATTGAGTGTGTGCTGCCGGTCTGTTCCCAGCCAATTCTATGGAACTGGTCTTCCCTGACTGCCCCTCCGCTGACACAGTTACTTCCCTCTCCTGATGACATTCAGAGGTCCTACTTGCAGCTGACAAGCCTTGCTGCCCTTGAACAAACTGATTCTGTTGGGCTTGAATGGCTGATGGCACTGCACCTGGGCCCATTAATCCAACAGAGGAGGAAACCATTCCCATCTGCTCTGCAGCTTGCAATCCCTGCTGGTGTTGCAGGTGCACACTCTGGTCTCCCTGTGACATATGTGACTGGCCTGGCATAGTCTCACTCTGCACCGGAGCCGTGTGTGCCTGAGGTTGGGCACTTACTTCTTGCACATTCTGCTGTTTTGCCACTAGGCTCACAGCCTGTTGCTGTTGGACAAGAACAGAACCATGGACTTGGTCTGACATTGTCTGCACATTTTGCCCATGTTGCTCATGCTGCTGTGACTGAGCTTGCATGACTGACGAAACTGGGAACTGCTGCTGCTGTGTCTGCTGGTCTGGTTGCTGCTGCTGCTGTGATTGCTGCTGAGGTTGGGTTTGGCCGATTTGCTGTGTACCCTGCTGAAGAGCATGCGGCATGATCTGCCTTGAGGCCTGCAAAAAGCGGCTCTGGGGCTGCTGCTGGTGGTGATAAGTCAGATGGGATGACTGCTGTCCTGGAAAGTGAGAACCAACGGCAGGACCATGGGGGTGCATTTCCACCAAGTGCTGTGATGGATACGTCTGACCTTTGTTGAGCATCGTGATAACCTGAGGATGCTGGACATGTCCTCCCTGTCCCCCGCCTTGCTGCTGCTGCTGCTGCTGCTGCTGACCTACCATATGAGATTCTGTTGACACATGAGGTTGCTGCATAAGGCCAACCTGGCCCCCTTCCAGGTGATGTGCCTGATCTTGCAGATGTTCCTGGAACTGCAACTGCTTTTCCTCTTGCTCTGATCGGTGCTGTGTCTGTGGCTGAAGATGTTGCTGCTCCTGCTGCTTGTCTTGCTGTCGTAAGACCTGCTGCTGCTCTTGCTGTTGCTGATCCTGCTGCTGCACCAGCTGCTGCTGCTGATGATGATGATGTGATTGCAGCTGCAGTTGATGAGTAGCCTGAAGCTGCTGATGATGATGAACTGCCTGATGGGATTGCGAATGTTGCTGACTGGACGACTGGTGATGCTGCACATGATGATGTTGCCCTAAAGATGTCTGACTCATTCCCTGACTTTGTGCCTGCTGTGCAACCTGCCCTGCATGCGTTGTTGCCTCTTCTTGTTGATGTGGCTGCTGCTGTTGTTGCTGCTGCTGCTGCACTTGCACTGGTCGCTGCATAAGTTGCCTATGCTGACCCCTTTGCGCCTGCAATGCTTGCTGCTGCTGCAACTGAGACTGATGCTGCACAATGGCCTGCCAATTACAGCATGGTAAACATCAAAACCAACCATGAACAAGTGGTCAGTCTTTACGAACACATGCAGAAACATCATTCCCGCACTTGTTTCACACGTGAAGATACTTTTCAACTTTTCCATATGACCACGACAGACTGAGACCTCATGCACCACCACATCCACATCCACATTGGTTGCCAAGGAACATACCACAAGTCTTCCTAAGCTTAGCAGTCGCAATCTCCCAAGCAATACGGAACTGAACTGACCATGACTGCAGAACATTAACCTCAAAAAAAATGACAAGCTGAACAGATTGAGAGGATTTTTGTCCTCGGCGGGCTCTTAAGGGGACCCGCTGCAAACTGCCCGCCCTAAGTGAAGATGGGCCTGCATTTCTCCACCTGGTCTAAACCAATTGTCAGGGCCTTTGGGGTCACCGTACAGTTAATGGGCGTCAGTTGGCTGAAGGGCCCTGCACACTATGCAGCTGTGGAATTGTGAGTTTTCTAGAAAAAGGTCTTCGGGTCAATCAGGATACAGCAAGTGACACAGGCCATATTGTACAGTTGGGGGCACCTAACTGTTCTGGTCCCAGGCCGTTATCTGAATTGGGTCTGAGGGCAGACACTTTGGCCCAACGTGAAGCTACTGGGCACATGGTCGCCAGGCCAAAGCACTTTCCATACAGGAAAGTGCCCGGCTGGCTCTCATTCTGCGGCAGCACTGCTGGTGTTAGCACTCACAGGCCGCTAGCAGGAGAGTCTGGGCGCACACAATAGCAGGTGGTGAAGGTGGGCGCTTCTGGAGGCAGCGCCAGTTTCCAGCCGGGCTTGGGGACAAGGACCAGTAGGGTATGGCGGTGGCCTACGGGTGGAGGACGAGCTTGGGCGTGAAGACAAGGGTGAGCTGTACCTGGTTCTCGTGGAGGTCTGCATGCGCGACATCTCCACGTGCTTCGGTTCCTGCTGCTGAAGTCTTCCTATTGCATTGCCATTAGTGTAGGCTAGCATAGGAGCTGTGTGATCATAGTCTGAAAGCTGAGCGCCAAGTAGGAGAAGAGACATTGACCGCGTTGTTGCCGTTGTCAATTGAGTTTGTTGTTTTGGTCTCCTTTTGTTGTTATGGTTTCTGGACAGGTCACAGCGATCTTGCTTTCTAAGTTCCTATGTGATATTGCAATTTGGAATTCTGTCATTTCTCATCCTTGACACTCCTCAAGTGAATAGCGGGTCTCGCGTAACGCTCCCGCGAGATCCCGCTTTCCGCTGTCCGGAAACGTGGTGGGACTGGTAGGCAGGCCCAACGAGCAATGCATGAGACTCTTGGGGTGGCCCGGGCCAGGGGCGGGTCGGACGGTCCGATAGAGGTTTCGGGGATCCGCGCCAGACGGTTCCCGAAACTTCTATCGGGGCGTCCGGTTCGGAGCCGGTCGACAATCTTAACGGTTATCGTCCGGTTTTTTAGCGTTGTATCCACGCAACGGTTTTGATAGCTTTGTGTTCGCTGTGCGGGTGGTGCGCTCGGTTCGGTGGTTTTGACTGCTTCATGCTCGCTGTGCTGATTGCTGCGCTCGGTTCAACGAGAGAGAGAGAGAGAGAGAGAGAGAGAGAGAGAGAGAGAGAGAGAGAGAGAGAGAGAGAGAGAGACGTCCGGTTCGACGACAGAGCGAAGGCAGGTGCAGACGTTCGTCGAGGTGAGGAAGAGTGCGTCGGAGGAGAGGAGAGGAAGGAAAGGATCGTGGGAAGAATTGTGGACTTTGCGCGGGGATTGCGCGGAGATGGTGGACAAAGGTTAGTTGATGGTTTTTCCTTTGTTTTTCCCCGTTTTTTTTCTTTTTTCTTTTTTCTTTTTTTTGTCGCGCTGTCGGGGTCAGATCGGGAGGTCGCGGTCGGGAGAGCAAGGGGAGAGAGATAGAGGTGGGGAAGTTGGCATGATGTCGGGGGAAGGAAACGGGATCAGGAAGGAAGACATAGGATGATCTGGAGGTCGGGAATCTTCGTCAAAACCATCAGTACATAAGACTCCCTTTCGCCCTAGTGAAATAATTGACCCATCATCTAACCACCAGATAGCTAATGACAATGGTGTAAGATGATTCAACCATCGACATCGAATAGCTAATTTATTTTTGTCATGTGTCACGGTCGGGAGAGCAAGGGGAGAGAGGTAGAGGTGGGGACAAGGAGATCGGGATGGGAGGTCGGGACCGGGAAGGGAGGGTGGTAGGGAGGAGGGAGGGGAAGTTGGCATGATGTCGGGAGAAGGAAGCGGGATCAGGGAGGAAGACATAAAATGATGTGGAGGTCGGGATGGAATGGGAATCGGGAGGTCGGGATTGGGGACGGGTTGGGACGCGGTCGGGGAAGGAAGGCAAGAGAGCGAGACATCGGGACGGGGAAGTCGGGATGGGAGGTTGGAAGCGGGAGACCGGGATGGGAGACAGGAATAGAGGGAGAGGTCAGGATCAGGGGGGGATGGGACGGTATCAAGATCGGGATGGGATGGGGAGGTCGTCGGGAAGGGAAGGTGGCAAGAAGAAGGGAGGGGAGAAGCCGCATCACGGAGGAAGACGGTCGGGATTGGGGACGGGTTGGGACGCGGTCGGGGGAAGGAAGGCGAGAGAGCGAGACATCGGGACAGGGAAGTCGGGATAGGAGGTCAGGACCAGGAAACCGGGATTGGAGACGCGAATAGACGAGGGAGAGGTCGGGATCAGGGAGGGATGGCACGGTATCAAGATCGGGATGGGATGGGGAGGTCGTCGAGAACGGAAGGTGGCAGGGAGAAGGGAGGGGAAGTTGGCATGATGTCAAGGGAAGGAACGAGCGGCGAAGAAATCGAGATGCCAAGGAACGGAAGGTAGCGAACGGGATCAGGGAGGAAGACATGAGATGATGTGGAGGTCGGGATGCGATGGGAGTCAGGAGGTCGGAATTGGGGACGGGTTGGGACTCGATCGGGGAAGCAAGGCGAGAGAGCGAGATGTCGGGACGGGGAGGTCGCAATGGGAAGTCGGGACCGGAAGAGGATCGGGATAAGGAGAGGTTATCACAGGCACGGAGAGGTCCGCACGAGGAGATCGGGATCGGAGGTTGGGACCGAGACGTCCGGATGGGAGACGCGAAGAGAGGGGGGAGGAGTACGATGTCCAGGCGGGATGGCATGGGAGTGGGGAGGTCGGGATGGGAGACGGGTTGGGACACGGTCGGGAAAGCAAGGGGAAAGAGAGAGAGGTCTGAACGGGGAGGTCAGGACCGACAGGTCGAGATTGGAAACACGAAGAGACGAGGGAAAGGTCGGGATCGGGGAGAAACAGTTGGGACGATATCAAGATCGGGATGGGATGGGGAGATCGGGAAGGGGGATGAGAATGGAGAAGCAGGAAGTCGTGGTCGAGGTCGAGATTGGGGATGGGAACGGAGAAAGGAAAGCTCGGGAGGTCGCGATCGGGGCATCGAGGGCAGAGAGGGAGACCTCGGGAGGAGAGTTGCGACGACGGAACGGGATGGCAATCGCGAGGTCGGGATCAGAAACCGATCGGGATGACAAGGGGAGAGGAAGAAAGATCGGGGGGAGAGTTGCGACGATGTGGAGAGAGCGAGAGGTTGGGAAGAGGAGATTGGGATCGGAAGTCGGGACCGAGACGTCTGCATAGGAAACGCGAACAAAAGAGGGAGGGGTACGATGTCGACATCGGGGTAGCACGGCAGCCGGGAGGTCGGGATGAGAGCAAAGAGAGACGAACAGGTCGGGAGGCTGCGCTCGGGGCATCGAGGGGAGAGAGGGAAAGGTCGGGGGGGCAGTTACAACTACGGATGACAAGGGGAGACAAGGAGACATCAGGGGGAGATCGGAAAGGCGTTGATATACCGTCAAGAGAACAAAGCGCGAGAGGGAAGGGTCGGGAGAAGGACATCGGAATGGGAGAACGGGATCAAGACATCGGAATGGGAAAGGCGAATCGGAGTCAGAAGGTCGGGATCGAAAAGGGAAGAGAGGGACACGTCGGAAAGAGAAGATCGGGATGGGAGGCCTGGACCGGGACGTAAACGGATCCGGGACGTCGGGATAACATGGGAGCCGGGAAGTCGGGATGGGAGACGGGTTAGGACACTATCGTTTTTTTTTTTGTTTTTTTTTTTTTCTATTTTGGTCACAAGGGGAGAGAGAGAGAGATTGGGGGGAAGGTTTCGACGACGGGTGGGAGGTCGGGACCGGGAGGGAGACACTTTTTTGTGTCATAAAAAAAAGCTGCATGGGGTGGACTTTTATCAATTGTTTCCTCTTTCTGCATGAGGTGGACTTCTATCAATTGTTTCCTCTTTCTTCCTCTATTTCATTGCTCTCCCTCCATGTTTGCGTTTCTCTCTTTGTATCTCTTTGTCTTCTACTACCTTTCCCCCCCTTCCTCGCTTCTCACAATCTTCATTCTTCTCGCCGCGGGCAGAGCCGCAGCGGGTCCACTTGTTTTCCTTATGATTTGGTATTGGAGCCGGCTCGAGCCCCTCCACCGGCTCCAGTTGGTTGATTAGTGCTGTGCCGTGAGCATGCACGGCAGCGATTTTCGGCGGCCCGGTGTGGTGTGGGCGCGCCTGGAAGGCTATGTGACAAGCTGTCTGAAGGGCCCTGGACGAACCACCGGCCACGGTCACCATGCCAACCCATGGGAGTAAAGCACAGATGCTTTGCTGCTTGTCCTTTGTATGCTCTTGCTGCGCATAAGAGATGGTGCTGGTCAGGCCAGCCCTATGGGGGATCGACGAGTACCGGACCGCCAATAAAGAACATCCAATGAGGACGACTGGCTCACGTTGTACGTGAGTTAAATAGTACAGACGGGCTGGCCAGTTCTGCACTTACCTGGGGCACAGGGGTGGGCGATGTGCACACCTTCAGACACTGCGCTGAAACCAATGCTTTGAGGACGTCGACAGGCAATTGACAATCAAGAAGGATCGAGGGGGTGGGTGGATTCCAGTTGGCTGTTCGTTTGTCAATTTCTGCAAAATTTATATTCAGCATATTGCCCTTTGGATATGACAGACTGCCCACATGTAACAGACTGCTGTATGTAGAACAGTACCATTCTGGTTCTGCATTGCATCTGTCTGAGAGTCTGTATGTAAAACAGTACCATTCTGGTTCTGCATTGCATCTGTTTGAGACTAGGCAAGTAGGAACATAATTGTTTGTAGGGGTCTGAACATACTTCCTGATACGGCTTGACTACTTTCCCTGTACGCTGGACCGAATATTTATTTTTATTTAATTGTATTTTAACCATCGGTCAGACCCTATCCGGTTTCAGGTTCAGCAAGGACGCTGTAGGTAAAAACAGTACCATTCTGGTCCTGCATTGCATCTGTTTGAGACTAGGCAAAGTAGGAACAGAATTGTTTGTAGTGGTCTGAACATGCTTCCTCATACCGCTTGACTACTTTCCGTATACGCTGGACAGAATATTTATTTTTATTTAATTGTATTTTAACCATTGGTCGGACCCTATCCGGTTTCAGGTTCCAGCAAGGACGCTAGTACAGATTTCGATCCTGGTATAGCTGATGAGTGGAGAATACAGCAACGGTGGGAGACTAAACGATAGGGGACGGCGGACTAGCCAATCACTGACCTGACTCTAGGGCCAGGTGAGGAAAGGAGACTATGGCGAGAATCAGAAGAGAGGTGGCATCTGCAGAGGGCACATGTAGCAGCAGCTGAGGCAGAGAGGGCTTTAGCAGGAGCAGCAGTTGCACACGCTTGAGCTGAAGCAGCAGTAGCTATGGCTACAGCATCTGCAACTACACAGGCCATGTCACAGGCTACTTCGTCAAGTGTCAGTTGGGGTACATCAGGGCCGTCAACCACTCAATTTGCTGGCTTGCAGTACAGCCAACAACCACCGCTGTCAGACCAGCTACGGGATGTAGCGGATAGGAGAGGAAGAGCAAGAAGAGAAAAGATCAGACTAGAGGCAATGGAGGAGGATCTAAACAGATGAGGCGCTTCGGGCAAGTCTCATGAGCATGGCTGAGGTGCAGGCCGTGCAGCAGGACATGCCGTCAACTCTCATAGCAGGTCAGGACCAGATCCTGGCAGCGCTGAGAGGTCCTAGAACTGTCCCCAGGACTGCGCAGGCTGCAGTAGTTCCTCCAATGGCAGCTGGACCATCTGTGTCGCTACCACCTATGAGAGGTCCCTTTGTACCTCAGTTTAGCATGATCCAACCAGGCGGTCCATCAGTAGATACTAGTTGGCAGACACCTGTAGCAGCTTTTTCTTCTGTTCATCCAGCTGCTGCAGATACAGGGCACCGGTTCAGCAACCCTTGCTGAAACTGAAGCTGGTTCAGCGACTTGTTCAGCCAGTCTTCTTTTCGGCCAGCAACCTGCGCAACAGGTTCAGCAACTTGCTCAGCTCGTACAGCCACCGGTTCAGCAGGCACAAGGATTTGGACTACACCCACAGTGGGTTCCAAAGATACTGTTTGCAGCTCCCAAACTTATTCCTGGCGACAACAAGAAGGATGAGAACCTCTCAACACATCGTTGAGGACAGTGCCGGCGTGCATGAGGCATAAGCTCACGAGGCGCGAGGAAGAGGTAATTGTGGCTGTATCCTACTTGAAAGAATCAGCAGCAATGTGATTAGATGGGATAGTACAGGAGGCACAGAAGGCCAGTTACTCGTTGGCAAACCTGGGATCCAAGAAATACAGATCTGTCCGCTAGGTTTACCGACACAGTAGAGAGGCTGATCGTTGTCCCAGTGGTTCATTGTGACCCACAGATCCTCATGGCAGCATACTTTAGATGTCTGCCCACAAACATCAAAAATATGTTGGTCCGTGCGGCCTCCACCACTTTGCACGATTTTTCCTTCCTTCAGCAAGAAGGTTCTAGACTTACAGGCCAAGTTAGGGAGCGCACAACAGACTACAACAAACGGGAGGAAAAAAAGCTATACCCCAAGATTGGAGAACGAAGGACAACCTAATGTTCGTTGATAATGACAAGAGTGAGACAAAGGACTTCTAAGAACTTACACCACCAGTACTTGGCCCAGCTATCGGCCGCGGAAAAAAAAAAGAGTACAACCGTTTCTAGTTGGATGAATTTGGGCGTTCCTGTAGTGGCCCGTTCGTTTCCTAAATCGTGGCGCGTTAACGGGCATGACTTTAGGAAGTACTGGTGGTTTAAGAGAAACAAAGTAAGCAGGGGGTACAAGACTTCGGAGGGTGGAGCTGTGGGCCCCTTGAGAGAAAAGGCTAAGGAGACCAGGAGACACAAAGGCAGCCAGACTAAGAGTCAAGGGGTAGATCAACCGTACCCGCACGAGTCAAAAGGAGTCTATATCAGGATGTGTGGCGTCACCGTTATGTTCGGGGTGGATGCCTTAATGATGGCCAGTATGGGAACAAGAAGCCACGATAAAGGTGTCACCCATAGTTGGGCCTGTAGCATCCTTAGCCTCAAGTGTTGCTTCTATGACACATCGGGCCAATAGGAGATATACCTGCTCCTACTCGGGCTGAAGTGGTGGCTACACCCTCTTCACTTGAGATGCTGGTCGAGGCAATTGACTCTCGTATAGCCTGCCGACAGATAGGAACCAATCGATGCTCTGTTCGATGGATGTATTTGAGTCCTTGGAAGAGTGAGAGGAAGAGTGGTTGCAGGACCCACATGACTACTGGGTGATGGTGGTTAAGGTCCTAGGGGTGAACATTTTATCGTGGAAGTCCATGTAGGTGGCCAAAAGGTTGGCACCTTTGCAGACATCGACTCTACAAGGAATTTCATCAGTAGTGGTTGTGTGGATAGGCTGCGCTTAGGGGACCGAGTGCAGCGACTTAATCTGTACCATCTACTCTATAGCCAACAAGCAGTCTATGGTTGTGACAAACTATGTAAAAATCATAGTCTGCACCTTCTCCTATGGAGGAGGGCAACTGAAGCACAAGATCTCGTACTTTGTTAGCGCCGACCTACCGTTCAATATGTTGCTATGTATGTACTACCTCGAGGTTGCTAAACCTAAACTTGACTGGGAAAAAGATGTAGTTTGCACCTTCTCCTATGGAGGAGGGGAACTGAGACACAAGATCTCGTTCCTTCTTGGCAACAATCTACCATTCGATATGTTGCTACGTCTGTACTACCCCGAGGTTGCTAAGCCTCGATTTGACTGGGATAGAAAAGTGGTGTTGTACAAGTTGCCTAACGGGTGGACTAGTACAAAGCTAGCAGGATAGTGGAATCCTAAGACTGCATATGCACTCACTCCTATAATTATTATTACAAGCAAAACCGCATGGAGGGTATGTATTTAGTCTATCTTTGAGAAAGGGGAGGTCGTAAAAACACCCCTAGAGATGGAAGTTGTCGTTGCTTGATATCCAAACCTTCTAGAACGGTCGTTAAGAGGGAGGTTGCCCATGCAATAGAGATAGTTCCCAGTAGCGGAGTGCCTAAAGGACATATCCATAGCATGTCTACAACGAAGCCGGATGAGCTCCGCCAACATCTCAAGGAACTCATAGAGAACGGCTGCATCTGGCCTAGTACGTCCCCCTACAGTACACGTGTATTATTTGTTCCTAAGAAAGGGGTGACCTTGAGGGTATATATTGACTATAGGGGCAACCTCATGTTCGTTGATAATGACATGAGTGAGATAAAGCACTTCTAAGAACTTGAGAGAAAAAAAGTAAGCCATGAGTGAGATAGAGGACTTCCAAGAACTTAAGAGAAACAAAGCAAGCAAGGGATACAAAGAGTTAGGGAGTACAAAGTTTTCAAGCTATTTGGCCTGAGGATCAGCACAAAACCGCTTTTCAAACAAGATATGGTCTGTACAAGTTTGTGGTGATGCCTTTTGGCTTGTGCAATGCTCCTAGCACATTCCAGCACACTATGAATAGAATCTTGACTACTTAGATAACTTTATCATCATGTACCTCTACGACATTCTTGTCTTTAGTAGGGCTGTGGAGGAGCATTCAAAGAACATAGACTTGGTGCTCAGTCTCCTTTGTCAGCACTATTACAAGATTAACTTGGAGAATTGCAAGCTCGGTCGCACAGAGATCTTGTATCCGGGTCATGAAATTGCAATGGAAGTATTAAGGCTTTAAAAGGAGAAGGCAACTAGCATACCTGACTGGCCATGTCCTCAGTCTATGACTAAGGTAAGGTCATTCTTGGGGATGACGGGCTACTATCATCCGTTTGTTAGGAACTACATTACTATAGCTTCCCCAGTGACTGACCTCACTCGCCTTGACACCATATGGAAGTGAACAGATGATTGCAAGAAGATCATCAAGCCATTGAAGTATGCTCTCACACATCATGAGGTCTTAAAAGTTTCTATAGATCCTCGGAAGCCTTTCGTTGTGACCACAGACGCCATCCAGTATGCCATTGGCATGGTGCTTGCGGAACACGACGGAGTGAAGGCCAATTGAGTACAAGAGCAAAATGATGCCATCCCAAAAGCTAGCTAAGTCCACCTACGAGCGTGAGGTTTATGCCTTGCACAAGGCGCCCCCTTGGCAGATTTTTCTATGTTAGATCTGACCATAAGCTCCCTGATTCACTGAGGAGATAGATCGAGTCATAGACATGTATGACTTCAAGTTAGAGCATCTGAAGGGAGTGCAATAAGGTGGCAGATGCACTATCTCATAGGGCAGACTACTTGGGCGCACCAGTGAATGAGTTTGACATCTCAGATGATGTAAGCTTCCTCAATAAGGTGGCGGATGCACTATCTCATAGGGCAGACCCATGGTGGAAGCCTATAGAGTGGATCCGGTAATGTCTGAAATCATGTGCAAGCTTGAGGCCAAGATAAGGCCACATCCGACGAGTTTGTGCTGGTTGAAGGCTTGCTGTTGCTCGAAAAGGCAAGGAATAAAGATTGTTTTTCGTCTCTTTGCGTAGTTTGTTTTTAGAAGAATGTCATGACACAACCGGACACTTCGGATTCAAGAGGACTTCCACGAATCTAGTACAGCACTCTTGGTGGCCCTCGATGATAGATGATGCCAAGAAGTACATAGACTCCTCTTGGACTCATAAAGCCCTTGCCTATCCCTGCAGGCCCTGGTCACAGTGTTTCTATGGATTTCATGGATACCCTTATGACCAGCAAGAGTGGCAAGCGGCATATCTTTGTCACCGCCGACAGGTCGCTATCTCGGCAGGCCCTGGTCAGAGTGTTTCTATGGATTTCATGAATACCCTTKTGACCAGCAAGAGTGGCAAGCGGCATATCTTTGTCACCGCCGACAGGTCGCTATGCCTAAGACTGCCAAGAACGACCAGGTCATCAAAATGTCCATGGATAATTCGGTGCGAGTGAGCGATAGAGCTGTCCATTTCAGCAGTGACTTATGGCGGACTGGGACCGAGCAGATGGGCACCCAACTGCAAATGACTTCAGGTAACCATATTGAGGTAAACAGCCAAGCGGACCAGATGAAGTGCATAATGCAGTGGTTGCTTCCACGCTACATCAAGCCGAGCCAGGATGATTGGGATGAGAACCTGCCTCTCTGCCAGTCTGTATAACAACACTGTACACAACACAACCGACATAACTCCCAGCCACCTACACCTTGGTTGGAAGCCCGTTCCGCTCTAGACTTTCTGTTGCCTAAAAATCAGCCCAAAGCAGCACCTGCCAGCATAGAGTTTGCTGAGAAGTATGATAAGATGCTGCAGCAAGCTGTCGAACAAATTCAGAAAGCTCAAGATAGGCACAGACGGCCATCTAACTTTCAAGTTGGGGAAAATATTTGGGTTAAGTCATCTGAGGTGCGGCCTAGGAAACTCATGCCGCAGTATTTCGTACCATGGGAAGTTCTGCAATAGTGGGAGATGATCCGGATGGACCCTCACATGTCATTCAAATCCCTGGACACTTACACACACCCTGTTTTCGATGCCTCCAAACTTATACCATTTGCTGAGACGTCAGTTCCCTTCAGGAAGATCCATGCTGCACCCCCCAATTGATGGACATGTCGACATCGAGGACATCGTTGAACGCAAGATGATGCCAGTCCCGGAGCATGCAGGAAGAGGACGACCTCCTAAACCCCAGATGCACTATAGGGTACGGTTCAGGCATCATGTTGATCCCAAAGAAGACCTGGTTTACAAGGGAAGAATTAATGAAGACTGCTCCACAGGTTGTCGCAGGATACGAAAGAAGATAACGGGAAAACAGATTTTCGATCAAGGACTTCTTAGAGGACTAGCGAAGTAATGGAGGAGGGAGTGCGAGTATTTTTTCCTAGGCAGACTCTTAAGGGGTCCCACTGCGAACAACATGCCTGCCCTAAGTAAACGTGGGCCTGCATTTCTCCAAGAGGCCTGAACTTGACATTTTCAGGGCCTTTGGTGTTGCCAGGCAGTTAATGGTGGCAAGTTGGTTCAAGGGCCCTACACACTATGCAACTGTAGAATCGTGAGCCTTCTTGGCTCTTCCAAGCACGGCGTGGAAAAAGGCCTTACGGCCTATCAGGATGCAGCGAGTGACACAGGCCACATTGTACAGCTGGGCGTTTGTAACTGTTTCGGTCTAAGGCTGCTACCTGAATTGGGCCTGGGCGCAAACAATTTGGCCCTACGTGAAGCTACTGGCACACGGTCGCCAGGCCCAGGCTGCCTGTACAGGCAAGCACTTTCCATATAGGAAGTGTCCGGCTGCCTCTCATTCATTCGGGCACTTCGTGCGCCACGGTAGAGCTGCTGGTATTAGCACTCACAGGCAGCTAGCAGGAGAGTTCGCGTGCACACGGGTGCAGATAATGAAAGTGGTGGGCACTGCTGAAGGCAGGGACAGGTCTAGGCCTGTATCAGTCCAAGTAGTCTGAGTCTAGGGCCTGTGCGGACAATATCAGAGCCTGCAATGATGTTTCCCTTTGAAAGGGAGGTACCGGTTGCTTGGAGGTCGCACAGCCTGGAAGTCACCGCCCAAGGAGGCTGCTGACTCGCTATATATCCAGGGAGAGCCAAGGGCTCTTCCTCATTTGCGTTATGGAAGTTTGGACGACTTACTGCTGGAGCAAGCGCTGGAGTTCAGGACGCTAGTGGGAGGAGGAGCGCTGGACATTACAGTGCTGCTAACAGGAAGGAGACCGCGAGCTTCCACCTTGGCTATGGTGGAGCTCTACCAGTGGGAGGAGGAGGAAGAAAGGGGCTAGGGAGGAGAGTGGCGAGGTACCTACCTGGCTATGGTGGGCACCATCTTCATCACCTTGTTAGGCACTGCATCTGGAAGGCCCCAGTTGGGGTTGCGCCGCACCAAGAACGCTTCAAGGCAGAGTCAGGCATGGCAGCCTGAACAGCAGTGGGCATAGCTGCTTTGAGTTATCTTTTGCACAGCAGGGTTGTCCACCATAGATTTGGCCTACACGAAGAGGACTGAGAAGGATGGTCATGGCTATGGTGGACCTCATGTTATGACTGCAGAGGAAGAGGAATTGGGACATTGATTATGGTCCGGCCATTCATCATCATTATTTTTATTTATTGTTTAAATAAAGAGGGGAGGAGACAAGGAGGAGGGATTGGTTGGCAAGAGGAAGGAATTATCATTGGTCTTCGCTGGTGTACATCTTCTCCTTCTCTTTCTTCCTTTTCTTCTCTCTCTCTCCCTCTCTGTCTCTCTCTCTCTCTCTCCCCTCTCAAGTTCATTCATTTCCTTTTGCAAATGGTCGGCATTGTGCTTTCTGGCAAATTTGTACTTCGAAATTGGCCAGAATCATAACAGATCTGTCTTATGGCTCTCTAGAGTAGATGTTGGAGAGCAAACAGGTCTTGCAGAAATCCCTGTAAGATAATGACTGATCAACTTCAGAGCAAGTGAATAAAGTGCAGATGTGTATCACTGTTCCAGGTAGGAGACTCCATAGAAGACTTCACTGTTCAGTCCTGAAGAGAATAGAAAACTGCAACCACTTTATCGTGAGCCCTAAGCAAGTCTAGATATTGCAGGTGGTGACCCTGATCATCCATCCTATGTCACGGGTGTTCCTCATCTTCCAACATACTCAGTCTTTCATGCCTCAAAGCTGTTACCTACTCAGCTAAAACCCAGCTTCATTCGCATTGCGCAATGCTACACCCACCATGGATGGATGTGGACATTGATGGTATTGTTGAGCACCAACACATGACGCTACCCAGACCAACGGGGAAAACGCGCCCATCAAAACCTTCGGTTCAGATATCATCCGATCCAAGTCAAGATCAAAAGAGCTGATGCAGGCAGCACCTGAAGCTGTGGTAAGTTATGATAGGGGTGTAAAAGAGAACCAGCATGTGGAATGAAGGGATTCTCATTCGACTTTGATTATGCGAATGTGGGTAAGGTTGCAGGGATGGAAGAAACAGCAAGAGAAAAATTACCCCGCAAGGAATCCGGTTGAGTCCAATGAGCGAGTTGTTTGCAATAGACCAGGAGTCGTTTGGTATCTGTGTCCCTTTTAGAACCATGTTAAAGATGACAAGGGTACCTGTTGCAGCTTCGTTCGCAAGGGAGGGGGGGGAAAATGGGAGAAATGAGTCGGGGTGGGGGATTTGGGAGTTTGGGGGGTCGTGACTAAGGGGGTGGGGGTCGGGTTTGTTTTGAGATTCACCTGTGTAGTGTTGTTGACTGTATCTATGCACTGCTGCTGGAGATCAGAAACCCGTGGAAAGACGGGTGTTTTTTTTTTCCAGCATTTTCATGGGTCTTACCTCTGAGAGTCCTGTTGAGGCTGAAGGGTTTCGTGGGGGTTGCTGGCAATCAAAATATAACCCACCTGTCGTGTGCCATATTGTTTTGGGGGGAGGGGTGTACTGTTGTTGACACAGTCGATGGACCACAAGTCAGATATGAAACTGATAGGAACAGATACTGCACTTGATTGTGATCATTTTGGGGGGGGGTAGTAACTTCTCTCTCTCTCTCTCTCTCTCTCTCTCTCTCTCTCTCTGTGTGCGTGTGTGTGTGTGTGTGTGTGGTGCACGGGTGTGCCCAAACACGTGTTTTTTTTTTCCGATTTTTTTTTTAAAAAGAATTCCCGATGGACCACAGGTCAGATATGAAACTGACCGGAATAGATACTACACTTGATCATCATCGTTTTTGGGGAGGGGGACAGTTAGTTGGTTTGGTGTCTCTCTCTCTCTCTATCTATCTATCTATCTATCTCTATCTATCTATCTCTATCTATCTATCTATACTACACTCGATCGTGATCATTTGGGGGGGCAGGAGGGGGTAGTTCGTTAGTTCGGGGGTAGTTAGTTAGTTCGAGGTCTCTCTCTCTCTCTCTCTCTCTCTCTCTCTCTCTCTCTCTCTCTCTCTCTCTCTCTCTCTGTTGTGTGTGTGTGTGAGTGTGTGTGTGTGTGTGTGTGTGTGTGTGTGTGTGTGTGTGTGTGTGTGTGTGTTGCACGCGTAAGCGCACACACACGCACCATTTGCCGTTTCTTTCTATATGTAATGACCCGCCAAAAACACAGACTGAGAACACTGCTGATTTCTGGGATTTGCCGCTGGAATGAATGCCCTGCTGAAATTCCCGCATTCTGTTGTGATTTCCACGTCTGTGTGTGTGTGTGCGTCCCTGCTGGTTTGCATGACTGTCTGAGTGCTTGTCGGTTGAGTGTGTGTGTGACCCGCAAGGGTACTTGTTGGTTGCAAGGCTCCGCAGGGCCGGTACTTACCTGTGGCTGTGACTGTGAAGGGTTGCAGGGGGGAAAACACTCGAGTAGCGGGGGGAGGCCCGCGGCACTTAGAGCAGAGGGGAAAGACACTCTTATTTCTCGTGCCAGTCCTGTTTTTGCACCAAGTGCCAAGGCATTTACCAGGCCGTGGCCCAGAGCTCTTGACCATTCCGGCCAGAGTTCCGTTTTCAATTTCCAACATTTGGTGCCAACAGGTCAGCCTCGGCCCGTACAAAAGACTTAACTGGGCAGCGGTACTTATAGTCAGCCAGCAGCCCTGTTCACTTCCTTCGTTCTATTCTATTGTCGGTCAATTCTTTGTGCTGCTGAAAACTTAATGCGTCAAGTCTACCTTATTAACCCGAAAAAACGTTGTAGTTGTAGGCTAGGCTGTAGAGTAGATAGGGCGCCTGGCGCCATTCACAAGAGCGAGCTACATTTGGGTTATGCTGCTGGCGTTGCCCTGTTGGGCATGGACATTGACTTACGATTCTTCTGTATCATTCTCACTGGGATGGTTACTCGGTTCCATGTGCTATCTGCTTTGGCTTTGACTACTTGGACTTCAGTGTGATTTTGCATTCTGGATTTCTGTGCTTCGTCCATATTCATGTTCCTTGCAGTAGTCTGTTTGAGAGAATCAGTCCTCCTCCTCCCTACCTCTCACTCTGTCAGATTCTCACTGTTGAGTCCAGTTTCGTCTGTGAGAGTAAAGGCTGTGCATCCGTGATCATTGCTTTGATGTTTCTGCTCATTCCTTCACAATTCCTGCATATCTGTGATCGTTGCTTGCATAAGGTATTGGAGTGTGACGTGACTTGAGCTTCTTCCCAACTGTATCCTCATACGTAATTCTCTTTCCCCAACACGTACCCTGAGTTCGCGTACTTGGTTCTCCCCTTTGGCTTCCCATCAAGAGGATATTTTGCCAAACATTCCCAGGCTATGCGCGGTGCGCACGCATTGCCATGTGCGCAAGGCGCACCACACCACATGGCGCACCACATACGTGTGCCCCATGTATCGTCTGCTATCATGGCACACCGCATAGGTGTGCGCACACACCGCATGGCGCACCACATACGTGTGCCGCATGTATCGTCTGGTATCGTGGCACACCGCATAGGTGTGCCGCAAGTATCGTCTGCGATCATCGCTTGGATGCTTTGGCTCATTCATTTTGCTATTATACTATGCCTACAAGTGGGATTGCAGTGTGTTGCAATTTAAGTTTTTATCGGCTCTCCTCATGCTTAGTTTTTTCCCCCGCCCCACGTACCCTGAGTTAGTGTACTTGGTTAACACATTTGTTTTTCCCATCTGGTTTTCCAGGAACCCCAAGTTCTTACACACTGCGTTTCTTCAAGTATGGATCGACAACTCTCACAAGTTAGCCATATGACCCATGGACTGGCAATCAAGTGGAGCGGGCCACGGCCTTCAGCCCCTGACAACGTTTTTTCAGTCTCAAACCAACAACTTGGGGCAATAGACAGCTATGTGAGCTGGGGGATAGCTGTCAATCAACTCCATAAGCAGAAAGCAGGAAAACCTCACCTGTGGCTGGATGGAGTTCTGTGTTGCATAGTGCTGTTGGGATGTTAGGACAGGAATCTGTTGTAAGCTTGCCACTTGCTGCTGATGGGGACCAACTTGGATAGCTGCCTGATGCATATGGTGAGGGGATGGCACAGCCGTAGGTTGATGCATATGAAGATGAAGCTGTGCAGACAATGGCCCAGGTGGTGGCATCCCTGGCGCTAAGCTGAGAATAGGGGGTGTCACTACAGGAACTCCAGTTGCTTGTTCAACCTGTTCCCAACAGAAATGCCAATCAAACACAAGTTAGACAACCCCTTATTTTCGTGTGTTTTACAGTGACTTCTATGACAACTAGATGATCTGTTGCGGCAAAGCTCGTAAACAGAAAGAAGATGCGGGGCATTTGTCATGTGGGGAGTCGCCCGTTTATTGATTGATACACTTATATCGACGATGGCTTACCTCACACAGACCTGTTCTTTGTTCTCATGCAGCGTAGAGAGAAAGAGAGAGAGAGAGGGAAGTGCAGTGTGGCTGCAAGGAGAGGGAGGAGCCGGAGGGGGAAGGGGTTGCTGGGGGGTGTGGGGGGCATGGGTTTGAGAAAACGGGCATTCTGCTTGTGGTTGTTGCTAACTTAGAAGCAACTCAGCCAACAGGGAAACTCTCTCTCTCTCTCTCTCTCTCTCTCTCTCTCTCTCTCAATTGCTTGTCGGGCAAACCCTCCCCTTCCCCACAGAAAGACAAAAGTAAAGACGGTTAATCGCAGATCATAACCACCCAAAACCGTCGTCTTTTTCTGATTTTTCTTGTAAGAAACTTGACTCAAGTTGCGGACAACATAAGGCTCTTCTCCTCGGAATGCAAGGGTGCTTCCGAAGCTAACCCTTTGGAGGTCAACTAAATGCCAACTGGAGAGTCTCAACACAGAGTCTTAAACTGCTCTTGCATGCACAAACTTCAGTTTTGTGGGTCCATATTGCTCTTCCTTCCCTCCCTCTTTTCCCCCTCTCAACCCCTCCATCACTCTCCCTCCCCGCCTCTCAATTCAGTGTTAACCCTTCAGAAGTCGATCAAATGCAAAAGTACCAACACATATTCCAGACAGACATTGCACACCCACACTTCCATCCTGTGAACCACTGCTGCTCTTCCTTTCCTCCCCACCTCCCTGACGCCTCAATCACACACATCCTTCCTAAGCCCCATCGTCACTCCCCCCCTCTGCCAGATGCATTCTACTGCTCCGCACCTCACATTCCCCTTGCTGCCAAGGAATACAACCTACCCCCTTCCCCATGCAAGGAAGCAATGGCAACGAAAGAACAACAACCGAACAGCCATGCCCTTTGATGTTGTTGCCCCCATAGGGAGGCGAAAACTTGAGACCAAGTGAAAGTCAGCCTGCTCTGCTCTCTCTCTCTCTCTCTCTCTCTCTCTCCACCCCCCCCCCCCCCCC
>BFEA01000192.1:1238022-1250069 GCA_003427395.1 Chara braunii
CGTGGCCTGTCTCTTATACACATCTAGATGTGTCCCCCCCCCCTCTCTTATGCACTCTCGCTCTTCATTCCCCCTCTCTCCTGAGAGGGTGGACCATAAGGCCTAACACTGACCCTCCTGACCACTATTTTTGGGCTGATGGCGGTCAAAACTGATGCAGCAAGGAAGACCCTACCGGTAGACGATTCGCTAACAGGATGTAACCCAACTGGAAAGAAGTGAGGTGTGCAAAGGAGAGCGCGGAGATGTGGAAGGCAAAACTTACATCCACGAGAACTGCCCGCATGCGTGGGTTTTGACAGATTCTCATGCCTGTCTTTCTCTTGTGCACGTGTGTGTGCGTGTTGTTTTAAGACACCCCAGATTCTCTCTCTCATTCCCTTCACAAATCATCACAAGCCATCCATACTAAAAATGATAGATAGGCAATATAATAGAAAATGCAAGGTTGGCCATGTTTGTGTGGTTCAGCGCCAAGTGCCCACACACTCGTCTGCCACCAAAGCGGCACAGTAAGGAGATGGAGGGCAGAAGGCAACTTGCTTGATACATGCCCAATCAGGCAATGTATGGGAGCCAAGGATCCGCAAAGTGATGAAAAGGACTCGTATGGACAATGCAGTGTTAGCCAACCATCAACAAGCAATGTACATCCAGATACATATGAACATAGCACAGTGTAGCACAGCGGAAGACTCAAAGATATGACCTGACCTGTCAGATACTGACGCGACACCCCATCATACACCACACATGTGAGTGAGGGAGGAGGGACCTCATACACGGAAGAACGGTCCCTCCTTGCACGCGCACATGGGGGGAGATACCACGAACGAGAGATGGGGGAGGCAAGACGAAGATGGAGGCGCTGGAGAAGACCAAGATCGTGATAGCGAAGTCCAAAAAATAGGCCCTTGCCGAGAGTCCAATCAATGTCTGCCGCAAAAATTGTTGAATCAGATCTTGGGTGTATGCCTGTGGAACCTCTGCCAGCAATCTGTCCCTCTCTCTCTCTCTCTCTCTCTCTCTCTCTCTCTCTCTCCGAAGAAGACGAAGAAGAAAAAGAGGTAGGAGGGAGCGGATCTGGAGGGCGAGGAAGGAGAAGATGTCGTCCTCCTCGCTGTCTCACCTGCAGGTAGTGGCCTGGTTCTGACTGCGCCCTCATCGTCACGTGCGCAGGTCGCTGGTGTGGAGCCCCACCTATGGCGCCAGGTGAGGCAAGGCCTCTGCCCCTCTGTCTACCTACGCCTCTACTCTAACACACCGCAGCGCTGTCGCGTGCGGTGCTGGTCCAGCAGCGTGTCGCCCAAGAAGTGAGGTACTCGAACTGTGTCTGTGTGCCCAGCCTCAGCCCAGCTATAAATAGCACTGGGCCTGGCTGGGCGCGAGTCTGATCCTGGCCCAAAACGGTCTACTCAGTCTGGGCCCCTACCGGGCATCCAGACCGTGCTGCTGATGTAGCAAGGTGCCAAAATGCGCCTGGCCTAAAAACGGCCTCGCCCCTATGTACCCACCTCAAGGCGTAGCCTTGGGGCCTGCAAGTCTGAAACAAAATCTGCACAGACAAAAATAGGACAGCAAATAAATAAATGAATAATGCCTGTAATCGAAACCTGCGGCCTAGGGGCCGTCGTGGGCCTCCAGGGCATGTGTCCGATGGGCATGCAGCCTGGAGCTCAGCAACCGTCAGGCCCCGGGAATGGGGCCCGTGTGCAGGCTCAACATGTAATCCCCCCCCCTCCCTTATGAAGTCAAGCCGGTTGAGGGCGAAGCTGATGATCCGAAGGTGGAACCTGGACGCGGGCACAACGTGGAGCCGAAGGTACAGGCTTGCCTTGTAACTTGGGTTCGTAACGTGTGAGAACATATGACGATGTTGCCTGAAGTTTCGCACGGGTCAACCATTGGTCAGCCTTATGGCTACAATAGGCGAAATGTACCAACTACTCCCACGGCCTATTGTCGTAGCGTCGCTTGGAAATGATGTTGCCAAACTCTTGGAAACCGTCCATAGAGGGTGGGTCTTGCAATCATCACTCGGGAAAATCATCGTGTTCCACTGGAGTGAACAGCGCTAACTTAGAACAATGGAAGACCCGGTAGACGGGCAAGTGGGCGAGCACCTGAATGGCAAATGGTCCTTCAGGTGCATCCCCAACGGGTGCCACAATGGGCCAAGGCCCCATCCATTTCGAAAGGAGTTTGCAAGAGATATCTTGTTCAACGCTGAACTCCGCAGCGGAGACCCATACATGGTAACGGACAAGGAAGATGCTGGCGGTTGGCCTGTTGGCCAAAACGTTGCTGTGTTTTTGACATTTGGTCCCGTGCCTTGACAAGAAGCTCTTGCATCCGACGAACGAAGAGGAGATGGTCGTCGCTCTCGACCTGTGGAATAATCGTGTCCAACGGACAAGTGATCGTTGAGCCATGCTTGAACTCGAAGGGCGACATCCCAATAGCCGGATGAATCGACGAGTTGTATGCCAACTCGACATCTGGCAACCGCTCAACCCAATCCTTTTGGTCGGGATGGATGAGAGTGCAAAGGAGACCGCGAATGAGAGTGCAAAGGAGAACTTGTGTCGTCTGATGCACCCTCTCCGTTTGGCCATCGATTTGAGGGTTGCGAGCCGAACTCGGCTTGAGAGATCAGCCCCATCGTTTGATGAGTGCCAACCAAAAATCGAACATGAGCAGAATGTCGCGGTCGCAAATGATTTCCTTGGGGTAACCCTTGGTTTGATTTCAATCGGCATAAAGAACCTCGGCCAACTCCGATGCCCTGGCTTGATAGCGGCAAGGCAAAAACATGGCAAGCTTGGTGAGCCGGTCGACCACCGCAAGAATCCCATCCATACCAGTCTTGTGCCTGGGGAACGGCCCGGTAATGTCCATGGCAATCACTTCCCTTCGACGCAAGGGGACCGGTAATGGTCGCAACTCGTCGTACGAACAATGATTGCGGGGTTTTCAACGTTGGCAAACCTCGCATGACTCGCAATAGCGTGTGCCGTCGTCAAGAAGACCGGGCCACCACAAGTGCTCGCGAAGTCAGCCAGTCGTACGATTGATTCCAAAACGTCGGGTGGCGGGAACGTCGTGAACCTCGCCAAGAAGCCGCATGCGCAAATGTGAATCCCTCGACATGCAAAGAAGATCCTTCCCCCACAAGTGGACGAGCAAGTATCCCTCTTGGATCCAATAGCGCAATGGTGTCAGACTGGGGGAGGAACAATTTGCATACTTGTCACGAAACTCGGGGTCGGCTTGGTAGCCGCGGATGAAGTTGTCCCGCAAGTCACCGTCAATCTCGAAGGTCGAGTAGACCGTGTCTTGGGACTTGTATAAGACCAACGGATTGTTGTCCGTTACCCATCAAAATTCATCTCGACTGGGAAGAAAATGCCACCAGCGCTTGAGCGCGTGTACGAAGGCCAATAACTCCTATTTGTTGTCAATCGAGTGCACGACGAACACTTTTTTGTTGAAGTACTTGATCGGGTGCCAGCCCACGCCATTATGTTGCTCGAGGACGACACCAATGCCATAGCCGAACGCATCAATAGTGATGCGTGTCGACAAGAGCGGATCATAAATGTGCAAGACCTCCATGGATAGCAACGCGGCCCTGAGGGCCAAAAAGGAACCCCGTGCATTGTCGTCGAGATCAAACAGTCAACCCTCGCATTGAAGCTTTTGGATAAATGGGCCGCAATCTTCGAATATCCCTTGATGAAGCGTTGATAGCAGCCGGCTAAGCCATTAAAGGAACGGTCATTCATGACTTTCTTCAGCTCCGACCACTCTTGGATGGCTTGAATCTTCTCCGAGAATGGACGGATGCCCTCCGGAGTGACAAAATGGCCCAACGGATGCCCTCCGGAGTGACAAAATGGCCCAAGTACTCCAACTCTTGACACACAAATTCGCACTTGTCGCAGCTGAGCGTCTCCAACAGATGTTGAGAATGCTCGAGATGGTCCTCAAAGGTCCGGCTATAGACGAGGATGTCGTCCAAGTAGACCAGCACAAACCGGTCCAACTCGTTCGTCATCGCCATTTGAAAAGTCGCCAAGGCATTGGTGAGGCCAACAGATTGGCGCAACGGAGTGTCTCCAACGCATGTCGAAGATGCTCGACATGGTCCTCAAAGATCCGGCTACAGACGAGGATTTCGTCCAAGTAGACCAGCACAAACCGGTCCAACGTTGCGTGGAACTCGTTGGTCATTGCCGGTTGAAAACTCGTTGGGGCATTGGTGAGCCCAAAAGGCATAACCACCCAGTCAAAATGCCCATTCCGCATCTTGAACGCAAATTTGTAGCGATCTTGCGAGCGTATCGAGGTTTGATGATAGCCCAACTTTACATCCAGCTTTGAGAAAAATTCCGCATCGCCCAAACACTCGAGAAGATCATCAATGCGCGGAAGAGGTCCCACATTCTTGACGGTTTGTGCGTTGAGCTTGCGGTAGTCCATGCACAAGCGAAGATCCCTGTTTTTCTTCCGTACGAAGAGAACTGGCGCACTACATGGTGAGCTACTGATGCGGATCCAGCCCTTGTCCAACAGATCATCTAGTTGAGCGCAAAGAACCGCAAGCTCTTCCTCGCTCATGCGATACATGCATGCTTTCGACGGCACGGCACCAAGAACGATCTCATGGGAGATCGACCGATCCGGCACCACACCCGTAGGTGACTCGAAGATGTCGACGAACTTGTCGCGCAACTGGACCACTCGAGGGTCCGAAGACAAGTCCGTAGGTGAAAATTCGGTTGCTGCGGTGGTCAGAAGAAAACATAGGCCGATCTCGTCAGTCCGTGCATAAGCGCACGTGGCCCAAAAAGACTTGGCCATTACAACTTGGCACCGGATCGAAGGGTTCGGAAGAGGAATGGTACATGGCACCTTGGCGCCAAAGGCGTCGCGAACACTAAGTGTCCGCCAATGGAAGTTAACCGTGTGATCCGCACTTGCAAGCCAAGGCATCCCAAAATAAGATCGAAGAACGTGTCCAAGACATCAAACGTCACCGGTTCGCATGCATGAGGTGTGAAATAAACCGGCACGACTTCGATGCAGCGATAGAGGAGTTGTTGCGTCCGACCATCGGCCGACTTGATCGTCGTCGGGTTTGGCTTCCTTCAAACTTGTGCGCCAAGGCCGGCCCTTTGGATGAAGGACTGGCTAATGAAATTGCGAGTCGCGTCCCTATCCAGCAAAGCGTTGCAGGACGCTTGCCCAACTTGGATGCGGGCATAAAGGAGCGGTGCATTGTTGTCATCGTACCGCTGCGTGCAAAACTCACGACCACCTTGGTAATATATGCAAGGATGTCCCCCACCACAACTTCGTCATCCGTCGGTGAAGATGGTGGTGCATAGAAGGCAAAGTATGTTTGGAGATGGGCGCATAATGTTTGCACATTGCGGTTTCAATAAGCAGTCTGTGGAAGGGACAGGAAGCCATGCCAAATCCTCGAACGTCAATAGGTCCAAGACCTCTATGTTGAACTCGTGAATCGAATCCCTTCAAGAACCGCTTGACGACGATAAATTGTCGCTGCTTCCGAACGGAGAAGAAACCAGGCACACATCTTGTCCTTGAGCTTCAGAACCCAGCGAAGGGACAAGTCGGGCAGCGTAGTCCTCAAACAAATATGAGGATTGTCGACTTCCGCATGTGCCTCAAAATAAAGAGGTCGCTCGCGAAGCAACCGGTTCCGAAGACCTGACGAGTGCAGCCGCATCACTCTCAACGGTGCTCACGTTCCCGAAGGGAATTTGCTTTTGACTTGTGTGGGGCACTTGACGGTGTCATGCACTACGTTGTTGCACCACTGACGGTTTCGGTACTTAGTACGGATGCGGTAGACGCCTTTGGAGAGACCGTAATGTTTCCAAGGCTCTTAGGCTGCTGGCCCGGTCCTGAGGGATGAATTGGTGTGCGTCTTCAATTTGCTGCGCCCTCGACCTTTGAAGGGCGACCACCATCCCGGGCGGCTGCTATTTTGTCTGCTTCATCAAAAGAACCAGCCTCGTGTGAAGGGCCGGTCGACGTTGTCACCACGACCACAGCCACTTTCAGCCAATGCTGATCTCGGCCCTGGCTCACAGCAGACTAACAGGCCAAGTTCTTGGCTTCGGTGTTCGTCATAATGATCTGCGAAGCTTTATCAAACAGCGGCTCACTTGTGGTGAGCATCTCCCCAACTTGCGCTTGGAACTCGGTTATCCAATTCGCGCTTGGCAAGTTGGTCGTGGACGCCAAGCGTCTGACAACACCTCGTGGACACCAAGCGTTGGCCGTGGACGCCAAGCGAGGCCATCGGCAAGTTGGCCGTGGACGCCAAGCGAGGCCATCGGCAAGTTGGCCGTGGACGCCAAGCGTTGGTACTCGGTTAGCAGTGGTACGTGGATGCCAAGCATTGGTACTCGGTTATCCAATCCGCGCTTGGCAGGTTGTTCTGATAGAAGCTTTGAAGTTTCCCGACTGTCGGGAGCTCGGGCGGCTCCACTTGGAACCGCTTGTGACATGCTGCATTGAGATCAGGCCAACTGATCTGTGTATGCAGCTCGGAGACTACGACGGCATGCGTGGACAACATATTGTCCGACCATTTTTGGCGCGCGCCCCCCGATCCGGAGAATAAGTACACGTGTCAGTTCTCGTCGCTAACTTTGTGGATGTCCAGCTTCAATTCGCATTGGCACCACCATGGGATCGGGACCGTCTTCGTCGCATTGCAAAAGATCGGTATGCCTTTAAACTTGAGGACGCTCTCGAAAGTAGTCGCGGTAGGACTGGCTGCGGCGACGCAAATCTGCTGGTCAATCCGCTGATTTGTCGCTAGAGCGCCGTCCCTGAGCATCCCGACGTAAACTTCCAAGTTGTTGACGCGACCCGCGAAGTTGGATTGTCCGACGATGGTGGCTGCTGCAGGCTGCTGTTCCATCGTGCATACTCGGTCAAGCAGGTCGGCGATAAGTTAAGCCTGCTTCTTGACCAGAGTGTCCACGCAGAGGATGTCCTCCTGCAGCGCTGTGCAAGTGGGCAGCGGAGGCGTCCTCCTCTTCGGCAGCCACTGCCCATTTGCCGACAATCACCTCGAGGTACCCCTTGGATTCGAAGAGTTTGTCTCAGCGTAGTCCACGGCGTTTGTCCGCAGCCTTCCTTGCTGTGTCAACGTCCTCCTGTCGCTGCTGCAGCTCAGCGAGGCGACACTGTTGTTCTGCCTCCTCATCCCTCTTCTTTCGTGCGGCTGTGGCCCCCGCTGCCCATTGCTTGTACTCCTCCATCATGGTCAGCATGTGGGCCTCATAGGCCTTGGGTGTCTCACCTTGCTGCTGCTCCATGGTGCTTGTCTGTGAGCGGGTGAGCACTGGCATACACTACCGAAGACTGACGTGACCTGCTGATGTGGGGACTTACCAATGCCGCAGGTGAGGACAGGCGGGAGGAAGAGAAGTAGCGGTGTGACAGCAGGGATGGGGTGGGTGGGAACACTGATCGCCCATATAAGGAGCCACTAATCAAATTGGTTCAAACTTTGTTGAAATAATAACAATAATTTTGGTGGGGAAAAACAAAAATCGAAATTCCAAGTTCGGCAGATCTCCCAATCCCCAACAACAGAAATCTGAGAAATAAAATAAAATTTTGAATTTCAGACTGCAAAATAATCTAACGATAATAAAGAATACGCAAGGAATATGAGTGCGAACGATACCCAAGGAATATGAACGCGAGCGATACACAAGGAATATGAGCGTGAGCGATATAACAGGATACCAAATTGCAAAATCACGCAGAGAGCTCAAACGCACCAAGATTCCATACAAATAAGAGCAAAACAATGAACTTGTGAGCCAATGTTCAGGCCCTCAGGGCCCACCACTGCAGTATTCAACGACACTCCTCTCTGTCTGGTGCCCAGCAACCAGCCTACTCTACTTGCCTAGCCTATCTACGTTCATACAACAGGCTCACTTCAACTTCAAAGACCAAGTACATGTCGTCAACATCAATGCCGACCTCCCACATACACCAGGTGCGTAGGTACGTATCCTCGTCTCCCCTCAGCACCCCCTGTGATGCACTTCTGGGCCTCCTCCCAAAGACCCCCTGTCCCCCTCCTCTGCCCCGCACCCTGCAACCCGGCTGCGGCCGCTAGCGCCCCGCTGCCCTGCAGCGCCCTCAACCCTCAGCGCACGTGCACGCCCCAGCCTAAGCTAGCGCATGCAGACACTCACTTGCTGGCACAGCAGCGTGTCCGCAATGCCCTCATAGGCCAGAATGCCCAGCTCTGGCCAGCCTCCTTCCTATATGGGAGAGAATGCAGCTGCTGGACTGTGTGCGCCTGGCCCTGGAAGTTTCCAGTAGCTTCCAGTCGGGCCCCAGTGTCTGCGCCTTGGCAGACTTTGACAGTCGCGGGCCTGGGCCCTTCTCAGTTGGGCACACCCAGCGCCTGGGCCCTTCTCAGTTGGGCACACCCAGCACTTTCCAGGCTCCGAATGTTTGCTGCATTTGCACTGGGCGACAGGGTAGATACGACAACAATGCTGCTTTCTTGTTGGCCCGTGGCCACTTTGTGATGTATCCGCCTCTCAATGCCTGCGCCCTGGGCTCAACCACCCGGGCCCTGGGCTCAACTGCCTGACACAGTTCCTTCCTCTGGAAGATCCCAGGGTAAGGCCCCACGTTGCACTTCAACCAACTGTCGTGCAGCAACTGTCTGAGACCCACATTGGAAAGTGCTGACATAAGGGCCTATCGTGAATATTCAGGCCCACCTTGACTTAGGGCGGGCACGAGGCTTGCTGCGGGCCACAGTCGAAATATATGCATGTTGTATAAGGGCCCTTGAGGACACATTCCTCACAAATAGTTTGGAACTGCAAAAAATAAAAAAAAATTGCAAATCCCATTAATTGAATTTAATTCCGAATTAAAAAATAATCATCCGGATGAATTCCAGATGAGAGTATGTGCAGCAAATTGGGAAAAATCCCAAAACTTAACACAAACAGAGATTTTTCAAAAAAAAAAGAAAATTCTTTATAAAAAAAAAGGAAAATTCCAGAATCTTGAAATGATGGAAAATTTTTAAAATTTAGAAATAAGAAATTCGAATTTCCCAGTAAGCACATTTTGTAAAAAAAACAAATCGGCACAACAGAGTCCAGAAACGAATTTAAAGAAAATAAATTCACGGAATAATATTTCAATAATTCTGATTTTCAGGAACCGAAAATTCACAAAAAAAAATACTGTTTCTCAGAAAAATAAATTCACGAAATAATTCGGATTTCCAAGAAGTGAAATTCGCAAAATGATGAAAAAATAATTTCGCGGAATAATTCTGAAATTCAGGAAACAAATACACAAAACAATTCTGATTTTTGAAAAAATCAATTCTTGAAAATTCACGGAATAATTTCGCTTTTCAAGAAAAGAAATCATGAAATTAAAATCGTGGAATATTTTGATTTTCGAGAAAATAAATCGCAGAAATACTAAAAATAATTCCGTGGAATATTCCAATTTTCAAGGTAATAAATCGCAAAATATTCCGGACAAAATTTCAAAATGACTAGGCAGAGTTGTGATAATCAGGAACAAATCAATCAATCAATCATTCAGGGAATCAGGATTCACCTATCGCAGCTCCAATACCAACTGATACATGCTCAATCGGGGGAGGTATGGGAGCCAAGGATACGCAAAGTGATGAAAAGGACAACAAGCAATGCGCATCCAGATGCATATGAAAATAGCACAATGTAGCGCAGCGTAAGACTCAAAGATATGACCTGACCTGTCAGATACTGATGCGACACCCCATCATACACCACACATGTGAGAGAGGGAGGACAAACCTCATACACAGAAGAACGGTCCCTCCTTGCCCATGCACCTGGGGGGAGATACCATGGACAAGAGATGGGGGGAGTCAAGACGAAGATGGTGGTGAGGGAGAAGACCAAGATCGCGATAGCGAAGTCCAAAAAATAGTCCCTTGCCGAGTGTCCAATCAATGTCTTCCACAAAAATGTCGAATCAGATCCTGGGCATATGCCCGTGAAACCTCTGCCAGCAATCTCTCTCTCTCTCTCTCTCCCTCTCTCTCTCTCTCTCTCTCTGAAGAAGAAGAAGAAGAAGAAGAAGGTAGAGGGAGGAGAGATGGAGGGCAAGTAAGGGCAAGAAGATGTCATCCTCCTCGCTATCTCACCTGCAGGTAGTGGCCCAGTGCTGACTGTGTCGCCGTCGTCGCGTGTGCAGGTCGCCGGCGTGGCATCCCAGCTATGGCGCCAGGTGAGCTCACCACTGCAGGTAAGGCCTCCGCCCCTATGCCTACCTACGCCTCTACTCTGACGCAGCGCAGCGCTGTCACGTGCGGTGCTGGTCCAGCAGCGTGTCGCGCAAGAAGTGAGCTACTCGAACTGTGTCTGTGTGCCCAGCCTCAGCCAAGCTATAAGTACCGCTGGGCCTGGCTGGGCGTGAATCCGATGCTGGCCCAAAACGGCCGTGGTCTGGGCCCCTACCGGGCTTCCAGACCGTGGTGCTGATGCAGCAAGGCGTCAAAAAGCGCCTGCCCTAAGAACGGCCTTGGCCTTGGGTACCCAGCCCAAGGCTGCAAGTCAGAAACGACGTCGGCACACACAAAAATAGGGCAGCAAATAAACCCTCAGCAACCATCAGGGCCCGGGAATAGGGCCCGGGAATAGGGCCTGGGAATGTGGCCCGTGTGCAGGCTCAGCATGTAATACTACCTAAGACAGAAGACTACTCCAGCAAGAACGCACCAACCCGACCCCCTCAGAGGTCCGATAAAACTTGGAGAGCCTTCCGCATCGGCCCACAAAACCAGAAACTCATATCCAAAAGCAAACAAATGTAACTGCATTGGCATTCCCGACATTCATCTCAAACTACACACTCGCGTCACTGCCAAAGAGGAGGAAGAAGATAAGAGAACTTACCTAAGACATAAGACTCCTCCGGCAAGAATGCACCGACCCCCCCAGCATCTCAAACTTCCACAGCGGCCCACAAAACATACATTCCCCCAAAAGAGAACTTGTGGCCACCCCTAAAAATACAAACAGCCCATGCTCTAAAGCAGGGCAATGAATTATAGACCGTGTATAATCAACAAAACAAGACATATCCAACCACACTAGGGGACCTGTTGCGGCTACACCCGCAATAGACAGGAATGTTTTCCAGGCGGTTGACGGTCCCTCTCTCTCTCTCTCTCTCTCCCGCTCTCTCTCACGAAGGTGGCGATGGACTCTCTCTCTCTCTGGTGCGCACACAGGCTTGCGGATTTTCCACTTTTTTGCCTTCTTTTTAATTGGTCCCGATGGACCATCCCTCTCAAGCCCGTGTCTACTCCCTCCCTCTCCTGCTTTCCCGTCATCTCTCTCTCTCTCTCTCTCTCTCTCTCTCGCTCTCGCGCGCAGGCTCTCGCTCTGTCGATGGACCACGGATCAGATATGAAACTGCATCTTGTGCACACGCTTCTTTTTTTTTGTTTTCCTTAACACTCTTAAAGCGTGTAGCGGGCCTCGCGTGACGCTCCCACGAAAACCCGCTTGGTCGTGCTGGGAAAGGCGGCTGGGAAGGGGCAGGCCCACCGGACAGCGGGTAAATCGAAACGCAGTGGATCTTGTGGCAGGCACAGCCGAGATTCCAGATGTCCCGCACGTCGTCGGGGTACCTTTTTTTTTTTCCTTTGCCCTTTGAAGATTCAAGATGCGGCGCTCGTCAAAGGAAGAGGGAGAGAGAGAATTTAGGCAGTAGACCCGCCGGTTTCTGCATTGCCTCGCCAGTTTGCATCGTACGCCCGCCGGTTTCGATATCCTGCGGTCGACACGTCGGCCAGTTGGCCAGTTTGCATTGTCAGCTTGCATCATACCCCCGCCGGTTTTGACTTCCGCATGTGAGAGAGAGAGAGAGAGAGAGAGACAGAGAGAGGGAGAGAGAGAGAGAGAGAGAGAGAGAGAGAGAGAGAGAGAGAGAGAGAGAGAGAGAGAGAG